>WHYT01015779.1:147758-163236 GCA_009806455.1 Tetrax tetrax
TTTTTTTTTTTTTTTTTTTTTTTTTTTTTTTTTTTTTTTTTTTTTTTTTAGACTTATAGAATTGTTTGGGTTGGAAAAGACCTTTAAGATCATCAAGTCCAACCATTTTACTCTATTTACTATTTGATAATATTGGAACAATTGTGAAATTAACTTGTTGGAGCTGATGCTTTTGGTTTTTGTCTTAAAATAGCATCTCTTTCAATCTGTACAATCCTGTCTGTCATCAATGAGTTAGGCCATGAGTCATTGAAAAAAGCAGGTGTTCTTGTAGAAGAAAATTCAGTGCTAGTAAAGAGCACTGTGCTTTATTAATGAATAAGCTACTGAAGAAAATAGTTTGAAAGAATTACTGCTTCTAGGTTCCCAGCCCATATTTTAATTACGTAAATGAGAACCCTGCAAATTTTGTTAACACTGAGAAACAATTGGAAATTTATTAAACTTGACAGATAAGCAAGTCAGGGAATTAACAGAACCGAATAGGTGTGCTGCATCATATAGTATTTCTTTCACAAGCTTAATTGCAGTTTTTCAGTACGGGAGTTCTGTAATACTTATTACCAAAGATTTACTGAAATGAAACCACACAGGCTTACCTTTAGGATATTGAATGGATTTGGTATTTTTTTGGCGAGACTCTACCTTAGTTGTTCAGTAATTCTGAAAATGTTATTTCTAGGGATATATTTCCAGGTAACAGATATTGTTGTTGGTATTTTTAGAACTACAGTAGCTTATCTTGAAAATTTCTTTACTAGGTGTTTTAAAGGTGTATACACAATTCTAATCCTTTTGTTGCATTCATAGCAGGTACAAGTGAACTGGTAATGCTAAGCCTGGATCTTGTGAAAACTCGCCTGGCTGTGATGAGCATGGAAATGAGGAAGAATTTTATACAAGCTATTCTAACATCTCTCATCGAAAAATCTAGTGATGCCAAAATTCTTCGTGCAGTGGTAAAAATAGTGGAAGAGTGGGTGAAAAACAATTCCCCAATGGCAGCTAATCAGGTAAATTGGGAAGAGAAAATAATTATTGCTCTCAAATACTAAATGATTATAAGTGACTTAATAATTCATCAGTTTTTGACAGTGAGGTTTGTAAGGATTAGTTATATATGTTTATATGCCCTTGATGAGGTTCGGAATATTTTGCATCCCCTGTGAAAGTAACTGGAGTTAAAAGTGCTTAGCATTTTATAGGCTTATATTGAGTGTTTGATCTCAAATGCTGTTCTGCTGAGAACTTGTTTTAAAGTAAAAGTTTTAAAATATGTTTCACATTAACTTGGATAGAGAGATTCTTCGGGAGGAGGATGACTAATGCTGGCTTAAATTGTGTTATTCCTGTAGCGTTTTGTGGCCTCCTCAATTTGCCGTCTTTTCTGTTAGAGTTGAGTACTTGACAATCTAGTGCTGTATAAGAGGACCTACACTTTAAAAAAATATATGTTAGATTTTTGTAATAATTGAACAACTTAAACCTTGTTTGAGTTGTGATTTAAAAATTCTCTAGGATATATATTAAAAGTATAAATGCTTGAGTTATTTTTCTTTTTAAGAACTATGACCTTCTATCAAGCTATTTTTCAGTACTTTAGAAGTTAGAGTGATATAAAGGATGGCTGAGGCATACTTTGAATGTGCCAGTTCTCTGCATGTTTTAAGATTAATTGACAAAATAAATCATGTCTTCTTTTAACACAGACACCTACTCTCCGGGAGAAGTCCATTTTACTAGTGAAAATGATGACTTACATTGAAAAGCGTTTTCCAGAAGACCTTGAATTAAATGCCCAGTTCTTAGACCTTGTTAACTATGTCTATAGGTAATTATAGCAATTAATCATTTGTTGGAGCTTAGAAAGGATTTTCTTTTTGGCTGCGCTAAAATAGCTCACCTGCCCCAACATCTTCCTTTCCCAAGATACCAGGGCATACTCCGAGCTGGTTGTAGTCTAAGCACTGTGGTGACAGCTGAAATCTGTCTGTCTTTTCATATCTGTAGGCTATAAAGATTTTTTTTTTTCCCCTTAGAAATTATTGTAAATTATACTTTCAGGAGAGTTACTTTGCTAGCTAAACTGACAGGTTTGTAACAAGATGAAATAATTCAAATAGTTACCTTATGAAAAAATGCCAGGTGTTTAATTTTGTGCTGATGATTCACATTATTTTCAGTTACTATTTGCTCCTGTTCTGTTTTCTGATGAACTGTGCAAAGCCCTGGTCTGGACATAGTGGTCATAAGTTTTTATCCGTGAATATCATTTGGCATTTCAAGCAAGGTACAGTTGTGACTGAAATTGTTTCACAGTTATGATAAGATCTTATCCTGAAAGAGTTTTTATGATAGTTGTGGGGGAGGTTTCTAACAAGCAGCAATATTTTCTTTGCTATTTCTCTCAAAATGCTACATCTGGAAGCATGCCACATCATGTGAGCTTCTACAGAATGCCATCTCTTTAGATTTTTAGTATTTTATATACAAAACCTAGAATACTGCTCTTTCTAATGTCTCTGTCATTTCATCTTTATTGATTTTAGGGATGAGAATCTTTCTGGTAGCGAACTTACTGCTAAACTTGAGCCAGCATTTCTTTCGGGTTTGCGTTGTGCCCAGCCACTCATAAGAGCCAAATTTTTTGAAGTCTTCGACAATTCTATGAAACGTCGTGTTTACGAGCGCCTGCTTTATGTGACCTGTTCTCAAAACTGGGAAGCAATGGGAAATCACTTTTGGATAAAACAGTGCATCGAGGTGGGGAAATCGCTTGTATGAGAAATAAAATTATAATTTGAGAAATATATTTTATTCTCCATTTTCCATGGCTGTGTGTAAAAGCATTATGCAATGTGTGTCTTGTAGTATGTACTGTCTGTATCAAAGCTAAAAATACCGAGTCTGCTGCCTCAGATACTTCCTTTGGTGCTTAAATACAGTGTCTAAACCATGATTGGAAAGTGGCTTTAATATCAAGCTTTAAAATCTATTTTCTCTGCAAAAACCTTAACGATGAGGTTAATATCTCTTAAGAAAACCCACTTATTAGAAATGATTATGATTATAAAAATACAAGAATAGTTATAGTAGATGATTTCAAGAAAAGTGTTAAGGCTAGAGTGTCTGCTCTGGTGGTATGACAACTATTAGGTGGAATTGCATTGACATGAAATTGCATTTTTAGTTGTTTTATTTAAAACCAGATGGGACCAAACCTTTTTTTTTTAAAAAAAAAAAATCTGCATATTAAAACATGAGTTTAAATTGACTGTGAGGATAACTTACTCTTAAAAGGATTAGAACTCCTTTGAGAGAGAGAAAAAATGGCATTGTGGTTTTTCTTTTTCACATATCCTTTTTGGGAGGACTTTCATTGTAACATGGAGAGTCTGCATATATTAGCTGATTGAGGGCGCTAAATATATGTATTAAAAAGTACAAAATTCAGAATTTAGGCATAGAAGATTCCTGTTTCTCAGCATTTTCAGGAGGGGCTTGAAAAACAATCTTGAAAGTATAGTCATGAAAATTGTGACAAAATGTGATCAGATTACGATGAAATGTATTGGTGTATTTGAATAAAGATGATAAATAGGCCTTAAGCATATTATTGAAACTTTAATCTTGTTGATAAGTATTAAAATATAGTGATATTTTCCTTGAAATACTACAGTAAAATGTATATTTAAAAACTCTCCATACTTGTTAATGTCTTAGCTCCTGTTGGCAGTGTGCGAGAGAAATACTACGATAGGGACGAGCTGTCAGGGTGCCATGCTGCCTTCTATCACCAATGTTATCAACCTTGCTGACAGTCATGATAGAGCGGCGTTCGCTATGGTAACCCACGTCAAACAGGAGCCTCGGGAAAGGGAAAACAGTGAATCCAAAGAAGAGGTAACTTAATAATATAGAAAATGAAATATTTTTGATGGGGTATAGCTCTTCCTACTTTCTCATCAAATAAGTTTGGAGGCTGTGTCTTGAAGACGATGTGCACAGATTGTTCAGTCTATGCTGTGTTTAATGCACTGTAGTTTAACCGAGCGTGGGTTGCTCAGAACTTGCATTCACTCATGCTCTACTATAGCTCTACAGCAATTCTGTATCTGAACCTGAAGAACTAGCAAAAATAGTGAGACCTGAAATAAATTGATGGGAAAAGTATTTTCCGTTTGTAGGGGGAAAAAAGCACAAGTACTTAGTAAATATCTGCATGCTTTGAGTTGTTTACTTCTGTGTAGGATGTTGAAATAGACATTGAATTGGCCCCGGGAGATCAGACCAGTACGCCTAAAACTAAGGAACTTTCGGAGAAGGACATTGGCAATCAGCTGCACATGTTGACCAATCGGCATGACAAATTTCTTGACTCTCTTCGAGAAGTGAAGGTTGGTACAGGTTGTTGGTTTCTTCAGAAACCATTTTAATACTGAAATCTTTGAACTGTCTTGATGCACTTTTTTCTTTTTTTTTTTTCTCATACATGTGATTTTTTTTAGCTAATTTTTTTTTATGTAGACATCTCTCATAATTTAATTTAATTTCTTATTTGCATAGGGTAAAAAAATCTTAAGCCTTCACTTTATTGCTAGTTGTTACTGTATCCCTTTTCTGCAAAGTTAAATTTCATCCTGCTCCACCTGTAAGTGTATTTTAACTGTTCAGTTAAGAAAACAGTAATGACAAAGACCAGATATAGGATCAAAATGTGTATCAGCATCTTATGTTTAAATAATTTCTAAGAAGTTAATTTTAGCTGAAAGCCATGTTGAAATAATTCTTGCAGTAGTAACAGCTCTGTAGAATTAACTTGATAATTCCTGTTAAGAAAGTCATCAACTTCTTTCCTTTTTCTTTCTTTTTTCTTTAAATGGTTACAGTAATGAATGAGAATCTCAATCAACATGAAAATATTATTAAATTCTTGTTAGAGTAGTCTGTATTGCTAAAGGAAACATTATTGATATGTTGGTTGGAAAGGGTATTTGCATTACTACTTAAACAACTGTATAACTGTGAACCGTTTTTTCATGGTATTAATTGTATTTTTCCCATTTATAAACATTTCTTTCTCTTTGTTTCTAGACTGGAGCGTTGCTGAGTGCCTTTGTTCAGTTATGTCATATTTCTACACCATTAGCAGAGAAGACCTGGATACAGCTTTTTTCACGACTTTGGAAAATCTTGTCTGACAGGCAACAACATGTGAGAATCTCCCTCTCCTCACTTAAAAGTTCCTCTTTGTAAATGGTGTTTTAGTAAAATATATTTGTGTGATAAATTAGTTGCTAGCTTGCTTTGAGAAGTTTGCCATTCTTTGTGACTCGTGAATACTGTATATCTCTATTAATGTTTTGAAAGAAATCGGAGCCTTCAATATACAAAGAGAAATACATTTATCAAATGGATGTTTCCCGTATTAACAAAATTTTAAATATGAATTCTCTAATAGAAGAATCTGAATGACCAGGTAACTATTCTTATGTTTTTCGTTCTAGGCCCTAGCAGGTGAAATAAGCCCTTTCTTGTGCAGTGGTAGCCATCAGGTACAGCGAGATTGCCAGCCAAGTGCACTGAATTGCTTTGTGGAAGCAATGTCACAGTGTGTTCCTCCCATTCCCATCAGACCCTGTGTCCTGAAATACTTGGGCAAAACTCATAATCTCTGGTTTCGTTCTACACTGATGCTGGAACATCAAGCCTTTGAAAAAGGACTGAGTCTACAAATTAAACCTAAACAGACAACAGAATTTTATGAGCAGGAAAGCATCACTCCTCCTCAACAGGTAGTGTTATATTCATTGAAATACCTTATGGAATGTGAAGAGAAAAACACAGTGACAGTATAGTACTGCTTTTGACACTCATTCTCTACAGTGCTGTAAAACTAGATAAAACCGTTTGTGCCCCTAACTTTAAACCTTGACTAGAAGTCTGTATTGTCTCTCTCTCCCTTCCCTAATCAAGTCTGTTTGTTTATGACTGTAAAGAATTATTAGGTAAACAAAATTGAGTTTCCTCTAAACAGGTTCTATTGCATTTAGTAGCCAGTCAGGTAGTTATTATGTACCTTGGCATGTTTGTGATTAGCTGAGGAAGCTAAATATTGCAGATTCTTTTTACATTAAAGACGGAGTTGTTGGCTTTGTTAAACAATTTTGTTTTCTATGAATTGATCTGATATATTAGGGAAGACAAGCAAGAATTAATGTAACAAGCCATAGGTGTTTTTTTTTTTTTGTCGTGTAGTGCCATGTTGTTGTTCTCAGAACTTGGTTGTTACTAATTGCTTGCCTTCTGGAGTTTTTGAAAAGAGTTTATATAAACACTTCTCTATCTCCGTGTCTTTCTCAGTTTGCCTCAGTGTAGAACATGTGGTTTTGCTATCTGCGGTGCTTTATAAGGACAGCTTGACTATGGAGAAATATGTGTGCTTAACATTCTAGGAAATACTGGATTCCCTTGCTGAGCTCTACTCTTTGTTACAAGAAGAGGATATGTGGGCTGGACTGTGGCAGAAACGCTGTAAATTCCCAGAGACAGCAACAGCTATTGCCTATGAACAACATGGTTTTTTTGAACAGGTACACTCTTGATATTAGAAATTATTTGAGTCGTTCTACTGTGAGGATGAATATTCTGGTCAGCAAGAAAATATTCTGGATATTAATAAACGACTTCAGTCTTCTAAAATAGAAAGTGCCATAGCTTCTCTAATGGTTAAAGTAGTAGTTTAAGGCCACATTAATACCTAGGTAAGATTTTTGAGCACATCCATCAGTTTTTCATTACATTTGTATGCTGCCAAATAATTAATGTATTCAGGAATGAGTTAAAAACTTCACCTTTTTGTTTACTTACAATTTGTCGAACTTTTCTTATCATTCCTTTTAAAAAGAAGAGAGCGATGAGTTAATGTGTATATATCAGATGGAAAAATGATGTGAATTTTATTTAGGCACAAGAAACTTATGAAAAAGCAATGGAAAAGGCTAAAAAAGAGCATGAACGGAGCAATGCTTCCCCTTCAATCTTTCCTGAGTATCAGCTCTGGGAAGACCATTGGATTCGGTAAGACTTAAAAGCTGATGCAGAACAAGTCTTTTTACCCTGCAATAGAAGTAAAATACCCTACTGGTTTAAAGCATTAGTTATGAGAATAAACTTAGCTCAGTTACAAGGGAAACTTAAGGGGATAAAAACTATTATTCTTTACTCCCTTAACAGACCCTCAGAAGTGATATGCCTGAAGCGTTGTAAAAATGTAATTTGCTGTTGGTGGAAACAGACTGAAGCTAAAATGTGTTTTTTCCTATTTAAAATGGCTGTTCTGGGAGACACAAAATGCAGCTCTTCCCTGTTCACAGATATCTGTATTATAACTGGTAATAAATAAATAAAAAAAAATTAAACAATCTACCCATCTGGATACAACTTCCACAGTGCTTGCAAAGCTGTTCATAGCCAAACAAATATGCAGATAATACTCTGCTATGTGATGTTTATAGTTGCTTTTATTTAAATTTTATTTTTTTGGTAACCAAATTGACAATGGTTTTGATTTTCTTAGTTGCTCAAAAGAGTTGAACCAGTGGGAACCTTTGACAGAATATGGTCAGTCAAAAGGTCATATAAACCCTTACCTGGTACTGGAATGTGCATGGAGGGTCTCAAACTGGACTGCTATGAAGGAGGCTCTGGTGCAGGTGAGTGAGGGCTTTTAATGCTAATGTTTAGTTCCTTTGTTAATTTTACTGATACATTTCTAGCAAGTCAGCATTACAGTTCATTTCACAGACACAGTGAACTGTTCTTCAGAAGTTTTCTTTGATGTCCCAGCACACAGCTGGGTATTTTGGCAATTGAAGCATGTCATTTCAACAGACAAACTTGATTCTCTTTTCTATCTGTTTATAAAGCTGTACTGTGTAATAAATTTAGCCAGAACAAGTGAAAGACATTGTGCATGGTAATGAGTCATCAAAAAGCAACAAATGCTGTCCACAGAAGTATGTGCCAGCAGAGATATGTGGAGAAACTTAAAATGGGACCCTTGCAAGTATATGGTACTTAAAGTATATGGTATATGGTATTTAATATATGGTATTTAAAATACGGTATATGGTATTTTAATATGGTATTTAAAATAATACAATATTGGGGAGGAACATTTTTTATAATTTACACCTTTATAAGAACAAATGTTCCTTTTTTTTGAAAGGGAATAAAGTATGAAAATACATCTATTATCTCCCTGTCTGTGGGAATGTAACTGTGCTTTGAAGTGTAAAAGGGCAAAAGGCCATTGCCTCTGTTGTTTTTGTTTGTTTTGGCAACTGAAAAGCAAAGCCAAAGCATTCTCAACTTCTACTGTCCAAACTTAAAACTGCTAAACACAGTTTATTCTGTTCATCTCCACTACACATGAAGGGAGATTAAGATGTGTATGAAAATGTGAGGATCAGGGACTTGTCGATGAATTTGGTTTACCTTAAATACCTCAGTGTATCTGAGGAATATTTGTAAGTCTGTGTTTCAAGTCTCCTTGTTAAAAAAAAATCCCTGAAAAAGGAACGCATGAAATTTCTCAGATCTTCAGTGATCGGTTGGTGAGGCTAGTGTACACTACAGATTGTACCAGTAGTTATTTTTTTAATTAAGACAGTGACAAATTTCAAGTTGTTTATATGTGGTGGGAAATGTATTGGGATTACTTACCTGGCACATGCTGGTTTTCTTGTTTCTTGGGTTTTATAACCATGCTTAGCAGAAGCGTAATAGAAGTTTTGTTGTTCTTTCAGTAGCAATGTGTTTCTGTGCTTTCATTTTAAGTACTCAAAAACTTTATTACTGCAAATTAACTACTAGTTTTCTAACTTTATTCTCACTTTGAGTCTACTTTAGTTCCATTTAAAATAAGGCTCATGTAATTTTGCAATGTATCCATTACATACGATTTTAAAATCATATCTTGGGAGCACCAGAGGTTGGAGCCAGTGTGGTCAAGACTGGAAAGCGGAGATCTAACGAGAGATGAGGGACAAGAAGACCAGGTAATGAACCTCAGGCAGTGAGCGTGAGATTGGAAAGCAATGAGAAGAATACGAGGTGAGGCTGAAGGAGGTTGGAGGAGTACAAATTTGACTGGGAGTGGCAGGGGTAACTGAGTAAGTAAATAGACTGAACCAAGAAGTTGAAGAAAGTTATTTCCTTGGAGAAAGTGGAAAGGACTTGGTAAAACTAGCAGAGAGGAGAGAGACATTGAATTAAATGTTACAGGGAGCGTCAATGGGGCTGGCTGTGCAGAGACAGGCTTTCAGTTGATTGACAGGGAGAGAGATGGGAATTGGGCTTGAACAAGATCCACTGGGTTTACAGTACGGGATAGATTACTTCTGGGGGGAGAAATACTTTGATTCTGCCCAAGTAGGTTTATAAAGTAAATAGAATCATAATGCATAAGCACAAGGGCATGCTTAGCTTTTAGATGATTGACTTTCAAATGTGTTCCCCAAACAATTTTTTCTGTGCATAATCTTTATAGTAGAAAGCATATAAGTAAAAATACCAAAACTACTTATAAGAAAGAGTAGGCTTTTTTGAAGTGACACTGTTTAAACCTACGGCCTATACTGAAAAAAAATAAATAAAGCTAAAAAGTATATTTATCCCCTCTCAAATTGTGAGAATTTGTGGTAAGTTTTGTACTAGAATTAAATGTCATAATGATTATACAGACTTCTAGATATATACGTTCATGACAGAGAGCGCTGAGGCTTCAAGAGAGCGCTGCTAGTAGGTGTTGTTTCCTGTAAGTTCCTTATTTGCTATTCTGTGGAATCAGAAAACTTGACTTTGGAATTTTCTGATGTTCCAAGATTTCCTCAGAAGCTTAATGCATTGATAATTATATTTTGTAGTTTAATGTAAAGTTCACAGAACCATAAAATAGTTTGAGTTGGAAGGGACTCGTGGAGCTCATCTGGTCTGATGCTCTATTCAGAGCAGGGCCCAAGTAGATTACGTTGATTTGTCTGGTAGAGTTTTAGAACTCTTAAGAACTGAGATGCCACAGCCTTTCTACTTCATTTGAAGTAGCATAGGTGTGCCCTGCCTGTTACACGTTGTTGTAGAAACCAGCACGGTACTTAGCTTCTTTTCTTAGGAACAAAGGAACTTGTGTATGGCAAGTGAGGTTATCATCTTCATTTGGTAAAGGATAATATGTATTGTTTGTACTTTCCTGCTATTGACCTTCCTGATTCATTCTGGAGTTCATTATTGTGTTCTCCTTGTAATTCATTTTGCTGAACAATATGCACTTGTAAAACATTTAACCTTCCCTTTCTCCTTTCCTGGGTTTCACTCATGAGACTGTGTTCTGTGCTGTCCATATGCCTGATGAATGGATACTCAGTAAAGCTTTGGCTGTTACAGAGCAGTTTGAAGGCAGGGGGCACAGTACATGCAGAAAATAATATTTCAACAGATTTAAATCTGGAAGATCATAAACATTTCTTTGTGTGTGTGAATAAAGTTTAAATGGATAGGGAAACATGCTGAAAATGACCCTCCATTTCCTGAAAAAGTAGAACACAAAATACTTAGGTAGATATTTTTATCTGAGAGCAAATTTCGAGGAGTTCTTCCATGTGCAAAAAACGACCATATTTAGGTAATTTCTTCCTTATCCTCTCTTGAGCATCTTCTTCCCAACTCTTAAGAACCATCCCATGTGAATAAGCTAGTGGTTATTATTCTTGAGGTTGCTATAGAATGTCGGGCTGTACAGTCATCTTGGGGTTCTTGGGGAAAATGACAGACTTCTGTATTAAAATCACCAGTAGATTTTTCTGGGATTTTTTTTAACTTTGTGTGTGATATCACTGTTCTACAGAAGATTGATGTTTGGGTTTTTTGGTGGTTTTTTTTTTTAGGGTTTTTTTTTTTTTTTTAATTTTAAGGAAGTATGTCCTCTTTTCATGATAGGTAGAGTTGTTCATCTGTGATTAGTTAATGCAGAAACGTAAACCAGATGTAGAACTGAAATCTGAAAGGTGAGAATACTGCGTTAAATCACAGGTGGAAAGGAGCTTGCTGATCTTCATTGTTCATTGCGCTGTTGCTGTATACTGTGACATTACTGGAATTACTCTGCTAAATATGCCAGAGTTATAAGGGAGTGAACTGCATATTGAAAATACAATTTTACTGACAAAGCTCTGAGTAGAGCCTTTGGCAGAGTTTTTTCATATTGCAGAGAGAGCCAGAAGAATTAATCCCTCACATAATTGGACTTTATTGTTTCATTGGTACTGTTTAAATGTTGAACCAATACCTACCGGTTAAAAGTACTACATATCAAAATGACAGTTGACTGTCTAGTTTCATAACATTTTCAAAAGATAAAACATGATTATGAAAAATGCTGAGCATCCTTTAATTCCAATATCTTGCAGGATTAAGTTCTTATGTACAAAATATCCTAACAGCATGCTTCGTTGTAGCAACTTAGACTCACATGATAAATGTGCCGAGTTGTATGTCTCTTACTTTCTTCAAAATCAGACTGAATATTACATTTTTAAAATGTAGTATGTTTGTTCTTCTGTAACACTTTCTTTTGTCAGAAGGAAAAATAGGTACATTTAATACAACTAGTATGTTTTACTTTAAAGGCTAAACTGTGAAAACAGTAGAAGTTGGTTAATTAATTAAAGGTTGTCTTGTCTTTTGATGCAACCTAAGTTAGAAGTGTCCAACTGTTGCAACATTTGAAATGGATTTTGTCAATATTTGTAGTAGTGATGGTTCAAATCAAGTAGCTGTCTCTAAAGATGGATTTTATTGTTTATCAGCCCACGTGAAGCCAAAGCTGCAAGTAACAAGCTGCATATCCTACAAAAATTATCTTACAGGTTATATTTACATTTTGATAACTTCATAACAATTGGTATTTTGTGTCCTATTTACATAAGCAAATTCAGTGGCTAATTATAGAAACAATATTTGAGAAACCTCCAAAGTCTAAAATAAGAACTGTATTGTACACTATATTATAAACCTTGAGTTCGAACAGAATAAAATAGATCATGTCTGGCAGGTTCTGGTTTTGGAGATTTGTAAGTTGAGTAGAAGTGACAACCACGAGTAACTGCCGTTATGCTTTAGCTGCAGTTGTATTAAATGAGATATTTTCAGTAATAAGACATTTACTGAACGACTAAGCAGAAGATGCTGCTGAAGCCATAAATGGAGATTTTGTGGCTCTACTCAGATTCTTGTAGAAGTGTCAGGACGCGTTTGCATAAATATTAGGATATGAGAGAATAATTGATTCTGTGTACGCTCTACTCCAATTTTATGGATATTCCTTAGCATGGCTGTTTTTTATTAAGGTCCATGGTTGCTTCACAATAGAGGTCAGAAAAGACAGCAAATATGTAGCAGTTTTTGTAAATCTTTGTGAAACATTTTTAATAATCTACCTATTAAAGCTGGGCTATTAAAATAGCAAGCGGCCTTTAATAGGACCCAAGACTCATTTCCATTTGCTCACATTGCCGTTGTGTTTAATGATCTAGTCGATAATGTAATAAAGAAAGATTATTTTCACTGTGGAAGTGTAAGGTTGCTACCTGGCAGTTTCTCTTTGCTGGCTCAGGCGTAAAAGTCAGTTAGGGATAACAGAAATAACAATATTAATGGTTAAGATACAGTATATCAACAGGAAGGTAATGCAGAGAGATTTCTGTGTGGCATATCCATCCATACAGGATTTGATGTAAAGCAGAAGAAAGAGACGTGCAAAAGTTGTATATTTAAGGCCTGCGGTGTCAGCTACTGAGCACTGTTTAAGTCCAGGTTTACTGTAAAATACTCACAGAACTTAGTTGCTAGACAATTCAAGTACTTCACTGGTTTTAGTTGCCATATTTCTGCTGTTCCTGGATTTTAAGAAAATGGTTTTAAATTATTTTTTAAATTATTTTAGCACTACGATGTGACTTTGCACCTGTCCTCAGAAATCACTTTGACATAAACAGGAAGGTTAGTTGTAGATGACTTAAAAATTATTAACTTTTTATTCTCATAAACTCAGTAATGTCCTAGAGCAGGCAGTTAGGAAGTACAATGCTCACATAACGTGCTGACATACAGGAATGAGATCCTTTTATGTCAGAAGTTGACATTAGTCGTTCTGGAGCCCCTGAAGCATTTTGGAGGTAGTATGTGTTGTCTGCTGAGAAGCATCTTCTTTCTTTATACAGAGTGAACTGGTGTGCAGTAAGCTTCCTGCTCCTGTTGCAAGGCTGCTTTCAGCTTACTCAGCTGTCTCTGAGCTACACTACAGTTCTTGGTGTAAAAATACCCTCACAGCAGGTTGTGTGCAGGCACTTCTGCTCTTGTGCTGAATTTGCAATTTATTTGCTAGGCTGCCCTTGCCAATAACTTTTAAGAGGGCTGAAACTACTTTAATGACAAAAATTTTGATATTTTAGTCAGATATTTTTAGAAAATGAGCTAATTTTTCTAAAAAATAAAACTTTGCTTAAGAAGGCTTTTTAAAAAAAATGATTTTAAAAGTCTACATTTGAGTATGAATGATCTTTACTAGACTTTTTTCCATTTCCTTACCAGGTGGAGTTGAGTTGTCCAAAAGAGATGGCATGGAAAGTGAATATGTACAGAGGATATTTAGCCATCTGCCATCCGGAAGAGCAGCAGCTTAACTTCATTGAGCGCCTGGTAGAGATGGCGAGCAGTTTAGCTATTCGAGAATGGCGAAGGCTTCCTCACGTCGTCTCGCATGTTCACACTCCCCTTCTCCAGGTAAGAATGAAAAGGTTTTTATTGCCAGTTATTTTCCAGTAGCAGGTTGCAGAACTTTTAATAACTGTAAGCATAAAATATTTTCTCTTTGGCATGCATGTTACTCGCAAATGATCCACTTAGAAAATTAGGAAGAGTACTTGTCCTGTCAGGAAGAGCTTGTAAGAACTTGAGACTGTTTTTTCAGACCTCCAGAAATATTTTTGGGAAGCAGCTGGCACAAATCTGATAATACAGAATATGCAGTTTAATTATTATGTGAGATGAAATAACCTGTATTACGTGGTGAGAAATGCATGGTTTGTGTCCTTTGCAACTTTTACACATATTTCACTGTAACAAAAATGGACTCCTGTTCGCTTTTGCAATGTATGAAATGTCAACACCCCTTTGTTATCTCTTGGATTTAATTATATAAATAATTCATTTTGCAACTGTAAGAGAAGAATTTTTGAGCATAGATGTTATTGACAAGAATAATCAGATGGAAGCAGGTGGCTAAAATAATCTTCAAAAAAATGGAGTTTTGCATTGAGATTCTTGCAGAAGCTTCTTGAAAATAAACCTTGTGTCTTCTGATTTTTATTTCACAGCCAGAGTGTGAAAGTGGGACTGGGGCAGGATTGTGTTCAGCTCATCACGTCGTGTGAGATCTGGACAAAACATGCCATTCATTTCCCATTTAGGCTGGCTGTGTCCTTGCTTAGGTCTCCTGGTAAACGTGTACCTGGTGAAGACCTGCTCTTGTTACTGTTGAGGGAACCTTTCATCTCCAGGGGAGAAATTCTGGGCTATCTCAGTGCAGCACACTCTGAAATTTCCTAACAGGGATGCATTTCTCAGTGGACCATTGCTCAGAGAACTACAAGTGAACCTTAAATGTAGAAATGCAGAGCACCGTGCTTTCTGAGTTCTGATACAGTGACTTCTGTAGTTCTGTTTAAGATCAGTAGCTTCAGCCTGTGTCATGCCTGATGTGATTCATAAGTGACTAAATCTGCAGGATCTAAGGTACCTCTACTGAAATGATTACACTTGTGGGGAGAGCTTGCACAGCAGCCCATACCTTCAGATTTTTATAGTTTAAGTTGATGCATCAGATAAAGTGAATGAATAGGGAAGTTTTCCTCGTATTGAGTGGAAGTTGTCAAGTAAATACATACAATGTTTCATTTGTTTGAGCCGATACAATACAGCTAGAAGGCTTCTTGATGAAATTAATTCCTTCCTGTTAAGTTTTCACTGATACTTCACCTTTTTCTCCCTTAAGCCTGGCAGTATCTGCAGCATGAAAGGATTAGTGTTGCTAAATAAAGTATTTAAATACTTTCAGATATTAATTAAAACAAGCTTTTAAAATAATCTAATATGTATATATCCCTCATGAAGAAATGATAAATTAGTCACTGACTGACAGAGGTACAAATGCAGCCATGGATTTGCACTGCAGTAATTACTTTTTTAATATCAGATAGTATGTGATTAAATACCTGTGAGAAAATTAAATTTATGTGATGAATGAGTGTAGGATGAAGGTTAAGCTATTGTGAGAGCTGATACTGAGATGATTGTAGGAAAATATTACTTTGTTTAATTTATTTTGTTTCCAGAGATTTCACTGTGTAAATTTGGACTG
>WHYT01015779.1:163256-315205 GCA_009806455.1 Tetrax tetrax
TATTTGGTTTGATTTACACTGAATACAACTGTTATCTAGCAAGTGGTACCTTAGAGAATACTCCATTGGTTTTATTGTACTACAGGTAATTAAATTCCATTGAAGTTTGTGGGCCTTTTCTTCAGGTTTTTGGAAGTTTTAGCAAAATGTCTGCTGCCTTTAGTAGGTTTGAGACTACTGCCATTTCTGTTTTTTCTTCTCATTAATTTGAGGATAGTAGATGTTAGTGAAAAAACCATGCTTCACGTATGTGATTTCTCAAAGCTAAGGTCTTTGCAGAGTATCTTGGAGTAACACCTTCAGGAGCACATAGATGGTATTTCTGTACATTCATGGTTCTATTAAGAAGTCAGATCATTACCAGGGAATTTATGCTAGTAAGTTCTGTTAAAAGTTTTGTTTAAGGTCAGTATTTTTTCTTGACCCTTGTATCTAGCACACTGTATATATATTCTTGTGCTGGTCTATGGTTAGGGTTGATGTAGTAAGTTCAAACCTGTACGCTAGAATGTAATTCTAACCTGTGGTTTTATTTCCGTGTCTGTGGGGAATAGGATGGGGGTGCAGGGAGAGTGAAGATTCCAGTGAACTCTCTTTCCTTTGGTGTCTGTGTTTCCGTGTTTTTGGTTTTGGTTTGTTTGTTGTTGGGTTTGGGTTTTTTTTGTTTTGTTTTTTTTTTTTTTTAAAGAAAAGCTTCTTAAAAGCAAGACACTGCCATTTGAGGGATAATTTGTGAAAGCTTTTGCAGCTCAAAATGAAAGAAAGGATGATTTTTAAACTTTGTTGCCTAAAGTTAAACCTAGCAAGCAAACCTGTAGTATTGGAGGAAGAACACGTTAAGTCTAGATCAGTAATGTCTGCTTGCAAGCAAGTAATGCTAGGGCATTTAACATTTGTCAGAAGGAGGTGTGTGTGAAATAAACTGCTTCATACTTGTACTCCATCCCTGGAGAACAGAGGAGCCTGAAGCTATGCAGGGACCTTTTGCAAGCATGTAAGAAAGTACTTTATGGAACCTTTATTTATTTTTAAAAATAATTAGTTTGTTTATTAAGACTAGTGACCCATTGGTAAAAATTCTGTACTGGTGATTCGGTGGATGAATTCAACATTTCAGTGAATGACTGAAGTGTTTTATCAATGTCAGGGATTTTTTTTTGCTAATTTGTTAATGATTAGATTGGTTAAACATCATTTATGCAAGTAATAGACAAGTCCCTAAAACAGCATTAATAGTTTCATCTTTACTTGATCATTTAAAGGTGGCATCGTTCACAGAGATCTTTTTCTGACAGTGAAATTGGCCAGCTTATTGTACCATCCTTCATGATAATGTATATTATTTAATGTTTTCTAGGCAGCACAGCAAATAATTGAACTTCAAGAAGCAGCCCAAATAAATGCAGGACTGCAACCAACTAATCTGGGGAGGAACAACAGCTTACATGATATGAAAACTGTTGTAAAGACTTGGAGGAACAGGTTACCTATTGTGTCAGATGATTTATCCCACTGGAGCAGCATTTTCATGTGGAGACAACATCATTACCAGGGTAAAACTGCCTGGTCCAGCATGCATTCATCATGTAATTTTCCTGACAACACATTGTTTGAAATAAGTTATTTGTTTTTTTTTTTTTCCTTATTTAAATGTACAGGAATGTTGTTGATTTTGTGTTTGTTTTTATTCAGTTTCCATTATCTTAAGTCATCATTGCGTATGTATTGCTGTGTAAGATATTGCTGTATACATAATTTCATTTATAATGACAAACATTCAATATTTTGTTTCTAGCCATTGTAACCGCATATGAAAATAGTTCTCAGCATGATCCTAGTTCTAATAACGCTATGTTGGGAGTTCATGCTTCTGCATCGGCAATTATCCAGTACGGAAAGATAGCTCGAAAACAAGGGCTGGTCAACGTAGCTCTGGATATACTGAGTCGCATTCATACAATTCCAACTGTGCCCATTGTGGACTGCTTTCAGAAGATTCGCCAGCAAGTTAAATGTTATCTTCAGCTGGCTGGAGTCATGGGGAAAAATGAATGTATGCAGGTACGGTAGCTTTATTTCTGAAGCTGTTGGAACGTGGAGGATTACAATGGCCAGCAGATACTTTGATTTAAATAAACTGCCTGTATGCAGAACGTGGTCTGAATTTCGCTGGCCGTGTTATACCGTGCATGGAGTGTTGTTTTGAGTAATGCTGTTAGTCAAAAGCAGTCTTTCTTCTCTTTGAACTGAGTACTGTGAATATATTAAAAATTAGCAGAATAAAAAAGGTAAAGTGGAAATATGTTTTTTGAAATCTTACAAGATAGATAAGTGGAAGGGACTTTGAAAATCATATTATTTGCAATAAGAAGAAACAACACAGTTGCAAGACTAACTGAAATGTCAAGTCAGTTTTGAGTGTCTAACTCATGAATGATGGATGCTGGCATACTGAAGTGAAATCATATATGTTAAAAGGAAAGGAATAAATGTGATTGTAGGCAAAACTCACCAACATATGATTATAAAAACAGCAAACTAGGACCTTATAATAATAATGTAATATAACGTAATATGAATAATAATAATATAACATAAAAAGATAAAGTGGAAAAGATAAACCATCATCTGATGAATGTTGTTTGTAGTATCTGATAATTTGGCATAGGCCAGTGGAAACTTAAAATTGTTGTCAGTCCAGATTTATAAAAATGAAAATTAAGTACTAGAAACTCATTGTATTTAAATTTCATGAAGACATTTTGGCGGTTTTTTTATGGCACTTTCATTTTAATAAAACCTTCCATTTTAGAAGGCTTTTCTCACTAAGTTTTATTTAACAGGGTCTTGAAGTTATTGAATCAACCAATCTGAAGTACTTCACCAAGGAGATGACTGCTGAGTTTTATGCATTGAAGGGAATGTTCTTGGCACAGATTAACAAGTATGTATGTTGGCTGGAAGAGGCGCTAGCACGTATCTGAGGAAAATGCAACTGAAGTATTCAACAGAGTATTTGAGCAGGAAGGTTTTTCCGTATGTTTATACCAGCCTAAAATTTGTCACAACTGTATAAGAAAGTAAAAGTATATGTGAGAGTTCCTTTGCAGTTTGAAGATTTAATGATTTATCATATTTTGAAGTACTGGTAGGAAAGAACTAGTTACAGCAAACGTTGCCCCAGTTCTTTTTTAAAACGTTTTATGTTTCAAGGGGTGAGATGGGAAGAAGCAGGGAGAATAGGTTTGTCAAAATCTTTGCAGCTTAAGATACACTTTTTTTTCCTCCTGGTCCTGTGACAAACTGATTTCTAAGTGACGTCTTAATGTAGTTGACAAAAGGATATTGCTTTAGTTTTGTTCTTAATGTAAATACCAGATATAAAACCAAGGAAAAAAAAAGTTCAGTGTATAAGCTTACAGCTACTTAAACGATATTAGCCTACCTCTTTCTTTCTTCCTTTTCTGTATCATTGTTTGTTGTGGATGTCCCGTTACTAGCTGCACAAATCCGGTGTGCTCTGCAGTATGGAAACGCAACACTCAGATAATCGAATTGAAAAGACTAACGTGGTGTGCATTGGAGACATCTTGCATTGCAGCAATTAAACACCTAGGTGCAAGCCTTGCTTTCACAAAACTACTTTTATAACATTTTTGCTTTATGCTGACAGACATCTTACTATTTTGAGGGAGATCTGTCTTTAATTCAGTAAACAAGTATCTCGGCAGTCAAATTTTGTTCAGTGATGCCAAAAACACCTTTCTGATTTTAACAGCTTTCAGTATGCGTGGTATTTAATGAGAGTATTGCTACATGTTACATGTGGGTGGAATAATTCCTTTACCACTACATTGTGGACACTTACAGAATGAAATCCATCAGGTTTTAAGCTGTACACTGCAACCTCACATAGCAATTTAAGTCAGGAAGTGATGAATATCTCCTTCTGTGGATACAAGAGAGAATTTTAAATAGGTGGAATGTAATTGCTTTGGAAAGTACAATGGGCTTTTTTATGACCATAAGAGAGCTTAGTTTCAGTTGAGATGTAAAGAGAATAAAGTGTACCTCCTCCCATATTTTTTTTTTTAACTTTTAATGTTTAAAATTCTTGCAAAGTAAAAGCAGCTGAACTGTCTCTGTTTGTTCTTTCAGGATAGACTAGATCAAGGTTTCTGTTTAAAACATGGTTCTGATGTACTGACGCTTTCTTAATCTTACCAAAAAACCAGGCAGGCATTTTTTAGCACTGGAGCTGAGGTCAGAATTTAGGAAGGTTACAGTTAGGAACAATGGCAGTGTTGAACCTGAGAATGCATGACTACTGATGACCTGTGTGTCAACTGAAATGGAAGTTAAAGGTCACCTCTGCTCTTATGTCTCCCTGTGCTGCCCATTTCCTGGGCGAGGTGATAGAAACCATTTTTAAAAAGTCATCTCAGGTGTCAAGCATGATGGATTGTAGAGAAGGAGAAAAGAAAACCGACTGAAAAGTCCCGTTTTTAGAAAGGGGAAGTAGTGATAAAAAGTCATCTCTCAGGCTGCTGCTGTGGTTGTTCAAAAACTTGATCTAGGGTGCAGAAAGCCTCTGAAAGCAAGTAGCATGTTCATGTAACATAGAAACTAAAATAGACTTGACAGACAAAATTGTTTTTGTTTTGATAGTTTTGCCACAATAGCTAGTAATTTTAATTTATCACTATAGTCCTCCAAGCTAATATTTTTATATTAAAAGTACTTTACAGTTAATTTTAAAAAATCAGTCAAACAAGCATTATGTTACTTTTGTACGGTTTATTTCAATGCTTATTTTGTAAGGGAGAAGTGAAGCACTTTCTATTAAAGAATCTTGGAATGCTTTAAAAGTTTCTTCATTTCAGTAATGTGTATGTGAGTTTCCTCATCCTTTATTTTCATACCTGAAAAGTTACATAGATTCAAGGGATGTGTGTGTGTGTGTGTGTGTGTATGGATGAATCATGCCAAATCTTGAACTAGGAACACTTGAGGAAACCTAGAGAAGACTTAAAAAGTATTAAATAATCTTTTGGTTACCAAGAACTGTGTGATTAAGCTTAATATTCCTTTACTTTTCCTGTTGAAAAATAAACTTTTAAAGCTGTGAGGATGAGGAACTGACTTCTTCCAGATAACGTTGGTTGTAAATTTTTTCGTTACTTTGGTGGGAGAACAATTAAGATGTAGTCTATCAAGAGACAGCTATTAGAACATCTTCTGAACGTTGCTTTTTATTTTCTTGCTCAATAGAGAGGCTGTTTTTAATACTTTTGCTTCTGCTTTTCTTGTGTTATCATTTGTTCTTCTTTCTCCCAGTATCGTACTCTATTGCTTGGCTTGCTATGACAGTGCACTGAATGTTTTTTTCATTTTTTCCTCAGGGAGTGTCTGGAGATCTTAAACACTTACATAATTGTTTCCATTATGAAGCATTTACTTTTGTAGGTGCTGAACTTTAAGGAAAGTGAAGATAAACAGTCATAAGAACTTACTAAAGAACTGAATGGGAAAATATCATTGAGTGTTAAGGAAGTAATGGAGTGCCCTATCAGAAATCTGACTCTTAAAAAATTTAGTAACTTTTTGTTAGTATAAAACTAATACTTTACTTGTCCCAATGCAGATCTGAAGAAGCAAATAAAGCTTTTTCTGCAGCTGTGCAAATGCATGATGTGCTAGTGAAAGCATGGGCAATGTGGGGTGATTACCTGGAGAATATCTTTGTGAAAGAACGTCAGCTTCACCTAGGTGTGTCTGCCATTACTTGCTACCTACATGCGTGTCGTCATCAGAATGAGAGCAAATCAAGAAAATACTTAGCAAAGGTAAGATCTAGATGTTCAAAAAAGAATTGGAGCTCCACCCCTTTAGAATAGGCTGGAACAATGTTCAGTGCTCAGATTTGTGCAATTAGAGAAATATCAGTTACTGATGGAAAGTTTTAATTTAGGCATAAAGTTTGCATGTGGTTGCTGTTAGGTCACTGCATGTAATTTATCATGGGGTTTTCTGTTTCATTGGGACATCTGGGGTTTTCTTTACGTATGGAATCTCTTTATGGGAGAAAGGACAAATCACACTATAATGCAGTGAAGTATCTGCAGAAAAGCATTATTTGGTGCTTTAAAAAGTGACATTATTTGATGCCTGTTTATCATTAATATGGTTAAGTCATATTAACTTCTACCTCAGTGTTGCATTTTATTCCAGATAAGCCTTTCCTGTAAATTTTTGCTCTAATTCAACAGAATTTCCGCCATAGCTCTTTGTATTATGTATTTCTCTGTTTAAGGATATTTACTTTAATCTCTCTCATGAAGAAAATCTAAAAAATGATAGCAGACTGTGAAAGACAATCTATTTTGAACTTGAAACAAATAGAGAAAAAATAAAAATGTTAGATTAAAAATGGCCTCCGTAGCACTTGGAAGTTTGTTATTCTCCCTCTCTGGTTGCATGACTGTTAGTGATTTTTAGTCAGTGCTTAATATTAACCTTTAAATGAAATTATAGAAGAAGTATCATTAGAGGTGGACAGTTAAAATAATGAAAAACACCCAAAGAAATACTCAAGTTTTTGCATAAAAGTTAATTTATTTGAGTAGCATATTTTAGGTTCTATAAACATACCTCATTGTCCACCCACTCTTCCAAACAAAAACTTGAAGACTTTGTGGAATAAAGTTGTGTTCATTGGCATTTTTCTCATTTCATAGCAAGTTGTACTCCTACATTTATTTTTTACATCCTTTAAATATTATTTCTAAGGGCAAAAAATTACATTGGCCAGTCATAATGAATGTAAGCTCTTGTGTCTGAAGCAACTTTAACACTTAAAAGGACTCCACTATTGTATTAATAAAATGCCTGTGGGTTTTTTGTACATCATAATGATTGACGTGTCTTGAATTAAGACCCTAAGATGTCCTCTTGAAATTCTCTTTTAGGTTCTTTGGCTTCTGAGTTTTGATGATGATAAGAACACGTTAGCAGATGCCGTAGATAAGTACTGTATCGGCGTCCCACCCATTCAGTGGTTGGCCTGGATTCCACAGCTCTTGACGTGCCTGGTTGGCTCAGAGGGCAAACTCCTTCTGAACCTCATTAGTCAGGTACAGAAGATTATCACTAATTCTTTATTGTCTCTAATCTTTGTTTTCAGGATTAGATACAAATATTTTTCAAAGCAAATTAAGAAAATGCCAAGCTTTAAAAATACTGTTGTTTGTAACTGTTGATGAGTTAACAAATGCTATAAGAATATTTTAAATTTCAAAGTGAGTGTTACTTAATGAAATGTCCTGGTTTCGGCTAAACCACCACATGAAATTAAATCCAGTGAAATTGTATGCTGTATGCGCATGAGGCATTATAGCATTCTTTCTGGAATTCTATTTATTACGTATTTGTGAACATTATAGAACACATTTAGAAATATGTAGTTAAATGCTTGTAACGTAGGAGTAGGGATAAAAGACTGTTCGCTTTAGTGACTAAAGGGCAAACTATTTAATCAGTGCTTTGTTTTTTAATAGACTTGACTTTAAAAAACAAGGCTCTGTCTGATACCATCAGAAATCTTTACCAGGGCTTTGTAAGTTTTCACTTGAAGTTTAGCATGACAAATGATTAGACAAATAAGGATAAGGTTTAGGGAGTTATATGAAGAAAGTGACTTCCTGGATTTGTACCTCTCAACTGACAGGTACAAGTTTTGGTTAATCTTACTGTGGGATTTTAAGATTTTACTGCCTATTGCTGTCTGCTCTGAAGCAGAATCTAAGAGTAGAACATGTATCTGTCTCTCAGGATAAGGTTGGTTTAAGCATGTCTGTAGACTAAGGGAGAATAAGCGACTTCTTTCAGGTAACGTGTTTTCAGATACTGTTTTGTTATGGCTTGGTGCAAACAGGGTTCAAACATCATATTTTCAGATACGTTAACTGTTCATGGTCTAACTTCAGCTCCATTTTAGCAGGCACATAACCTGGAAGTGTGTTGGTGTTTGTTTATTAAGGTTAATATAAACCAATTGTGAAGTCCTGTTAACCTAAGGGTGAACATACGAAGCTCTCACATTAGCCTGTACCCCAGGCCACTTCCATCTGCAGTGCTCCATGGTTTCCTGAACACGGGCAAAGCGCAGCCGTTGTGCTGAATTCCCCACAGTGGTGTTCTTTCCTTCCCTCCACTCCTGATTTTTGAGATAAGGACTTGATGCTGTATGTGGGTTCCTTCCAACTCGCGATATTCTATGATTCTAAGATATTCAGCTCCTTTTGTATGACCGTTATCTTTGCTCTTTCAAAGCTCTGAAAATGTGTGTTTTTGTAGAGAGAGAATATATTCATATGTGTTTGCATGTGCATTGATACTTGTGTACATAAATCCAGATAAGTATGCGTGTGCGTATGCATATGTATGTTTCGTTCCCTCTCTCTCCATAAGTGAAATAAAACTTTGAAGAGACCATGCGCCCGAACAGCTTAAGAAAGCAAAGTAGCTAAGGCAAAATTTCTGATGTGTGTGACTTGGTATTATCTTGCAACACCAGTGCTTAGCTGTCTTCTGACAGCAGACAGAAAACAAACTTACTTCAGTGAGTTGTAGACAGTTTTTATTTGCTGAGATCGGTATAAAAGTTTCAGAAGTGAGGGCCTGCTTGGAAGTCCTACTGTAGTTGGAGTTTAGGCTCATAAATATTGCAGATGTTTTTGTTTATCTTGCCTTTAAACCTCCAGTCCATGGAAGGAATATAAAATAAAAAAATAGCAGAATTAAGTACTAGAACCTAAACCTTACAATTTTCTTCAAGTAATTTACTCTTTAATTACAGCATAAAGCATGTGTGTATCAGGTTAGCAATCTGCCATAAATATCATGTCACTGAAAAATTAAATGCTGTTGCAAAATTTCTACCACTTACCTCCATTTGGATGGAGGAAGAACCCATGATTTAGTAAAATTGTGTCTGGAGAAGCGTCTAATAATGTCTTAAGATGTCCTCTATAGTGAGTAGTACTTAGACACATCGTTTCTTTCCTTTAATAGATACTGAGAATTACAGATTTTAAAGGGGATACTGAATGGTAATATCTCTTTAGCTTTTTTTTTTAATGGAAGCTGCAAAATCTTTTTTATTTTTGGGTGAAATTAGTATCCTCTTTCATTAAATGCCACAATTAGATGGAGTAAAGTTACTCTCTAATGGGCCTTCTTATCAAGTATCATGGGGCTCGCTGGGAATTGTGGCCTTATTTAAAGACTAACCACTGTCATTATGTCTGGTTTTCTTCCATTATGTA
This sequence comes from Tetrax tetrax, assembly GCA_009806455.1. NCBI lineage: Eukaryota > Metazoa > Chordata > Aves > Otidiformes > Otididae > Tetrax > Tetrax tetrax. The sequence goes on from WHYT01015779.1 coordinate 172,583, forward strand.
CCTGAGTAAGAATTTTGAGCTGGCCCAGCTGGTACCCTGGCATTATGCTGTTTTCAGGTTTATTAGGCAATGTGATCTGGAAGCTGTAAGTAGGTAATGCCTTAACGGTGTGTGTAGGGAGTTACCATTTCATCCTCTTTGGGTTTCTGTTACTGACAGAATCTTTAATTTCCTATTTTTCCATAAGCTGTTATTGAAACAAGGAGCTGATTATTGTTGAATTGCACTCATTTACAAAGAGAATCTGTAGGTGTCGATCTGATCTATAGTCAGTTTTCCTTAACTGAGAAATATGTGTGTGTGTATCTCCAAACAGGTGGGAAGAGTCTATCCCCAGGCTGTCTACTTCCCTATCAGGACCCTCTATTTGACCTTGAAGATAGAACAGCGAGAGCGCTACAAAAGCGGTGAGCTTGATAATGATCTGATTGTTTGGCCTTTTTCCAACTTAGTTATGTTTTGAGTTTCACCTGACGTTACTGGGAAAATAGATTCTCCAGAGAACATACCAACTTATCAAGGCTAAGGAAAAAAGTTCTTGATAAACCTTGCTCAGATTCATTTGTTTCTGTGAAGTTAAATCTACAGATGGCTTAAGCTGTCTTGAATTTTCTTGGATAGAGTATTTACCAAGAAAAGTTTAATCTCCTTCATTCTGATGTCACCTTAATTACCGAGAATCATGTAGTCTTTCTAGATTTTTATGTCTAAAATTTGATGGAGAGGTAGAAAATTCTTGAATTGCAAATGCAGAAGACCATTATAGTTTTCTAAGATGTTCTATTCTAATTTTAATTGGAAGCATGAACCATGAGATGTTCAGTTTCTTTTCAAATTAGTCAAACTTTTAAAAATAATTTGACAAAAGATGAGTTCATGTAACACAAGTGAGGTAAACTGCTTTCTTTGAAGAATTTGTACTTTAGTGTCTCCATAATAAGTTCTCATGGTGAATTTTCAAGTAAAATGCAAATCTAAAACAAATTCTCGAAACAATTTATTTTATTTCATGCGGACATTTATCAAGTTTATGGAAGGTAATTTTTATTTTTTAAATTTTTCCACTTTCCAGATTCTGGGCAACAGCAGCCAAGTTCAGTTGGAAATCAGTCCCACTCTGCCTCAGATCCTGGGCCAATCAGAGCCACTGCACCAATGTGGCGATGCAGCAGAATTATGCATATGCAGCGAGAATTGCATCCAACACTTTTGTCTTCTCTGGAAGGGATTGTAGATCAGATGGTCTGGTTCAGAGAGAACTGGCATGAAGAGGTATTTGGCTTTAATATACCTTCATATGTATGTGTCATCTAAGGAAAAGTTAACTGCAAAATATTTATCTAGAATTATTTTAAAATATTAAAACATAACTGTTCTGGTTAGTAAACTGATGCATTTGTAGAAGTGATTGTTCTGACTGGAGTTTTAAGGAGCGTGGTTATTTCTAGAAGCAATACAGAGGTTTCTCAAAACTGTTAATTTGATGAATGCCTCTAGGATTTAAGCTGTTGCTTGTACGAACCGAAAATTTATATTCTTACACTAAGTTTCACAGATACCAGTTTCCTTCGTGATCTGGTGGTCTGTGACAGGTGGTGATTATTGTCTGAAGTTTGAATTATAATGGAGAGCAGATTATAATGGACATGCCACTCTACTTTTATTGTTTTCTTCTCAAAGTGTCAGGTTACTCTCTTCTGTCTACTTAGCACAGTGTTTGTTTGAAGGAGGATTCCTCATGTCACATTTTCTAATATCTCACAAAATATGAAATCTAAAACTTAGCTGCTATTGAAGGAGCAAGATATACTTGGTGATGCAGCATTTCCACTGCTCCATTTGTTCAGTTGCAGTGCTAATGAGAATCAGTGCTGTCATTCTGATTGACCCTATGATGCAATCTAAATGTTTCTGAGAGGATAACTTTACTATATAAAATGTAGTGCAGGAATAGATACTTGTTGTCAAATCAGAAGGCCTAATCTTCCTGATTATTTCATCTTTTTTTAATCCTTAGGTTCTTAGACAACTGCAGCAGGGCTTGGCAAAGTGCTATTCAGTTGCCTTTGAGAAAAGCGGAGCTGTTTCAGATGCCAAAATCACACCTCATACACTAAATTTTGTCAAGAAGTTAGTCAGCACTTTTGGAGTAGGTCTTGAGAATGTCTCCAATGTGTCCACCATGTTTTCTAGTGCAGCCTCAGAGTCGCTAGCTAGGAGAGCACAGGCAACAGCTCAAGATCCCGTGTTCCAGAAGTTAAAAGGGCAATTTACAACAGGTAAGTGTTAATTTTTATTTTTTTTTTAAAATATTACTCTTAATCTCCAGAAACATTTCCCCCCAGAAGTTCAACTTTGAAGGCGTTCTTTTTTTATTCTTCTTCAATATTTTTCCTGAAAGAAAATAGAGAAACCAGCACCTTTTTGTTGTTCACCAAACCTGAAATAGTTGATCAGCTCCAGTCTTCTGTGAGTAATAAAGATAATTCAAGTGTAAAACAGACCTCAACAAAGAGAATTGAGTATACTGTTGTATTTTTATTACCTAAAACTGTGGTCAAATCACATATGTCTTTAAGGATAAATTAGATGACTTCACTATTAGTATTTTTGCGATTTCTGTAGAACTGCCTGCTGTAGATGAGGGACAATAATGACCTCTATTTTATGGTGGTGCTAGAACTTAAGAAATTTTCAGCCCAGAACTCCAAACTGATAATATTATGTGAAGTCTTTCAAAACACCCTCATTCTGATGAGGAAGATTACTTTAGTGTTTTGGAAAAGAACTACATTATAAAAAACCTATTACACAAATTTACATCAATATTAGGTAAATTGAATCAATAACTTTAATCAGATCTAATAAAAAAGATACTTAAGGGAAGTAGCTTTTTTGCTTTATTCATTTTCTCTTTAGCAGTGACGTTACATGTTTGAGTATCTGATGTTGATTTAAAATTTTAAGAAAAGCTTTTGTACAGTAGAGTGTGGTTTTGATATATTTGGTGAAAAGTGTTAAGGCCATGCAGCTGTGTGTTACGGAAGATGACATTGATTGCCATCACTGTTATGGATTGCCAGGATTTTGAATTTTGCATAATTCCAGTGTAAACTAGATCAGCTTTTCCTTAAAGGTAACTGTAGAATTAGATGAAAATGAATAGTTAAATACAGGTTGTTGTTTTTTCATTTCATTTTGTTTTGTTTTAAAAAAGAATCCAAACTTATTAGTTGTTCAAAACTGGAAAGATAGATTTTTTTGTGAAGATCTGAGTTTTAATCTTTTTCTGAGTATACTTTTCTCTTTACCCTACTGGGACTCTGACTTAGCATATTCTGGCATGGCTTAAAACTCATCTTAAAAATCATCTTAGCTTTTGTAATGGTTTAAAAAACACTACCTTACCACATCAAGCTGGTTCCTCTGCAGAAGTGAATCATGCATTGAAAAGTTACTCTTTTTAGAATTCTAAGTTAAATAAAGTTGCCTTAACTTAAAATTATTTGAGGTCAGCACAGGTACTGAGCATTTACAGAGTCTGACAAGTAGACGTGCAGTGTTTTTTCAAGTATTTTAATGATAATGTCCTGAAAGTAAGTGGACCGATGGGAATCTTGTGAAAGTAACTCAGCTGTAGATATGACCTGTGTATCTTCTGCAGGCTGGGTATTGCATGATGTCCTTTTTGAGGCACAACAGTTGCATGACAGCAGATAATGAAAGTCCTGAACCCTATGATTAAATTTTTAATGGATGAAGTGTACTAGGGAGGGTTATGGAAGAAGCAGCATTTTGTATGTCTTTGATGCAAGCATACAGGGAAAAAATACACAGCAAAGTGTTTCTTAGTAAACTTCAGTTTAATAATTACTTTCTGTATTTTTTTGTTGAAGAGTTCATGTTTTATTTTTCAAGTATGATTAAATATGAATATCTACAGGATTAAAATAATTATTTTGCTTAGTGCTAGATTTGATTTTATTTTAATCTAAAAAATTCAGTGTTCTAATTCACAAATGAAGTGTAGGAAAACAAGAAATTAAACCGATCAATATACTTAGCATTTTTGTAGTTTAATTCATTATGCAGAAAATGAAAATAAGTTTTTTATTAATTTTGCAATAACAGTAAAATGTACATAAATAAATGAATAGATTGTAATTACTGCATGAAAGATAGCAAAGACTGTTTTAACACTTGAGAAACCATCTCTAAATTATGCCTACTGTGTCCTTTTATCATACTAGACTGTTCATGTTTGTTTTTCTGGTTCTCAGTACCAGTTGCATTTAGGTGATGGAGACAGATAATTACTTTTGAAATGGAAGGCAACCAATGTGTCCAAGCTGAGAGACTGTCTTGGAGTAAACTCTTCTTCAGTTATTTCCAGATTAACGTTGACAGCTATATTTTATGGACACTTTCAACTATGTTTGGTTGCATAATCTCTTCCACCAACATCTGCATTGCATCCTGATTCCTGTTCGGAGCCACTGGGGACTCACACACTATTCCTTACATTCTAAATTCTTTGTCTGGACCATTGGAGCTTTGATAGGTCATCTTTTTCCATCCTAACATTATATATTTTAAAACCACATTTTTCTTTGAATTTTTTTTCCTGGGACTTCAAATGTGTAGTTCTTTGACCATCTGTTCTTTGTTCCTTCTCCTTTTCTGCTAAACCTTTGACATCAGAGAACAGGCAAATGCTGAGAAATGCTCCCTTTGAGAGTTCTCTCGGTAGTGAAAGGAGAAAAAACTGCCTCAATTGTTCTTTTGTGGGCAGATGATAGTTTAGATCGTACTTCTTTCTGCAACCATCTCTCCGCTGAAGCTAAATACAAATGGAAGATTTGCAAATATACCCTTAAAGGGCAAGACAATATTCTTCAGACTTTTGGCATCCAGCACAATGAATTCTGTACTGCAAATGGAAATTCTGTCATCAGAAGGAATCTTCTTGAAGTTCTACTGTTTCTCTGAAGCATGGGGAGAGGGCCGGGGAAGAGCTCTTACATGAATTTTCAGCTTTTTTAGGGATTTTTTTTTTTTCATTTTTCTCAAGAGTGACCATAGCATCAGTTGGATACATCTTTCTTTACTTCAGATCAAAGTTTTAGATAATCCAGAAAATCCAGATCAAGAGATTGGAGTTAGCATCATATTTGACCTGGGTCTGGTCTTTGCAGGCTTGGTTTTCTGGAGCTGAGTGATAAACCAGAAGTCCTGCTTCATATTTCTGCTTACCTGTCACCAAGATGTTTGTTTGATGTTGTTGATGCTTCCCAGAAGTTCTTATGAGATTAAAAAGAACCTTTCAGAAAGTATAGAGTATATAAATGTCTAAATAATAACTTCAAAAGCAAACCAGCTATTCTCTCTTGGAGAATGCTTGGATCTTCTTCAGTATCATATGTATAAGGGATTTGAACTGCTCTGTGAAGCTAAGCTTATGTTTCAGTCCTAAGTGAAGTGACATTTTACACAATGGGTGTCCTGGCTTTTTAGCTGAAGATCTTTGGGTCATGAACTTTGAGTGTCATCAGGCTTTGCCTGTGGTCAGAATGATCTTTAAAATCTTGCAAATGAACTATTGCTTGCTCTAAAAGCATTAATTGCCAGTTTCTTTTAACTGCTTGGAACTGCTTTCTGCCAGTGTAGCAGAAAGAGATGGTTCAGCTGTTAAGTCTTAGTTTGGAGATGTTGGCTTTGTTTGTTTTCTAATGCCGTGTTAATGTTCTGTAGGTCAAAGGTTTTAGGGGGACAGAGGGGCTGGTACTCTAATTTCCCTAACTCAAGTGCTGGGGGTTTTTTTTATTGCTTCATGAGAAGTGATGGTACAGCTCTCATTCAAAAAGTAGTAAGCTTGATCTAGTTGTGTTTAGACCAATCAGGATTTTTTAGGTCTGTCTCACTGGCAGGAAGATTGTGCCCCCTGTTTGTCCTTTTGTTGAGAGTGGCAAGAATTTACCAGTTATGCTGTGTTGAATGGACTCACGTAACAATTTTTGAAGCATTCAAGATGGCATTGAATGAACGTGTTTGTTTAAAATACGTATATCACACTGTAAAATCTTCAGCGGTGTTGAGAAGAGAGAGCAAGCTTCTTGAATTGCAGTCTGTCTCACGGTCTTCTGTGAATAGCTCCATTAAAGATGAGGGGGTAAACTGCCTGTTCTGTGTAGGAAAATACAGTGTAAGTAGTCAGGTATTTTAGACCAGTATGTATTAGCTTAAGAAAGATACTGAAAGTACTGAAAAAGTGGATTTGTTTGAAACAAAAGTACTATTTATATAGATTAAGATGTCTGTAAAGCAGAGAGACTTTGTACACAAAGGTCTGGTCTTGTATTTCCCTTTCTTCCAGCTGAAGTGATTTTTCTTCTCAGATGGGCTCTCTGTGACATGAGCAAAAAGAGCAATTGAATTCTGCTTTTCCCATCTGCCACTGGGAAACAGAACAACAACAAAAATCCTAAAATAGACATTTAAACAAACTAGAGCTATTCTTGTGGTGAACGACTGCCTTTTTTTTTTTTGTAAGGAATATATATTGATACGTATTTTCAATAGTTTAGTGATTCACATTAGCACAAAAACTAGTTGCAATTTGGGAATACTTTCCTGCATTTCAGGGATTCAGGAGAGAAATGATTCAATAATTTTGTTACTTTAATGAAATGATTTACTCCCACTGCTCACTAGAGGGTAGGCTTGGGATTGTAATAAGAGTGTTTAACAGTGATGCTGCAATAGATACACTCTCCATACCAGGTAGAAAAAGAAAAGAGAATATTACAGAGTTTACTAATTTCTAACATGCACAAATATGAAACTGTACGGAAGTTGAAAGGATTTTGTATGTGATGTTTTTTTTGCTCTGTTTGGGCTAGTAGACTTCAGACTTTCCCTGGAAGCTTGTAACCCATCAGTGTGTTGTGGATAGACGATGCAGGATGTTGGGTTATGTGTTCTCTGATATTTTGTTTAGGTAAAAGAATAGCAAAAAAGTAAGGAATCCTAGGATGTATTATTTTATTTGGTAATAGTGTCCTGTACATGTAAATAAGAGAACTTGAGGAACAAGATGTATGTGTGGAATTATATGAACTTTTCTGGCTAAAAGAACAAATGTTCTAAGCTTGTTTGTAGGAGTAAGTCTTGTGGATAATCTGAGTTTTGAGTGGTTTTAATTATGGTTGAAATAAAAGTTTTATATGCAGTAATTAATAGCTGCGCGCATGTACATAACGCACTATTAGAACACTTTCAGATAGATGCCTGCAGCATATTTATGTGGTCAAATTAATTTCCCCTCTGAGCAGCACTTGGTTTGGTTTGGTTTTTTTGTCAATTTAGGAAGATATTGTGTGTATGTTACATACAGAAATGTAGGTTCTGCAATAAGAATCGAACTCATTTTTGAGACTGTGTTAATCTTCTGTTGTATTGAACCACAATGACGATTCTCTCTGTTCTGCTTTAGCTGAAAATCTCAGAAATACAACATTGACGTTCTCTGTTTCTTTCTTGCTGTTGTTTTTTCACTCGTAACATGTTGAACTTAAAATGGCGTCTTTTAGACTTTGGTGTAGAAATGCTTCTTAAAAATTTGCACTATTTGGGATGCCACAACTAATGAGGTTTACGGAGACAGCTGTTTATTTTCTTATCCAGTTGTGTTTAATCTCTCATTGTTGTGGTACTGAGGGACTGAACCATAATTTCATTTGTGTATGGGGTTATTAATTTTTCCTCTTTTGGAAATTCAAACTCCTTTATTTATTTATTTGTTTGTTTACTGTGTTCTGAAACTGTAATGAAAGCAGTGTTGAGAAGATGGCATTGCTGTTGGCCCAAAAAATGGTTGATATTGCAGTGATTTCTGTTACAGAATTCTTTGCACAGCGTATTGAAGACCATATTGAGCTTGAGAAAGTTCGTACTTCACTTGCATGTGGGCTAGAGGAGAGTGTTCCACGCTGCAATACTATTGTGTTGCAAAGGAAAGAGCAGGCCGTTTGCATAATATTGTCATTTTTGCTTAGGCTGTCATATCTGTTCTTCCTGTGATGGCATGCAATTGTTATCGAAGCCAGGAAAGAATAAAGATAAATTTCTTGCAGCCTAGAATAGGAGAATAATAGTAATAGCAATTTTACTACTTGTCCTGTAGTTGCTCAGAGATTCTACATTGTATCCTCAGTTGAGGCTCTTTCATCCCTTTTAAAAGTAAAAAGCCTCCACTGATTTTAAATAAGTAAATCACTTTTAATGAAACAGGCAGAAAATTACAGTGCTAGACTGTAAAATAAGCTTACCTTTCCTCTTTCACTAAATGATCTGATCTAATCGCATCGATTGGTTTCTTACTCCTTTCTTTGCATGCAGAGTGTCTGGTTGCAGTATATAGACAGTTAAATACAGTCATAGTATTTAACATTTTCACAGTAGGCTTTTCTAATGTTTGCATGACTGTAAACCAGGAAAATCTTGGGAAGTTCATGATTTACTAAATAATAGAGACTATTTTAGAGCTGTGTACAGAAAAGAGGTAGCAGATTCTGACAGGTTTTAAGTTGTGAACCTGTGTGGACAGGTGTGAACCTCCTAGTTTTTCTTTGTGTTTAGGGTTCATACATAGCCATGTTTCTCTGCTGGGCTTGCTTGGCAGTATGCTTTCCTTTCTGTGAGTTGCTGATTGTGGTAGTTTTCAGTTTTACTATAGTATCTGAGACGAGCGTGATGCTTTTCTACCTAACGGGTATGTGTGCTGTATATAGGACTCCTTAAAGTGTTTTTGCTTGAGGGCATATGACTGAAATAACCTCTTTGAAAATGCAAACTTCAGACACTTAATAGTTAAATATTCTATATAGAATTTGAAAAGCTGAGGATGTATATATGTATATTTTTTCTTTTAGACTTCGACTTCAGTGTGCCAGGGTCAATGAAACTTCACAATCTTATCTCTAAACTGAAGAAATGGATCAAAATTCTGGAGGCAAAAACTAAACAACTTCCAAAGTTCTTCCTCATAGAGGAAAAGTGCCGCTTCCTAAGTAATTTTTCAGCTCAAACTGCAGAAGTAGAGATACCTGGGGAATTCCTTATGCCAAAGCCAACGCATTACTACATCAAGATAGCAAGGTAACCTAAAAATACCCTTTGGTTGTTGTAATTCTGAAAACAGAAGAAAATGAAAACCTCCTCCATCTGTCCACTCTGCAAAAGTAGATGCCGTGTACATTTCATATATTTAAAGTACATATATAGAGTCATACTTTCCTGTAACACCTTTATTTTTTTATTTTATCCTCCTTCAGTAATTTTACATTACCTCACTAAGCAACTGTACTGTTACATAAAGAGTATATTTTATGTTGATATAAGCTGAGATTAATTCTTCTATTGTAGTCCATAGAGGTACTGTTCTTCAACATAGTGATAAAGATCTAATCTAATGATTACTTATGCTCAAGAACTGTGTCTTCTTAAAAACAGGGAAACAAATCAAACAGAAGAGCTTTTTTGACTACAAAATAGAAACCATGGGCTAGCTGGATAGTAGAGTTGTACCTTGTAATACAGTTGCACTGCCTTATTTCTTTGGTGGGGTTTCTTTGTTTGTTTTAGGTTTTTTGTTTGTTTGGATTTTTTTTTACATCATGATTTAATGTCAGGGGAGATTAGCTCAGGTGCTTTAATCTACCTTTCTTCCCAATAGGTTTATGCCCAGAGTGGAGATAGTTCAGAAACACAATACAGCAGCTAGAAGACTCTATATCCGAGGCCATAATGGAAAGATTTACCCGTATCTGGTAATGAATGATGCTTGCCTGACAGAGTCTCGTAGAGAAGAGCGAGTATTACAGCTTCTTCGACTTCTGAACCCCTGCTTAGAGAAAAGGAAGGAAACCACAAAAAGACATTTGTTTTTTACAGGTATTGAAAAGAGAGATTTTATATTATTTTTATATATATGTTATACTCAAAAATTATAATTGCTAAAGTTTTTGACAGCTACTAACCTGAAGCTTTTGAATATTCAGAAGGTAAATTGACATCTGTCTAGGTGATCAGTCTTTTCTGGCATTGTGGCACCCCTCTGCAGAAGTAAAATTGATTGCATGTGATCTAGAGCTTCTTAGAAGCACTTACACACATCATTTGTGGTATAAAGTTCAGTTGTGAATAACATATGTAAGGCAGAGGCATGCCTGTTGGATCTGGTGCTGTGGAGATGGATACCTGTGCTTCAGAACAAGCATGCAGAGACATTTGGGGAGGGACAGAACAAACCTTTTTCTCCCCAGCTTGCAATATATGAATGTTGAATTTCTTTTCCCTCTTTCACATAACACAGAAGAAAGAATTTTTTTTTGTAGAGCTTTGAATTTGATACAGTTTATGAATTCAGGACTATATACTGACTGTTAGTTGTTGCCAGGTAACATCCATTCATAATCCAGATACTGGATGCAGGACTTCTGTTGAGCGTACTGCTATGATCCTGTAAAAGGTTACTTGGTTTGGAGTGTGTGCTTTGTCAACAGTACCACCTGGCAATGCTTAAACATTACAGAATTAACAAACATAATGGTAGGGAGACCTTAATGACGAGGGTTAAGGAGGGTTCCAATATGATTTATGTGTATAAATTGCCAAAATAATCATGTAATAAAAAGTTTACATATTTAGGGATGGATTTCAAAACAGAAACTGTGAATGAAGGCTGAACCCACAGTCTTAATTCTTTCACTTTCCTTGTGTATCTTGGCTTTTTCATGTGTTGATTATAAATAATTCGTACATGAAATGAGAAAAAAAAGAATGTAAGAGCGTCACCTGGCAACATACTTGACCTGCTTGTGATTCAAATACTAATAGAAATGCTTTAAAATAGTTAAACTCTTTGTGTTTTCCAGATACTAAGACTGTTGGCAAGTTCCAGTTTACAGCAGTGTAGCTACTTCATATGAATGTATCAATACTTTTCATTTCAGAAGGTCAATGAATCACTCACTAACTTAATATAAATGAGTTCTGTACATTGCATACTCAGTTCTAATAATCCGTGGTCTGTGAGCAGGAAATATATTACGAATACAGGAAACTTTAATCAAAGACACTAAGACAAAGCTGCTACTTTGTGGTTGTCCTTTTAAAAAAATGCTGAGATCAGATTTTTTAAAAATATCGTTTTATCAGTCCTCCTTTTTGAGGTAATATTATCTATTGACATGCTGTCATGAGTTTAGGTTGCCAGGTCATGCAGGTTCCCCTTACAGAGCTGGAAATGCATGTTTGAGTTCTAACTTTAAAAAGACTAAAATGTACAAGCCAAAGGATTTGTTGTAACAAATGGTAAATATAGTATCTCTACATATATTATGACAATTTTGCATCACTTTGAGGTCAAAATAACAGAAATGCAGTAGATAAAGCCTTGAAAGATATGATAACCAAGGCCACTGATACAGAAATATATCCTCTGTATAACATGATGAATGAAGTAACATGTTTTCCTTCTTTTTGGAAATAAATGTGTACCTTGTGGTTTGATACTACTTGAAAGAACCTAAAGAACATTAATTTTTCTGCTGTCAGAGGTTAATGGAATCAGACCAGAAGAAATAGTTCATTAACACCCCTTCTGCAGAATGGATTTTGTTCTTTAAGATTGAAGACATTACATTGAACAATTTAAATGCACTTAAATAACTTTCCCCTATATTGCTGAGGTTAATTATTACAGCTTCTGAGGGAAATGACGAGAGAACAGTTTGGGTGGTAACTGGAGGTTGCTGTCGTTTGACAACGTACAAACAATGTCCCTGGCAAAGCTAGCTATGGAAGAGGCCTTGTCTGTCTTGTTGTAGGTGGGGATGTGCATAAGACTCAGTAGGATGATAGGTCTGTGGAGCACCATGGAAGAGCAAATAGAGTTTTTGCAAGTTTACTGCTCATCATGGAAAAGCTCAGTGGCTTAAGTTTTCTTATTACTGAATGTTTTGCTGTGTCTTCCCTATATTTTTTCAAATAGTGTCATTTAAACATCTGTTCCTCACCTCTCTTCAGATTTTTTTTTTCTCCAGTATTTCTGAATCACTTTAAGTACCCTATTGAATTTAGTAGTTTTGTTCTTCAGAGTAATTTTTATTGACATAATGCCAATGTCATGTAATCAGATATTACGAACCTGTGCTCTTTTTTTTTTTTTGCTAATATAGTTGATGTTTCTGTTAAGAAAAAAAACCCCACCTGCTATCATACTTTCTTTTTCACTAAGCTTGTGAATTAGTTATGAGTATAGTAACAAAAATTTTCTCTTGATACACTTCAGTTGATTATCACAGTTGTGTTTTAAGGGCTGATATTTGCGTGCTAATTCTTCTTTTAGTATTAGTTTGGTTTATGGATTAACTGTTCTGTTTTCTTTTACTCTCTACCTCCCCTGCCCTCATTCCTGCCATCCCCATCACCATCCTCTGTCACCCTTCCCAAATTACTCCCAGTCCCCCGTGTTGTAGCGGTTTCTCCACAGATGCGTTTGGTGGAAGACAATCCCTCTTCTCTTTCCCTGGTGGAGATCTATAAGCAACGCTGTGCCAAGAAGGGCATTGAGCATGACAACCCTATTTCTCGTTACTATGACAGACTGGCAACGGTCCAAGCACGAGGGACTCAAGCAAGCCATCAGGTATCAGAGTATATAACAAATTTTAATCAAGGGCTTTTCTTGAGGACTCTACTATATTACGTCCAATCCTCCCCTGCCCTGACTCTTCACCTTTTATTAGATGCGAGACAGATATTTTGCAGAGGTAGTGTTTTGATACTTTGGGATTTAGTTTGTTTTTGCGTAATATATTCTTGAGAACTCTTATATCTTTGATATTTTAAATTATCTTGGAAAGCTTCAAAAAGCTGTATTTCTTTTACTCTAGGTTGTTTTGGGTAACTGCAACTGAAAACAGACGAGGTGTTGATTGCTTTTTGGCCCTTTCATATAGTGCTTTGAAAAGAATTAATTGATAACATGGGAAAGAGCATTCCTAATTTAAATAAGCAGTTACAGCATGATATGTGATGCAGGCTTCCCCATGTTCTTCTAATGTCTCTCCTAAAATTGCCAGTGGATTCATTTAATCCAAGTCAAATAGAAACAGTTGAGTAACCTCACCCTAATAAATGATGGTACTCAGACAGAACAAAGGTTCTCTCTCTCTCTGTAACCTCCATCAAACATCCGCTGGTGATAAATAAGGTTATGTTATGTTTTTTTATCTAAAGGTTAATGCAAATTCTTACATAAAATACCAGTCCCATTTCAAATATGGCTATTGGAAAATACATGGTATACATGTTCCACAGACATCATTTAGAGGAAGTATCTTTTCAGGCTTTCTTTGTTACAAAATAAAATGAAATGTTATGTAACATCTGTTTCTATTTTGAGAACTTTTCCTTCAGGTTATGAAACTCTTTAACAGCCATTTAATTGAAGTCAGTATGACTATCCTGCTTTCTGGTATCATAGAACAGATCCTAACTTTCATTTCTTTTTCTAATTAATTAGGCTATTATATGCTACAGTAATTAAGTATTTTGGTAGATTGCAAATGTTTACATGTAGGGGAAAAAAAATATTGCACAGTGTACACTTATAGAAACAGTTGAATACAGCTCTCAGCTTTTATCTCTTTGTATTTTGAGGTAATTTTGCTGTAATAATAGATGTTACAAATTACTTTACCCAGTGTCTTTCCCTATCTTGTTTAATAGAAATCCTTCACCATTTATCCTCTGTATGAAGAAACCATGCAGAGAGCCATCTTTAGGTTACATGCTTTGCAGGTCCCACATATAATTTCAAATCTTGCCTTTATGCTTAAAAGAAAAGATTTATTTTATTGCTACAAAATGCATATCCAGCTTGCACTGAAGCTAGAAGACAGTGAAGTATGTTCCGTTAATTTCCCGTAAGGTAGTGTGGCATTGTGAATTGAATGTCTCTTCAGCTCACTTCTAATCTTCTTGAAAGTCTTGAATAGAAGATACTTCAAATCAGGTTATGTAACGTTTCAGTTTCAGGTTTTCTGACATGCCTGTTTGTAGTTCCCACGCTTATATGGTTTTGTTAAAAATTTAAGCTTTTCAGATTAAGAATATTTTCTAGCTCTAGAGAGGGTGGGCTAAAAATATTATGTGTGTTCTGACAAAGAAGTCAGGAAACAGTGTTGGATTGAAAGAGTCCAAGTTCAGGATGGTTTTCCTAAAGTGGAATACAGCAGTTGAGAGACATTTGGGAGTTGCTTTTGGCATATTTGTCTGTTGCTAAGAAGTGTAATAAAAATTGTCCCTTTCAACTGATATTTTTCACATACAGGTTCTCAGAGATATACTTAAAGAAGTACAGAGCAACATGGTGCCGCGCAGTATGCTTAAGGAGTGGGCTTTACATACATTCCCCAATGCTACTGATTACTGGACTTTTCGAAAGATGTTCACTATTCAGTTAGCTCTAATTGGCTTTGCAGAATTTATCTTTCATTTAAATAGACTCAACCCTGAAATGCTGCAGATTGCCCAGGTATGCTTTGGTTTGTTCTACATGCATTCTGTCATCTCTGATCAAATGGAAATTTGGACTATACTTGTGAAATGAGTCAAAACGGTAATCCGACATGTATAATTAGCAGTGCATGTCAGCAGACTTTTCATTTATATGTGATTGCACATCATGTAGGTAGTAATTTAAACTGCAGTCCCCATGGACATCAATTCCGCCTTCTGTGATGAGAATTTAGAACTTTGTAAAAATTGTTCTTAGATATTGGAACTGTTAATGTAAATGACTGATAAGTCTCTCTTTTTAGTCCTCCTTCAAATATATTGCTTTGAATATATCTCTGTGTCAAACAGATTTTAAAAAATCCCAACATATTAGAGGCTTAATTTTCTTAAAGGGGAATACCCTTTTTCAAATACTGTTCTCTTTTCAGCATTGCCATAGTATCAAGCTACAACTGCTATTAATAG
Organism: Tetrax tetrax; assembly: GCA_009806455.1. Classification (NCBI taxonomy): domain Eukaryota; kingdom Metazoa; phylum Chordata; class Aves; order Otidiformes; family Otididae; genus Tetrax; species Tetrax tetrax. The sequence continues at coordinate 187,634 of WHYT01015779.1, forward strand.
TGATTTTTGTGTTTTAACCCAGCAGTTAAAATGAGACTTGCCATCTCAGTAGGGCAAAGGTCGTATATATTAAAGTCTCAATGCCATTTTAATGCATGGAGGGCTATACTCTGTATAGCAATTAGGATTCTTTAATCCCTCTAGGTGAGTGTTCAGGTGCTTACCCAGAGTGAACAATGCATAGAGAATGCTTACTGAGAGCTGGGATGCATAGAGAACAGAGACCTGTCTATCTGCGTGACTCCTCAAAGACCATGCTACAGAAGAATCTATTCCTTGAGTTTGATATGACAATAATCTGTATTCAGTAAGGGGTTTTGGACACACATTTTAAGAGAGATACGTACCTGAGTTTGTGCATGCCTTTAATTTAAATTTTTTTTGCTCAAAACTGTTTGACTGAAAGAATGAAAAGCTATTGGAGTACTGTTTGTACTCTGAGTATTAACAGTAAACAAAAATCCAACTTCTTTTGGTTTCATTAGCAAAAATCTGTTCCTTTAATTACTTTTGTGCTTCTTACTTTTAAATCCAGGATACTGGCAAGCTAAATGTAGCTTACTTTCGCTTTGACATAAACGATGCTACTGGAGATTTGGATGCCAATCGTCCAGTTCCATTCAGGCTTACACCAAACATTTCTGAATTTCTCACCACCATTGGGGTGTCTGGCCCACTGACTGCATCTATGATTGCAGTAGCCCGCTGCTTTGCACAGCCGAACTTTAAGGTTTGTATATGTTTGGAAGTTTGCAGGTGTGTTATCTTTGGCAGTTTATAAACTAAACTGCACTTTCTTGGTTAAGATAGAAACCGAACAGTCCATGTTTGTTTTCAAATCTTACCCTATGGTCATCACAAAGGTCTCCTGAAATGTTTGCAATTTTGCCTTTTTGGAAAGAACAGGAGGAAGACAGGTGTAATTCTACCCTTAATTTAATTTTTTGTCCAAACATGTTAATTCAAGCTGATTGTTTCAGTGCTCTAGCCTCATAATTCCTTATGAATTCTGGCAAATAGTAAAATGACAAATGCAACATCATTTCGAATCTTCATAATAATCTGTGAATAGAAATGTGTCTAGGGTCCTTTGTTAGCGGAATAGAATGCTAGGCATACACTGTTACTTTGATTGATTCTAGCTCTTAGGAGGGTGTAGTTTTCTAAAGAAATTGTCCAACTTCCTTTTAAATTCTAATACTTTCCAAAAATGAGGCATCTTGTACTTAGGCAAGCAATTTGCACCAGAAAGACACAGAACGTACTGTAGTTATGATGTGAGTGAGTTACTTTTAAAAAGATGGAAAATATCCTAAAGGAATGTTTTTCTTTATCTGTAATACATAAAGCTGTGTTAGAAGATTTGTTAATAATTCATCATCTTTAACTTACATGTCTTTAACTTACATTATCTTTAACTTGCATGTCCATACATGCAAATGAATTTGCAGACATAGCCATTCAACATCTGAATGATTTCTGCCCAGTTCGACTTCCCTCATTGATTTTGTGCTTTGCAAAGCACTCAGTCTTTGCACAAGGCTTGTGTGTATGTGTGCATGTATGTGGAAAAAGTAATAACTTTAGGGGAATAATTTAAAAATAGCATGTACATGACTGTATTTGTGTGTGAAGATCTTTAATATATATTATAGTTTATGTGATTATTCATTTCCGTAGGAGTAATTGTATTGCGTTTTCATAACAAAAGCTTTTTATGAAAAGAAACGGCTTGAGAGAAAATAATAAAGACAGTTTGAAGCTACACTCATCTGGAGAAGACTGAGATTGCAATGTGGGACCAAAAGTGTCAAAATGCCATTGACTAAAATCTAGTTGCAGTTTTATAATCCTTGATGGTTCTTTGGATTAAATATAATAGTCTGATTTTTCTCCTTCATATAGGTTGATGGCATCCTAAAAACTGTGCTACGGGACGAAATAATTGCATGGCACAAAAAAACACAAGAGGATACTTCATCTCCACTCTCAGCAGCTGGGCAGCCCGAAAATATGGACAGCCAGCAGCTGGTTTCGCTAGTTCAGAAAGCTGTTACTGCTATCATGACTCGGCTTCATAATCTTGCGCAGTTTGAAGGAGGAGAAAGCAAAGTCAACACTCTGGTAGCAGCTGCAAATAGCTTGGATAATCTCTGTCGTATGGATCCTGCCTGGCACCCCTGGCTGTAACTTTCAATTTTCAATAGCTTTTTTTTGCTGCTGTTTGTGGTGTGAGCCATATATTGTGTTAAGAAAATGTGAAAAAAGCTTTTCAGACTATGGCTTACCTGTCACACTGCATTTTGTCAGTCTTCATTTTAGTTTTGTTTACAGTTGTATGACAATTTTACTGTTTTTAATTTCGTGAGGGGACTTTTCCTCCTGTTTAAGAAATGTTGTTTAATATGCAACAACAGCTTTCACAAATAGCTTAAAACAAAGAGAGGAAACTTAAATAATTTACAGAAAAATTATTTTATGATGAAGACTATAAAACTAGCACTGTTAGATTTAGGGTCTGCCATTCCTAATAACCTGCAGTATGTACATTTTTTATACAGTAGTAATTATAAAAAAAAAAAAAAAGACAGTATTCCCATTATGGAATTTTACTTTCTGAAATTTTACTTAATCGCTGTCCCTTCATTATACTGAACTGAAGGCACAAATAAATACTCTTCCTTTAAGTTTGCTTCAAATTTACATAAGCAAAGTTGGTTTGTACAGAGAATTTTGTACCAAATATATAGAGGTGACTTTTTGTTAGGCACTGAGAAAATGATGATCAAATTGTGATAGCTTTTCTTGGAGCACAAGCTGTGTACAGTGAAAGTGTAAACCCTTTAGAGTATTTGGTTTAGTTGTGGACAGTGTTTAGGGGGGGAGGTTTATAAAAAGGATGGAAAAAGTAATCCTTTGATACATGTATTTGGCTGTAATGGATAAAAAAGTAAAATCTTACAAAGTTCTCTCTCTTTTTTTTAATGTTTAGAATTACAATAGCTTCTTTAGAATGAATCCATTTCTTTGTAATTTAAGAAAGGTTTAATGTTTCACTTGTTTTTCTGTTGTGTTAGCATTTCTATAAAACTTCGGTGTTGAGAATGTTAAATTTGTACAGAGTGATTTTTTCAAAATAAATATTTTGTAAAACTCTCAGTGGTATTAATTTTATTCAGAATATTTTTGATATTATACTATGGACTAAATAGAAAAGACCCAAAAGCAAGCGTATGAGAGAGATGTGGATGTGATGTTCTCATGTATGGTGTTGAATTTGTTTGAAAAAGAGCTGCAAATAGGAATTATGTATATGACAAGAATTTCTTAATTCAGTGTACAGTCTGTCTTCCTAGCCAGTTGGTTAATGTATTAACCACCTGTTTTCTAAAAATCTTTCTTTAAACAGAATAGTCTTTCCTGTATACAAGAAATTCAGCTTTTAAGTAATTTTCAGAGGTCAAGATTATACCTGCAGATTAATTCTATTAGGGGATTTCTGCTGTTCCCACAGAAACAGAGATGATCTTGGTTGCTGTAGCAAAGGATGAGTGGGTCTGTCTTCTTTTAATAAAGAGTCAACAGGTACTTACATATTTCAGAGTCACATGAGAGGCATAATTGAAGTTAATCACCACCGTTCAGTAGTGTACTGCGAGACAAGGGGAATTTCTAAAGGTATCTGATGACTTTTCCTGGGTGGGTGAGTTCACCCACAAGTTAACAGATGAACAACATCTAACTCATTGGTTACCCACAGATCAAGCCTTGTAGTAGGTGTGAATGTACTTATTATTTAAAAACAAAGCAACGTGTGCTTTCCATAGGTCTTGGAGAGCTGGAAAAAGACCTGTTCCTTTCATCTTTGCAGCCATTAGCAGAACCAGTCAATTGATACAGACTTGAGTGTCAGGATATTTTGCTATATGTTACTTATGCATAAATGTTACAGTATGTGCCAGTTAAACATAGTATAGAGGATAATGTGTAGTTTTGCTAGGTTAATTTATGAATTTGCACCTGTTCCTTAATTATTGACTAGCTCATCTAGTATTAGAAATGAAGATACCTTGCCCTCCAACTTCAATACATTTTTTTCCGCTTTGGAATATACCTTTAATATAGCTAGAAATATAAAATGCAATTTTGAAAATGGCAATTAAATGAAAAGGAAAGCTTTACCATTAGTTCTCGTAAATAAAAAGTAAATGTACAATAATTAATTTATGGAGAAATGTCATATTTTTTTGAGAAAAACCCTGGAAAATAAACGAATATTCCATTTTCATTGTAAAATACAGTACAGTACAGCACAATGCAGAATTAAGAAACAGTGATAAATTTGGTTTGTTTTGTGTAGGAATTCTAATAATTTAATCCTACAAGTTTTGGAATAGAAAGTTAATTGGAAATACTTGTTAGCATTATGTGTTTCTCTGAAATCATTTCACTTAGAGGATTTCCTGTGCAAGTTGCTTTTCAATTCTTTCCTAGGCAAGATGGACCAGAGCTTTTCCTAGCCGACTCCCTTCTGTCTTTCCCATTAGCTGGTTTGAGGACCTTAGCAAGAGCAAAGGGACTTTCATCAAGCAAGTGATGACTTTCCTACGTGTCTACCTACTTTGTCCTGGGTCCAGAAGAGTCAGGAGCAGACTGTGGAAATAATGGTAAGCATTCAGCCCTCAAAAGTTTAAAAAAGAATGGTAGCCAACTGAGTGACCCTGAACGGCTATGATGACACGTAAGGCAGGTCAGTTTGTGGACTTGAGATGCAGGCATTTAGATGAAGGAGATCAAACCTTTCTGCTTAACATAGTTCTTGTGTGGATCAAAGGATTTGCTGTGGGATTTGGCTGGGAGGAAGAATTTATTACTTTTCACCAGATACTTTTTGTTCTAGATTATGGTTCTGTTTCCTTGTGTGATGAATAAAGCGTCGCCCCTTTATTCCCACGCGTGGTTTGTGTGCTCCTTATGTATCGAAGAGAGGATGATTGATTGAGTCATGCTATGTGCCAGTATATATAAATGGAAGCTCAAATACATAAGTGGTAAGGACTATATAAGGATTTGGAAAACAAACATACCTTTTTTTGGCAAAGACTTGCTTCCTTATCAAAAGCATGTTGGCAAGAAGAATCTGAACTTTCTTTTTATAAAACATAACACTTCCTGCATGTGTCACAACATAGGCAGTCATTCACAACTAAGCTTAGTGCATTCATGAATTGAAGAGAATTGTTGGCTTGCTTTTACTGAAGATTGTAACATTTGTAGCTGTGAAATATGGCACATGCTGCATCAGAGGAGTTGCAGTATTTTTTCCTTAGTCATTTGCATGTCTTAGATATGTCTGACTTGGAGAGATGACAGCATTCCCTGAAAGGAAATCATCAGATAATTCAGCCACTTTTCTACTCATGACAGAAATCAAAGGAAAAATGAGAATGTAAGTTAAAAGAGACAAACTTGGTTGTTTTTAGATGTATGACATCACTCTTGTTTATTCAAATATACTCCTAAAAGAAAACTTGGGGTGTGAGCAAGCAGTGATAATTTGGAAAATGAGATCCCTGATGGTGTTAACGTGCAAATGTGAATACCTGGTTCTCTTTCTTCCTGAATATATGGTATGGATTTACCTTATTTTGTGAGAAGGCTGACACAGTCTTAACACAGAGTTTTACCACTGGCTCCAAGGAGGTAAATCCTGGAAGTTTTTAGTCATACATGAGCATTCTTCAGAGTCTGGAGGAAATCTGAAATATCTTGTATGATAGCAGCTGTCCATTAGCAGCTGAGTGGTTTGACGTAGTACAGTATATGAAGTTCCTGATCATCTTCAAGAATCTTAGCTGCATTTAATTTTTTATGATTGTAGATAAGAGTTCCCTCTGCCTCATTAGTTCAGATATATGCTCAATATGCGTCTTGCTGAGCAGATACTTGAAAGTGAAATCCATTAATTGTCTATTCACTCTAAGTGTTCCCTTTAAGGTTTCTTCCCTTAGATTAATATTACACAAAAAAAAGCCCATGGTATTACTCTGCAAAATCAAACACTTGAGAATTAAGAAAGATCAAACTTAAAATTATCTCTGAAATTCTCTGCACAGACATTATGCCATTCTTAAAATTCCTCATGTCATGTTTTTGGAGTTTTTTTTTTTTTTTTTCCCCTGTAAGGTCCTGGCCAGATTTGTCTGAATCTTCGTAAGGGTAACTGATGACAAGTCCTTGACACCAAACTTGTGCCGGCCATATTTTAAGTCTGTATGAAATGCATAGAGATATACATACTGGTAGACTTCTGCACAAACACCTGTGTTGGTGTGAAGTGAGCTTTATGGTAGATCACTCAAATGACAGAAATACTAGTAACTAAGAAGCAGATTTGGCATGAAAAACTAGACAAAAATGTGAGCTGTGGATTTTACATGGAGAACAAATAGTTGTCAGGTTTCTCAAATTACAGTCTCCTGATTTTTGTAATAATGTTTGGCTCCGTCTTTATTAGAAGATGCTGCTGCAATTTAATCTTTTATTATTACAGTCTGCTTTCAAAGCAGATTATCAGAATTCATCTGCTTAAGTAAATTTTACTCCAAAATCATTTAACCTGAGTTGGGTGTTTGAATCCACCCTCTGAAGCTGGTATGCCGCTTTCCTCTCCTGTAATTGGGCTGTCCATGAATTGTCAGATACAAAGAGAGTGAGCCAGAGATTAGTTATTACTGGAAGAAGATGACTCAAAGCGTTTCAGCAGCAGACAATGAAAGCTCTGTTTCGTAATGGCAGTAGAATAAAGTTGCTTTTAAGGCTCCGATCTGTTTCAAATATGATATATGAAATGTTCTTTTGTGGTGTAGAAACCTATTCAGGGAGAAGAATTCAAACTCACAGAAGCTTTTAATCAGCTCGGTGTGGGTGCATTTCACATTTAAGAGGTTCAACAGAGCACATGTGAAACAACTGGTGTCTTGCATATGATTTATCATTGTTCATGGGATGTGTCAGGTCCTTGGCACCCACGTGTGCGGGAGCTCTAGGCTCACTCTAGGGTGTTTGCAAAATTGCAGTGCTACCTGGGATTTCTTTTAAGGGAGGACTAAAGGTGCTGAAATGCAGAGAAAAAAACTTCTGTGAAATTGTTAACTTCGAATTTCATCTCTTGACTGTGGCCTTTTCATTTGCTCTAAATGAGCCTTGCCTTTCCCTGAGAGTTTCCAGAAAAGAGCAGAGGAAATACTATTTCTGTGTCAGCCATTTTGTGTCCCCTCTCTGCTTTCAAATGTCTCCCTTTGCTGTTATAATCTGATGTTTTACTTAAGAAATCTTTTATTTCTTTCTGTTACCCCACAGAAAACACCACATGTGTAAGTGTACTGGGCATGAATGACAGAGTCTGGGCAGCAGGGGCTGGAGCAGCGTCCTGCGGGGAGGAGGCCACAAACTGCCCCGTGCCGGTTCCAGCCGGTTTGGGAAACCGGTGGGAGCTTCAGCAGCCTGAGGGACCCCAGCTACAGGAGATCCATGCAGAGCAGGGGAGTGGTAAGAAGTGAAGACCTGTGGAGGAGAAGAGAAAGAAGCAAGGAGTGGCCGAAGGGGACCATTATGCGCTGGCCATGTCCTTACCCGAGGGACTGGGAGGGACTGAGTGGAATCCTCTGCTGAAAGGCGGGAACTTGAGGCCAGGAGGCAGGGAGGAGAGGTGGCAGACTGAAGCTGCGCCTGGCAAAATGGAAAGAAAGGTGCTTCCCTAAGGGTTTGCTTCATTGTTTGTGGGGTTTTTTTTCCCCTCAGTAATTAAAGTTTTATGTTGATTGGCAATAAATTAAATTGAGTGAAATTCCTCCAGTCTAGACTGTTTTGCTGATGACAGTAAGCAGCCTGGCAAATGTTTTTAGCTGTGGTAACTTACTCTGATGGACGGATCTCGTACAGCCAGGACTTTGAAGACATTGTCTTGGTAGCTTGTTAAGGGAGATTTTGGTGCAACAAAAAGCAGTAATTATACATTTTTATTTTTTTTTTTCATTAGGTGATGTGTTTCCTTCTGACTCCAGCAAAGCAGTACATGTGGTGGAAAATCTTTCTTGATTGAGCTATAAAACTTGTCCTGACCTTGTCTAGGCCTGAAAGATCATATCATGCTTCTCTTAAGAAATGTGGTGCGAACACTGCAGTCATGGCAAAGTTTCAGGTGGGTCGCGACGTTCGGCTGCGTTTCCAAGGGAGAAAAAATAACTGGTGTGGGTGCTTTCTCCCATATTTTGGCAGTGTAGTCTTTTGGATTTATGAGGGCAGAAACTTTATTTCTTGTTGTGTTCAACAATGCGAACCTCTTTAGTGATATTAGCTTTGGCTTTTAAAATGCATGTGCCCTGCACCCTAATACCAGGCCTCACTTGCAGCCTGCAGCCTATTTTTATTTTCTTAAGGAAAAGATATTTACCCAGGCTCTAAGATGCTGTCAGAATTGTACCTTAATTGATCAACCACTGCTAACCCTCAGTCCAGCCTCCATGAACCGTTACAGTACCAGCTGTATTAAGTAAGCTTTCTCAGTCTGTTATCTGGGAAAAGACAGAGACCTTTGCAGACTCTTTGTCTCTCTTGATACTAACACATTAGTTATTGTTCTCCACTCCTTGCTGCTGTTAGTAAGAAATTGGCATTAAAGAATCTATTCTGCTTATTCAGCAAGAGTTCTCATCAGTAGCAATTCATAAACCACTTTACAGTGGGTAACCATTGCTTAACCATCCCTTGAAGCAATACAAGTGGCACAGAACTTTTAATTGAGGTCTGGTGGTGTCACCGAAATGTTATTTCATTGTGTAATAGCTGTCCGCATTCCCTTCTGTAATAAAAAAATAGCAATTATCAAGAAAGATGCTGTATTAAAATTCTGTAAATTAAGTGCATGCGTTATTGTAAAGTATATTTTTTAACATCTCATGCAATAAACTCTATGCTTTCCTTTATTTTTCTTAGCTTGAGCCTGCAAAGTGACTACTATTCATCTTTGTGAGATTATGTAGAGAACTTCAGGATTCCTTGTCTAACTCTGAGTCATACACACTCTCCAGTATGAAGTAAGTGAGGAGAAAAATGATTCTATGATTCTAAAAAAAAGATTTTATACTTTTGATGCTTGAGGTGGGGGAGTGTCTGTAAAATATATTTGCTTTGTAGTCTGTGGGTGAAAAATGCTGCTCTCAGTTAAAATAATCTTCTCTTTCTTGTTAAGGTACTGCAATCTAGGTGGTCCAAATGCAATTTTGTTGGGATAAAATGAGTTTAGAGACACTTCTGTTGGGATGTCCAAAATTCTGTGATCTCCCATAGCGCCTTCACCCTCTTATTCTGCCTTTTACTACACATCCTTGTCAACAACTAGCAGTGACTAAATGTATGGATGTGCACAGATATGTAGAAGATGGCAAGATCACAATTAAAAAAAATAAGTGGGGTCAGATGAATTTGCTTTTCAGGCTGTATCTGGTTTCCAGATGTGTAACTAGATGCATCCTGTGTGAGATGTGTTGCTCTTGCTTTAGCCTTTGAAATTTCTGTGGAGAATATAGTATTTTTATTTTATTTTTTTTTTTAGTATTGCATATAAAATCCTGGTGAAAGTGTTGGGTCGGTGTATGGGATTCTGACTTTTTAGAAAGCAGTTACTGCTTATTGCTGAGTGTGGTTTGTGGCTGCAGTGGTTTTCTCTGTAGGCAAGAATGCATGGAGAAATGCATGAATGATACCTTGGTAAAGGATTTACTTATTTCTCTATGCAAGCAGCTCATCCTTAGTGCTCTCTTAACTTGAATTTGAATGTTGCCCAGAATCAAGATTTTCCTCCAAGGATCCACACCTTCCTCTTGTGGTGGTACTTTCAATTCAAGCTAGCTAATTCTAGGGTGTCAGTTGGCACAGAGCTTCACTCACACACAGAATCCCACAGCCCTGCTTCAGAATTACATGGCATTCAGATGAACTAGACTAGTTGTAGAGGAGCCAATTTGGCAACAGGTAACTTAAAACCAATCCTGCTGTACCCTTCTTCAGGAAATTATGTACTACTCATGAGAGGTCCTTAATTGACTGTATTGGGGCAATAATTTAGTCTTTAACCTGTGAATTAAAGACAGTATAGTACAAGAATTATCATATGATCTGTGTTCCACAGCCTTGACAGAGAATATCTTTCACTGAAACATCTAAACAGGCCTGTCAAAATACGCATTGTGATCTTTTGTATTCTGGAAAGGGTTCTAAACCCAAAGACTTATTAAGGTGAGATGCTAGAGGACTGAAATAGTGGGGACCCTTCCTCTGACCATCTGCTACCTGGTTGTGATCTGGTGGTTTTGGAAAGAGAGAGACTCAATCTTGCTGAGCCTTTCACAGCTGTGGAAGAAAATAAGCACTAGTTTGACATGAAATGATGACTTGCTTGTCTCTGCTTTGGCCATTTCACTAAGCTAGTATGTTGTGAATGAGAAACTACTGAAAACACAAAAATGCCCATTTCATTCTTTTTGTGACAGATTTGATGCTGTAGGGCTGTGGGATGGTTCAGTACAGACAGGAGTTCTGTGTTCAGCTCTCAAAACAGCCTGTTACTCACGCAGGGTCAGTTTAGCTTTCATTCAGATATAGTTTTGAGGAGTTGTGTGCTATGTGATTCATCAGTTCTCCTCTGTGACCTGAGTGAAGTTCTTAAAATGGTGCTTTGCTGTAGTAATAGTTACACACAAGGGCGCTCAGCTTTGTTTGTTGCACTCTTTTGTAAATCCATCTGGAATGAGATCTCAGCTTTGGTAACTGTGTTTTTAACCCCAGACGTGCCATCTTTATGAAATACATTCATAGATTGATGCAATATTTGATCTTTAGTGGGGCTGATTTAATGTCAATTTAACTCAATTTAGTGTCTAAAACCCCACTTCTTAACTGAAAGTTTTGCTCTAGAAAACTTGTAACTTGTTAGGCTGTTGCTGAATAAGACTGGATACTTGGTTAGGATGTATTTATGTAACTCTTGGTATTTATTGCAGCATGATAAGCAATGCTTGAGAAGAGGATTTTCACCCATTTTCAGTCCCATCTTTGTAAAATATGAGAACCATAGATTTCAGGGATTTTGTTAAGAGCAACTTACACAAAACATACTTGATGGCATAACCCTTCATTCCAGATTCCAATTAGACAAAGCACTGATGTATTTCCTTTGCAACGAGAAATATTACTTCTCGGTGTTTCTCTTCATTTTAAATGTCACTTAGTCAAAGAATAGTCATGAATTTGCTAAAGAACAAAGTAGCTTTGTCAGGTGGCAGCCTTAAAAATCTCCCTTTATTTATGCAAAATTAAGTGTAGATGAAGAATTGGTGTTATCCATCGACTGCAGGTCATTTTTAGAGGAATGCAGCTCAATGAATTGTAACTTAGTTTACAATGCCTACATCTGAGGACTTGAGAGAAACTCTGATGTATGCTAGCTGGGGCACAAGCTGGAAAATTTCAAGATCTGTTTTCTGTTTCTTTGTGTCGTGTTGGTCAAGTTACTTCACTCCTGTCTACTTTTGATTGCCCTGTCACTGTTTGCCTTTTCCATAAGGGGAAAAGCTTGAACAGTGGTTGGCACAATGGGAGGCCCAATGCAAGACCATTTTAAGTGTCCTTGCTCTGTAGATAATATGCTGCTATTCAGCTCTGGTTAGTTTTGTCACCCAGGAGCTAGATACAGACATAGAAAATAAATGTTGCCTCTTTTACCTTTAGCAGAATTCTTCCCATCTAATTTATACGTGTTTGTTTAGCACTATTGAGGTATTACACATTTCCTAGAGTGGAAGACAACACAAACACACAGTTAATTGCCTTAGTTGCAAATTTTTTGTTTCTATATTTGTATATTTGGTTAACAATTATATTCCTATTTTGCCTGAATCCATGATAAGAACAGCACACTTAGAGTTGTATGATTCACCTCTCTACATGCTTTTAATATTATTCAAAAGTAGGAGGGATAAATGCTGTCAGTTGAAGTGGTAGGTTACAGAACATGAATCAGTGATAAAAATGTGCAAATGGACCTGACATCAGTGGTGTAGCTGAAATATTGTTTCATAATTGCTCTTAGGGATTTGGAGTATCTGTCCCCACCATCTTTAATAGGTAGCTGTTCATGAATCAAAAACAATTTCAGTCAGGAAGCAGCATGCCAGTGGGAGGAAGTGTATCAACGTAAATTAGATAATTATTATTACACTTGCTTTTATGCATTTAATCACAAAATAGCAGAAGCCTGAAGATACAAAATAAACCTTAAGGGCATCATAATCCTAAACAACAGCAACAACGCACCAACATGTGCCCTGTAAAATAGAAAAAGATTAATAAAAGAGTGATTGGGACACTTCTTAATTTATTTTCCTTTTTCATGATTATTAGGCAACGATACTAAATAAACTTACTGTATTTACTTACATGGTGGCTGCAGGAATAATAGGTCATTGCAGGGACTGTGCCTGGATCCCATTGCACAAAAAACATCTGGTCATTTAGCTTAGAAAGTATCGTGGTGTCGTGGAAATTGTCACAGTAGTCTTGTTGATCAGTATTAGTACTCTGAACCTAGTTACTGACTCCCAGTGTAGATTCATTTCACTCAAGCTCCATTCAGAAATGTATTTCTGAACAACCTGAAGAAAGAATTTGTTTTGTAGTCACTGAACAATCAAAATTAAATTAATTCATCTTGCCTATGAATGGAGATATCTCTAATCTTTTTAGGTATATTTCTAAGACTTACCCTGTCTTGAAGCCAAACACAGAAAGCAGAATAGATGTTTAGCTGTGGGAGCGCAGAGCTTTAGTGCGTCAACGGGTGTGGTAGAAAAGTTAGTCTTCTGCAGGAGTTTAGAAGCAGTATATCTTAGTCTATAGCCACTGGCCTAGGTAAGGAGGCCTTTTGGGTTTTGTTGTGGCAAAGTTATTTTCCCGTGGCTTTTTGCTCTTTCAGCAGTGGTTTTGACTGGTTGCTCATTTTTCTTGGACTTCTAGATAACCACCATTCATACTTAGAGGAACCATTTTGATGTCCATAAATTACTGCACTTCTGTTTTGCCCAAACCAACACAGTATGAGATCCCTGAGCCACCTCCAGACTCCAACAATGTAACATTGCCAACTGGGTGATTCGCCCAACCTGATTCAACCTGACGAAGGGTAGAGCTTATCAGCTAAGGCAAAGCAACAGGGCAGTTTGGCCGGAATGCCGTCAGAACTGGAGCTGGTATCGCCGTGTGGCCCTGCTTTGAGATCCGTGAGTGCATTAATACAGCCGTAGCTTCCCTGTGGTGTGTGAATGCAGCTAGTGGGCGAGGCTTTCCACTGCGCTACAAACACCCCTGGGTCTCACTGAACGGCTCAAAACGGCAGAGAAAAAGCATGCAGATGGTTGATTTAGCCATAGATTGCTGGTCAAGACATTAATGACTTTGTTTCACTTCACTGTACCACAGCTAGGAATAGGCATAGCCCTTGCTCCTCCCTTTTGTACGCCCACCTTTGTGCTGTACGAACACACCCTCAATAGGAATGCATTCCCATTATCTTCTCTCCAAGAAAGGAGCAATTCTTGGGCAGAAGATACATGGCGTGTTGATGAGGCTGGCTGAGGAGTTAACCACATTGGAGAAAACAACTTAGGAATCTTATTTTTGTTACTTTAATTCTGTATACACCGTAAACAAACAAACAAGCCATAATGGGAAAACCGTTTTATCAATATACTGTGTCAATGGTATGGAGATTAAGGGCAGCTGAATTCTAGCACTAGCACAAGCACAAAATGTTGGATAAGGTACTCCCATACAATTTAATCCTTTAATCCATGCAGTAAATAAATATTTTTGGTGTGAAACACAGTCGCTTTGATTACACCAGCAGAGGGGAATATTTTTTCTTCTGCTGCTTTATGTAGGATAAATAGGAAAAAGACTGATGGAAGGTTGTCAAATTAAGCCTTATAAATATTCTCTCTTCCTGTCCTTTAGACAAACTAGTCTTTGGATAAGGGCACTGTTATTAGCAGACTACACCATGGCTCAATTTCTTACCACTGATCTTTTGAGTACAATAAGTATTCTTTTAGAAGAGTTACGTTATTGATATGGGATAATGTAGTATTTTTCTGAAGCTCTAGTCTTTCAAGTGGACTATGAGTGTCCACTTAATAACTTTAAGGTCGTGATCCTGTGCTTTTCAGTACTTGTCTCAGTCAGGCTTCAGATGTGCTATCACAACACTACTGTATCCTGTATGAAGTCAGAGTTCACCCACTCTATGTATTTTTGTTATGTGTTAAAATATTTGGGGATAAAGTTCTACCACATGCGGTAAAAACAGGTCAAAATGTCAGCAGAAATGGGTGAGAAATACAGAGCCATGAACATCAAAGGATTTTATTAGTTCATTCAAAGTTCATGAAGTTGTTTTGCTTTCAGAAAACAACATAATGGTTGGGTTTTTTTAACCATTTTCTAATGAAATACATTTTTATTTTATTTTTTAAATTAAAAATACTTTTTATTTTGAAAATTTTATTTCCAAACTTTAGAAATAGTAAAAATCTACATTATTTTTTTTTCCAGTTCAGCCAGAAACAAAGTGAATTATAACTTTTGTGGTGGGGTGCAGTTGGGATGTTCTCAACTTTACAATCATTCCATTTCACGTCAACTTAATACCAAACTATCTATTTTTATTTTTGCAAATGGCAAGCAAATAGAAAAGCTGGGGTTTTTTCTTACTGTGCTATTGTTGGCTTATATTTGCAGCTGATATTTTAAGGAACCTTGAGTTGTTACTGCATGCCACTGGGCTATATTATACTTTGGGGCTGCATTGCCTTGGGGCTACCCAATTAAAATAATTGTGGTTCTGCTACAGTGATGGGGGAGTGGATCACTGTGATTGAAGATAGTGAGTTATTCTGAGAGTATGAATTTGCTGGAGATAAAGAAAGATTTTTGGACTGAGATGCATTTGGCAAAGACAGACAGAATTTGAAAAGATTCATCCAGAAACTGATGAATCCCTACACAAAGTAGACAAAGTAGCATTAAGTTAATTAGTCATGTTCCTACGCTATATGGGAGTATTGTGTGGTACATATATAAAAATGAAAGAGGTGAGGAAAGTTGTGATGCTTCATTCTAAGCTTCTTAATACTCGCTGTCAGTTATCAGTGGTGACACTATCAGGAGTTCCTGTGACAGAGCTGCCTTCCACTGGGTGCCAAACTGGATTGGAGCTTTGAAAACTCTAGGGATAGAATTGCTTCTTTAAAAATGAAGGAGAATTTAAGCAGGATGGATTATAATAATCTAGTTAAATTAATTGAGATCTAAATGGGGCAGACCTTTGAACATCTCCTGAGTAAATACTGGCAGGATTTAGGGAGTCTTGAGTTTAGTTTGTCCTTCAGAATTACTTCTTGGCATCTGTTTTATGTTTGCAGTGTGACTCCTTGAGAACTTTTGTTTATTAGTTACCCTTTATTAATTACAGTGATGCAGTTCTGAAGTCTCATGCTTATTCTTGGTTTGTTTTAGCCTATTGTATTAGAAAGTCTACTGGGTCCCTTAAAACTAATTTTGTTGTCTAATGTCTGTGCCTGATTTGTTCCTTTCTTGGTTTTGCACCCCAAGCCTGTTGTCCTTTTCCAAAGTTTGGAAAACATTATCCCAGATCACATGTGGATCCAGCCTTGATGGCTGTAGGGAGCTTATTTAAATTCTAAGTTGTTTGTAATATCCTTTTTCTTGAAATTTGATAGAGCAGATTATTTCCATTATTTATTTTTCTTCAAAGAAAAAAAAAAGGTCGGGGATCAAATTTTATTTTTTAGATAATAATTAATTATACTTTGGTTTTTGCGTTATCAGTCCCTTGTGATGTCTCAAACAGATATTTTTAAGTGTAGGGCTTAAGCTCTGAAAGCTAAAGAAAGAACTGTAATTTTCTGTATTTACATACTGCCCACCACAATGGGGTTTTTATTCATCCCTCCCCTGTAGTATTCCAATGTGAATAGCAAAGTGATGATACATTTTCCTCAGAAATCCAAGGGGACTTTTTAGTACTTTTTTGTTGTTGTTGTTAAAATGTAATATTTTAAGTTTAATTTTCCATCCTACAAGCTAAAAATCATACCTGTTTACAAATATGTATAGAATTCTGTGGACTAATGATTTGAAAGTGCTATCGCATGAAAACAATGGTGTCGCACAATAGTTGACTCCCTTAGGAAATTACATAGCTATCTCAGTACTCAGGAGGTTTAAAACTGTCAGTGCTTGGTAAAGATGAGTAATAGCAATCCTAGGTGTTCTCAGCCTTGAGTTTTAAAATTGTTTTCAACTCTCAATGCAAATGTCCCTTTCAAGGTGAGAAATGTCACACCAGAAAGGCTGAAAAGTTTCCAGGCAATTACACTGGTGAATAAGTGCGTATGGATTCTTGATAACTTCTAAATAAGCTCTTTTAAAATAAATAATAATAGTGAAAAAGCGAAGAGCCTCTTGTAATTTATGTATGGGTTGACTGGACTGGAGAAAAGAAGACATTGAGTAAGTCTGTAAGGCTATTTACTGATTGTTGAAATCTGTAAATGGTTTGTTTATCAGTGTTGTGCCAAGCTTGCTGCTACAGATTGGGCTCTACAAAGGCTATCTGGTATTATGTAGTGACATAATCTAGTCTCAGTGACGTGCAAAGCCCCAGACCTGATTTTAAATTGCAAACCAATATAATAGGCACTAGACCATCCACAGAGTATTTCTTGTTAATTTGAGAGAATATGTAAGCAGTAAATGAGAGCATATCTGGGCACTTTTATCTCACCTGTAGCTCTCTCTGCTGTAGACAACATGAAGTCTTATACAATAATTTTTTTCATATTCGTATTATAGCAGGAATTTGGCTACCTGTTCAACTGATGCAAAAAGCTTGCTTTTGTCTTTTTTTCTGGCAGCTGAAAGACAGACACAGAAAGATGATTGTTACTACTATGATTACTACTGAGGAAATGAGTATTTCAGAGGAGAGAGAGGAATTTGTTTAATGTATGTTGTTATTCTCATAATTTTCTGTTGACATATGATGGTTGTTTGATGGACACCAAATGGCAACATGTTCATGTTCAGAACAACTAAGATTTAATTGCCCTGTTGCCCCTGTAATGTGGCCCCTGCATAACACTTGAAAGCAAGGAGAATTTGGGTCAGAGATGTTACATTATGAGTTCTTGGTCAAACAGTTGGTTTCTGTGAGAGTGGGATTAGAACTCCTCACAGTCTGGGGAACACCTAAGCTTTGTCTCTGCTTGCAAATAGAGCAACCATTTAAATGCTGGCTCTGCTGTTGAATCACTTAGTAGTGCTGGTTATATCTTCATCTCTGTCGTTATTCCCCTCAATCTCTGCTCTACTGTTCTTGGTCTCTCGTTGCATCGTGTGAAAAGGCTCAGGTTAGATTCCCCACTGCAGTAGCTCAGCTTCTCTGCAGTTTTCACATTTGATGCACTGAGACCAACTTGGTTGCTGAGAACGTGCAAATTACTGGGAATGTGTCAGGGGACTGTGAAATGAGTGCCGCTAAAGCCTCTTTATCCTCCCCAGTAACTTTGTGTCTCCTTGACCAAGAAGCAGAGCACATATGGGATAATGTGCTAATGCTAAATGAATTAGGCTTCGGAACAGCATAGCCACCTGAAGCGAGACTTGCACTGGTAATGATGGAAAGGGCTAAACACAGTGTGCCCGGGCTGTTTCCTATTCCGGACATGATTCTTGTGGCCCACTGCTCTGTTTGGCTGCACAGCTGTCGTAGGGCCGCTTTGGGGATCTTTAAGTTGGTCCCACACTAAGCTGTGAGCGCACCTGCTGAGTGAAAAGATCTTCTGAGATGAAGACAATTTTTCAAAAAGCAGCTGGAAGATTTCAGTGTGAGAAAACAAGAATCCTCATAGATGAGAAAATAAACATGCTTCCTTGAAACTATTATTTGTAGCCACAAATCCCTGTTTAGCAAATTCCCTTATGCAAAAGAGAATTTTTATTACTCCAACAATTATTATTATTTAATGTGAATTTGAGTTTTAAATAAACCATTTCCAAGGAAATATGTAAACTTGATTGCAGTTATTTCCCCCTTCAGTATCCTTTAGGGAAACAGTACACAGTGTGCCTGGAGAAACCTGAAGGCCTCCTTAGTAAACTGCCAGTTATGCTGCAAAAGGAAAGGGAGTATATTTAGATGCTATACAAATGGCAGAAATAAGTCAGGTGTCATTGGTGTCAGGCATAGGTTTGTGGGCTAAATGGAACGAGTAATTTTTTTTTAGCATTGTAACTCTCTGGAGCATAGCAGGTAAAAGAGCTGAAAATACAAATTTAAAGCAACTTCTCTTTAGGCAAAAACAAGCGAAGAAGGATTAAAGCAGGTAAAGAAAGTACATAAATGGATAACTGGAGGAAAGAAATTCTGTAAATCATCTAGCACAGACAACTGTCAAAGATATAAGGCTCTACAGCTATTTTTATCTAGTGCTTTATGGCTGTTATCTGGAAAAATGCTTACACACATGTATAACATGGAAGCAATTCCATTGCTTTCAGTGAGTTAGGAACAAATAGTGCAGCCATATGTGAATATGTTTTCAAGCTTAGAGCTATCAGACTCTCATTCTTTGTGCCTGTTCCAAGCATCTACTGAAGTCAGTGGGAATTTGGGCCAGTTGGAGATTTCATCTGGAGCTCATTTGGAGCAGTCTCATAGCAGAGCTTGTATTTCCTTTCAGGATGTAAGTCATAAAAAAAGAAAAAATTAGGCAGCCATTTCACCCCTCCACATGGCCTGTTCAAGACAAAACATATTCTGATTACTGCTTATGGAGGCTAACATCAAGCAGACCATTACTTAGCCTGGAGACATTTATCCTCCCAGCCTTGTAGTCTTAACCAGATGATGGCTTCAGCAGATTGCAGGGCTCGCTAAGACAGAGCTAAGAAAATATAGCCAGGCAAGCCTCATGCTAATGACAGTGATGTCTGCTGAGGGCAGGCTGAATCTCTTCTTGGAAGTTTAAATTTGGACTTCCTGGCCACATGGTGAGTGTCAGTGCCATGAAGGGGTTGATGCTAGTTTGGAAACTTATTGTCCTGAATCCTCCCTGCCTGGGGTAAGCACACTTTCCCTATCTTGTATTTAACAGCTAACCACCCTCCACTCTGTCCCAACTGTGGTTTAGGATAGACAAGCCATGGATAAGCTTGGTGTGGTAGGGTAGTTTGAAATAATGGAACAAATATGGCCACCTGCTAAATTATTTGTAGTACAGTTGAACAGAATGAATACACTGCTGTCTGGATATCTCTAGGTTTCTCTGATCCAGTCCTGAAAATTGTAATTATGATTTCAGTTATGACTCCTACATTTAAGAATCAATGATGTGCGTAAAGCTGCAAACTGTTTCCATTATAATTTACCAACAGAATAAGATTTGTCTTTTTCTTGGAAGCCTCTCCTTTTTGACTGTAAGAAACAAAAGAGTTTAAAAATATGTTTTCCAAAAGGATTAGTTTTCCATTATGTATTGATATAAGCTTGAAAACCAGCACCTACCATATAAACATCATTCCTTACCTACCAAACACCTAGAGTAATTTAATTGAAAGCCCATTATACACACCTACTATGAGTAGATCAACACCAAGCATCTCTGAAACAGTCCATTGATATGGATGTAATTAGATTTTTATCAGTTTCAGCTAGGTGTAACCATTTCATTATAATTGACCTGGATTAGTTTCTTCATGTCTCCCTCATTAAAATGTATAGCACCTGTGCTAATGGGTTTTGTTTCTATCAAGATATAATGAGGACTGGCATATCTGCATAGTCTCCAAATGCACTAAGAACAGAGACAAATACTCTATTTTATTACCATCCGACAAAGACATAGTGATTGCTGAGAAACTCATTACCATCATATTATGCAACGATTTAACTTGAAAACCTTGCCATGCTACAGCCTGGCAGTGGTAGAGCTCTTGGAAATGCATAGCTTTTTGTTTGAATAGTGTGAGCCGAGCCGATTCCCTTCTCCCCATGTGCTATACACAGTCTATTTGCGTTGCAGATTTCCAACTGATTTTGAGTGTATTTCATTACGGTGCTGTGTAATTAAGGAATATCACTGAAAGATGGTTAGGAAAAAAACATCCGATGAACCTACAGGTAGTGGAGGAAGCTTGTACAAAAGGCAGAACTTTAAACATATTTTTTCCTTCCCTCTTAGTACTCCTCTCTCTCTGTGCTCCCTCATTTGCACACCCCCGTAACACTGTGGTTTGTAGGTAAGACATCCTGGTGCCTCCTCTTTTGAGGCAGCTGGTGAGAGTTCTTGCTGCTCTTGGTCAACTTATCTGCAGCTTTGCAGATACAGACGGGTGCTTACAGATAAAAGCTTTACAGCTATAATTTTTGTCTTAGTTCTCTGTGCAACTTCCCCTCTTCCAAATGCTACTGCTGAGCTGATTTCTTCACAGCTCAGTTTAGTGCAAAACACCATGACAGAAAATGTCACTGAGCACAGTTTATCATTTGAACACAAAACTCCACAGTAATGCAAAATAACATAATTCATCTGGCAAATGCTGGCTGCAGCCTCTGCCTCCCTGCTAGACAGGGGAGAGAGGGGTGTACCCGTAATTTGTCTGTACCTGAGATAGGAGGTCCTTAAATATACTAAATCTCTATATGGTAGTCAGATACGCCAGTTCTAACCCCCTTTAGCCTGTTTGACACATTCACCTTGAGGTTTAACACTCCCTGTATGTGAAGGGGTGAGTGCTTTAGAGAGAGATCCCACTGCTCTTCCTTACGTTGAGTGGTAATACTTCTGTAAGTAGCCAAAATTATTGTATTCTGACGAGTGCTCATTAGCTTGAATTAAATGTTTTATTGTTTCCGTGCAGTTTCTGGAGAGACATCCATATTGCAAGTTGCTAATTAACAATCTCAATAACAGTACTAGTATGGAGATGAAGACAGAACTTATTTCCTGACCTAGCCAGAACGGATATTTCTAGTGCAGAAATCATGGCAGCAGTGATCAGAAAGACAGACAAGAACATTGTTCTGCAAGCAATGTTTCCATTTCTCCTTTCAATGTGTAGAATTCACAATGTTGAAATATGTTTAAAAGCTCATTCTTCCATGTGTGTGGATCCACAAATATACACTTTTAAATGGGGAGATGCAGGAGGAGAGTTTTGTCATTTTGTAAACTTTTTGAAGTTCAGAAATTGTGTTAATATTTTGAATTTCAAACATTGATCAGCTCTAACCAAAAAGCCAGGCTGCATTAATGTTTGGGGTGGCAATGTCATTTTATATCATTGGATAAGTACTTCAGCAATTTTGAACCCTTTAAAAATCATTTATTCAGTTATTAAAGAAGCATGCAGAGTGTTCACACAGATGTAATTTGTTTGTTAAGCAAGAGGAGGAGTGACTTGGGCAACAATCTAACTTTAGCCATTGAATTTCAGTACTGTAGAGTCAATGGGTGGAGATCAGTTCCAGGCTGTCCTTTAGAGGAAACAGCCCACCTCTTGTGCTGATAGAGAGAAAGTATGGATGCCTAAAATGAGACAGTGCTTTGTATTCAGCGAGAAAAATGATGAGGATGTTTCATAAACCTTCTGTTTTCATCTAATCAGCAATGAGAACTTTGCAATAGAATGACTTTCAAGACTTAATTCAATCCTGAGCTTATTTACCTGTGTTTTAGTATTTAGAAAAGAAGGAAATGGAGAAACTTCTTATTCTGTCTCTGTTTATGAACACTGCTGAGCAGGTTAATAGGTTCAAATTCCTGCTGAAAAGGATAATGTGAAAGTGATAAAATAGGCTGTGCATACCTGAAAATAGATGGAAAGCTTTCTCCATATTCAGTGTTTGATCGTGTAAGTAATTTAGCTGTGTTATGTCATAGAATTGTAAACACAGTATTTCACCTGGGAGAACTGCTATTGGTGTATGGAGCAGGTTTCCCAGTTGGAAAATGAACCATATGGTGCATATGTCAAACCAAGGGAAGGAGGTAAGCCTTTCAATACATAGAGTTAACAGATTGACTCTTAATTAAGATCAGATGGTGCCTACCATTAATCAGATACCCAGGCAGTTTATTTATGGTTGCCTTGATCTTGGGTGTAAAGTTGTTATATGAACAAATTTCTCCACTCACCCAAAATCAATGGAGTTTCACTGATGTGAATGAGTGTTGAACATGACCCTTAGTCTGTGTTGGGGGAATTCTTGTAAGTGGAGATGAGAACCTATCTGGACAAGCCATCTGCTGCTCATGTGGTTGTAAGGTTGTCATTCTTGGAGGAAGACAACACACAGAGCAGCAGGGAACTAGGAAGAACCGTGCGTGATATAAATTGTTTCTAGAGTGCAGAAAGGGTGAGATCCCTTAGTTTCTTCACCTGCCTGCTGTTTGCACCTACCTTTTTGCTCATCGCGCTTTCAGATTCTAGAAGGCACCAAGGCATTTCAGTCTCTTGCAAAAAGCTTATTTGTAGTCAGAAATATTAAAGATTATTTAAAAAAAAACCAGCGACAATATACAACTTTGGAGCTCAAATGCTTGCCCATTTTGCATTATTCTTGCACACAGAATTTTACGTTGATTGTATTGACTAGAAAGAAATAAGGTCACTGCGCAGTGAGGCTTTGAGCTTATTACTGATCTTTTAAAGGATTGCCTTTCTTAAGTACAGCGATACTGATAACAAAACTATACCATGTGTTTGTTTTGGGTAAACATTTTGCTGTAATTCACTTTATGAGAGGGATCTTTCTCTTAAAAGCATTGGGCATATTTGCATACTAATCAGAGATTATGCTCTTTAGTCCTATGGATCCGAGTAGTTGAAAACAGGTCATTTAAGTCCAGCAGAAGTTTGTTTACTGTGTAATTATGAAATGCAAAAGATAGCACCCAAAATGACAATCAGTGTGCTGCCTTTAGAAATGAGTTGTGTTCATTCTTGTGTTTCTTGGGTTGGAAAACTAGTATGTTTTAATGTTGTAAAATTAAAAGAAAAAAAAAAAGATTCCATGTGATACAGAAAAACAGTGAAAATAACTATAGCTGTGCAAACCTTAGGACAGGAATTGCTGTTTCCCAAGCACATGTTTGTGTTTGCAGTGTACCAAAAGGAGTCTGTTGTTTGTGTTTATTGGTTGGTGGTTTTTTTTCCCCTCCAGCTGTAAGAAAAGCAGGAGGTTACTCTGTAGGGAGTAATATTTGGTGTGGCAAAGGGATATGGAAGAAACCAATTTGTGCTTATCCTGTAAAAATAAATTCTGGGAGAAGTTATTTTACGTCTGTAAGCATTCCATCTGTATTCCAGAGTTTGGTAAGTGATTATTTCCAGTAAACGAACTTTTTTTTTTTTTTTTCTCCTCTCTAAAGCCTTAAGAGGCTTTCTAAGTAGCATTGTACTCAATTTAGCTCTCTAATATGAATTCTTACCTCAGTGGCTGTGTCTGCATGGCCGAGGGAAGCCCTGGCACCAGGCCTTTACACTCCAGATAGTGTGCAAGTGCAGCCATCGGTGTGGCAGCACGCAGGGACTCTTTGGAGAGCGTGACGTGCTGAGGCTGGGAGGTGCCCTGTGGTCGTGTCCCACCTGCTGCTGGCCAGCCCGCGGGCAGGCGCCCGGGTGTGAGGGCTGTGCCCTGCGCAGGCTCTCCCTGGGGATACAGGTACACAGCCACAGGTACATCCTGCGGTGATTTCCTGTGGTGAGTCTCACACGGTAATAGAACAGCTTCTTTTTATTTGCTGACTTTTCATTCTCTTTTAATTTAGGTGAGTTTCAATTTACTCGAGAGGAATGTTTTATAAGTCATCCAGAAACTGTATTCATGAATCAGATAAAGCAAAGGCCTGTGCTTGCTATGAAATATGAGCCTGATTCAAAGCCCTCTCGAGCTCTTGGAGGTATTTTCATTGATTGCAGCAGGCTTGAATCTATTCTTATTTCTGTGAAAATTCTGTAATAAATGGAGTTGCTGTAGGTCACTGGGAATGAAGGATAGCAGTAGGTAGTGTTGTTACCATGGTGCCAATAATCTCCAACTGTACTAGGGCTGTTACATGGTGTCCACGGGAAATGGTTCTTTTTGTGAGGGAGAGATGGTTTCACAGTTCCGTAAGAATTTTGTTGGCTTTTCACTCCTGGTTTGTACTGGTTTCTCTTAGGTTCCTGACTTTTTGTTCTTTTTTCACCACTGGTGTTCCAGTCACCCAGGGAGCAAGTAGCTCATTAGATACCTTGCTGGATTCCAAAGTTTAGCTTCTAACCTGGATAATTTATTTAGACCATCAGCATGTTGCATAAGAGACTTTATCGTGTATCAGTCAGACTGTATCAGCCTCTTATACAAGAGTGTGTAAACCAGCGGTAAACAGCCCTCCATAAAATACTGTGTTTGTATCGTGATACTAGAATGTGCTTCCAGCTTCCCCTTACGGCACGTAATGGTGCTGGTGATGCTGTCAATGTGCCTGGGCTCTGAAATGATAAAATCAACTCCAAAGGACGGTGAGGACTGTTCAGTCTAGGACCTCTTTAATCCTCATCTTCTCTGTTAAGACAGCTGCCAATTAATACCAGTAACAATGGATGGCTTTGATGTTGTGGAGACTTCTAAATGAGAAACAGGAATAAAAGTGCTAGCTCATTTTATAGATATTTCTATACAGACATTCAAAAGTGCCCATTTGTCATTGTTACTGTCTGGGATTTGGGTCAGAGAAAATCTCCGTGTCTTTTTGCTAGTCTTATGGACTTGATCATTGAAATAGGTATTTTGATCTCTAAATCTAAGAAATAATGGCAAAATAAAGTGTTGGGTATCAAACTGGAAGCTGTAGCCAGTATCCTTGAAATAGGGCTGATTTTTTCTGTGTTTTTGTTGGGTTTTTTTGTGGTTGATTTTTGTTTGCTCTTTTAATGTAAACAGTGTTGTGCTTTGCACAGCGAGGTTTATTTTGTCTGTTACTTCAGAAAAAATATCTTTAAGTTTCCAGTTGTTTATCTGCATTTTTAAATGCAGGATGTATCCAGGTCATATTTTTCCTTCCCTTTCCTTAGGCTTATTTTAGGTGTTTGACAATATACAAAATAGTCAGGCAAAGTAGAAACAATATGAATTGTCATCACTGGTTTAACGCTGTCAAAAATGAAGCGTGAAGTTTTCCAGGCACTAAGTTATCTTGCTTTTGTTACAACGTTTACTTTATTATTAATTTGAATGTTATAGCAATATATTAGATAAAATGTCCAGGTTTATTTGCATATGTATGAAAGAACTTTTTGATAATAAAAGTCTTAATAACTGAAATGAGAACCAACAAACAATTACTTTTTCCTTAGAATGAATTAAAAGATAAATGAGGCTGAGTTAACTATGCTGTTTCCTCTGACCATATTGCTGGCAAATATATTGTGTTCTGAGTTTTCTAAAGCAACTTACTGGGGAACAAATTGGAGTGTTTTGCTTTAGTTATATCATGTCATTCAAATTCCAGAGACACTGTAGACAGGTCTAAAGTAGCATTAAAGAAGCCCAGTTATGTTATTTATAGGCTTCATGCTATTGATGCTCCCGAAACTTAAATATGATGCTTAAGTAATTTTCCTTGCCCCATCAATATGTTTTCAATCCATTTCTACTACTACCTTGTGTTTGACTGAGTTGCATATAGCCCCAGAAAGCTCTATCCTGTGATTTCTTTTTTTTTTTGAAAGTTAGTCTTCACATTCAAAGATGCACAGGTTCAGATAAAGTTATTTTCTAAATTATTTCAATTTGACATGTCCATGTCCCAACAGGATCCCCTAAAATCTGTTGAACTCTGACTTCTGGAAATATTTGAATTTGAAATGTGAAGGGAATGGATAGCAACAGTACAACACTTAATATTGGTTTAGCTAAATAAGAGAAAATTATGAGAAATCAGCAAAAAACAAGTCTCCATCCATGCCTTGTCTCCTTGGTCCAGGTTGTTTTCAGTAGTGCACATTCCCTTTTTTTTTACTGGGATTGCAAAACTTGGTATTTTGATTCCTGCCTGGTCTGCCCAGTTTGAGAAACTAACCTTAATATATCAATTAAGATGCGAAGCTCTCTTTCCCTAGCATACACCCATGGAGATTCCTGATGGCCACTTGGATGAAGCCCAAGCTCTTGTAGTGGTTGCCTGTGCTGAAAGTCCAACTGCTTATGTGCATAACAGACCCCTAGGCCCGGAGGGAGCATGTTTGCATGGGCCCAATCGTAGGATCAAAGCCCGCATTAGCTCTCCTCAGGCTTTTGCTGGAAGCTGATCTTTAATTTGCACAGATCTCTGCTTTACGCTGTGGAAGTGTGCAGCTAGATCACACGAACTGGCAAACAGGCTGAGCAGAGAGGCTGTAACCACCACGTTAATTCCTGCTCTTGTGACACAGTAGGGACTTTGCAGCCCACCCAGCTGCATGAATTGTACCCAGCCCTACATATACATGTGGAAACAAATAAACCCATCTGTCTCCTTCAGCTAGAAGCTTTTTATTGACCCCAGACAATTATCCTTATGATACAGTGCCATCCTTTTTGTCATCGCTTTCTGGTCCTGAATTGACCATAGGGTTTGCACCATTCAAGAACCTGCATATTTCAGAATAGATTTCAGTGAATAACTGTGTTGCACTAATTCAATGGGGGAACAGTCAGGACAGAGGGGTTTTGCCCAAGAGCTAGCATTTCTGTAACAATGCCATTAATTGTCTAAATGATAGTAAGTGTAGTTTCACATGCACTTTGAGCCAGCATAAGCAGACAGTTACTGCCAAGAGCAGCAGCTCAACCCTTCCTATGCCCCTGGCTACTTTTTCCCATTCCAGAATTGCCCTCTTTGGTGAACTACATTGTTTTCATTCAGATAAGTTCCCTGAGCCACTTCCCCACATGGCCACACAGATATTTGTAAGCATGACGGAGGAGTGCAGCTGGGAACAAACAACTGGAACCTAGGGGAAGGGCAGGACTGCCTCTTCTGGTGCCTGTTCTAGCTCAAGCCAACTTAAAGTGTATGTGAAACTACTGCCTTACATAAAATAATGTTACTTTACATCCTGCTCCTTCAGTTCTTCACAGAGTTCCCTCTTCAAAGTGTCTGTGCTATATCATCTGGTTAGAAAAGCTGCAGTTAGAGAATATTTGTTATATATTAGAAGATGTGCTTGGTTAATTGGAGTACGAAAAAGGATTGGATCTTCTCTCTCAGATCAAGAAATCTGGAGTTTATTGCAGGGACAGAGTTAGAGAATGGTTCTGGAGACATTTTAAAAATCCCTCACCTGGAGGCATGGATTCTCCTGGACTATTGCCTGTCTTTCCCTAACAAGTATATGGACCAGTCAACTCTCCACTCTGTAGCAGCCAGTGCAAATTTAAGTACATTTTGAGGTGTTCTGTGTTGTATATGGCTGTTTCTTCTCTGGCTTTGGATTTGGCAGAAAGAAGGAAGATAATGCTAGGCCACCTCAGCTACCTGTCTCAGCTGAACATGCATGCGTTTGCTGCCCTGAGGAGTACTGAAACACCATCTGCTTCCAGCACTGGGGTCTCTGCCAGCTGGAGAAATGTGGAAGCACTTGGACCGACTGAGTGATTGCCCCATGAGCTATGATTGCAAGGTGGACGTTTTTGCTTTGTCTCGTTGTGCTTGCTGCATGGTTAACTCCATGAAGGGACTTGCTTATTCTTATGCAGGGCCATCTTTACTCAGTCTCACCAGTAACATCACTGCAACTCAGAGTTAAGTGGCCAATTTTTTAAAAGCTGTTACAGTCTTTAGGCTCCTAATGACTCCTAAAACATGAAGTGAATTCCTATGCACTGAGACTGAAACAAAAATAAGAGAGCTCAGTGCTTTCTCTACTGTTTTTCTTGCCTTTTCATGGGTGAATTATTATAAAGGAAGCTATGTATCCATGGAGACATGCATTATTATAATGATAACTGGAAGAGGCTTCCTGTTGAGGAAATAATAAGTGTATGCTGGGCTGAATAAACTCCAAGAGAGAAAACTCTGTCCTTCTGCCTGTCCCAGCATGGTGCCCCTCCGCAGGAGCTCTGAAGGTTTCTATGTAGAGCACAAGGGAGCTGCTTCTCGCAGCACCCATCTCCGGCTGTGTTGGGATCTCCAATTGGGAACCCACATGGGAGGTAATGGAGCTTGGAAATGCATTTACCTCCCTCTAGGTCCCATCTGCTGTCATCTCTCAGGCAGGAACCCTGCCGGTGATAAAGTGGGTGCGATATCACAGCTGAAGGGAAGGTATGATGAGATGTTATCCTTTTGCTGTGGGAAGGCTCCTGGCTGCTGTGGTAAGAGAATGGCTCTCAGGGGAGAACTCTATAATCTGTGAGTTTGCTTCTAGAATAGCAATCACGCCAGTGCTTTTCTCTATTAAGGACTGGTTTAGAGAAAAGAATGAGAGGGTAACCTTAGAGGGTTCCTCTTTGTTTTAGTAACTTCTGCAGTGGTAGGCAGCCTGGCCCTCAGTCTGCTGCGTAAGGCCTGTGAATGTGGGATGGTGGTAGACAAGGCAGGAAGGATAACCATGTGCAGACTGTTTGGCTAAAGTCTGCCTCCTTTCTATGCGCATTTACTTCTGCGCACTTTTTAGGCAGGTAGGATCATTTGCCGAAGAGTATTTGCCCAGGGTCATCATAGGGTTTTTAGATTTTGTTTCAAGTAAGCTGGGGAAACACATCTGTTCCAGCAGGGAGAGCAGAGAACCATGCAGGGTGTATGGCTGATTGAAAAAAAAAATAGAATTAAAATAATTAAAAGAAATCACTGACCTTGGACTAAATGTTGATGTCAGCTGCTCAGAGCGTGGAGCTTTGCATAGCTGTGGGGTAAGTAGGCAGATCAAATGCACAACCAACCAGAAAATAGGAATTCTGTTTTGTGAAAAGCTAGAATTGCGCAACAGTACCACAACAGCATCTTTGCACCTGGGGTGGCTGGGACAAGACTCCTTCGGTCTGTATCATAAGCCACACACACAGAGGCCAGTCAGGATTCTCCTTCATTCAAAATCCTTTTATTCTAGATAAAAAATTTCATGGTTAATCATTATCATCTTGTTCCCTTGCTAGGTAATTAGTATTGCATTGTTGCTTTGTGCCTTTCCCTATGTTCCCTTCATGTTAGAGAAGTTTAATTGACATTAAAAGAAGAGGAAATTAAAGGGATTTTAATCAGTTGGTCTGTCCTATCTGTTTTAAAAAGAAAAGCTGGAGTAATAGAAAAATAGGCTGATGTCTCTGCTCTCTTATCATCCATTTTGCCATTCATTACTGAATTGATGAGAATGTCTGCTTTGCATATTTAATTGTACAACTGATTAAAATACTACTGGGATTTCTTCCTGTGAGGAGGTCCTATAGGCAGAGTTATAGGTGGTCTATAGGCTTTTGCCTATTATGTCAACTTTTTTCAATTTTCACTCAGAAACCAACACTGTGACTGAAAAATGGGCACTTACTGCAGTGTTCTTGAAACATCCATTGATACCTACAGCAAGACTTCATCTCATAAAGAATTAAGTAAGAAAATAATTTTCTTTTCTGTGAGAACTCTTTAAGTGTATACTTCAACATAATAATTTGCTCGAAGTAGTTTATTTAGAGATTTTCTGAATCGAGACTGGTGCATTATGCTTGCAGAATCTACAAATGCACAATGTCTTAGTTTAAAAATGATTAGTAAACTTACACTGAAGGCAACAAGAGACCACTATAGGTCACAAAAAAGAATATTTTAAACTTTATTAAATATTCAAAGCCTAAGAAAATTTAAAAACAATCTAAATAATAAGTCCTTTCTGGATTTTTGCCTAACAAATAAAATAAATTTAATATACTTTAATGATCTTTGTGAAAAGAAAAAAAAATGGTCTCATTTTTCTTAACTGAAGATGTTGAAGAACTCTTATTGTTTTTCACTGTTTCTTATCGTGAAGACCAAATACACATTTAAATACAGTATTTACTAGACTTATTTTCTGAAATTTGCAACAATAAAGAAGATCAGAGAACATTCTTTAAATAGCCTTGGAGAAATTTGCTAGAAAAATAAGACTTCTGCAATTTATTGCTTACTGTTCAGAGGTGAACTCAAACATGCCTCTACAAGGCAATTAATACAAAGCAAATTTGTTAGGGTCTTCAGGCTGTACACACTGGAATAAGCAGGAGGGCTCCCACTGATTTCAGCGTACTCAGAGTCAGGCAGTGGAAATGAGATCCTGGCAGTTCTCCAGTACAAGCTGATGGCAAAACTCCCATTCCCTCATTAGGGGCTGGATTTTATACTAGGTTTTGCTAAGACTTCATTTCCTCAAAGTTTTTATCTTCAAAATAAAGTAGGAGATGCATCTCATGAGGTCTCTACTATTGCTATTTAGGTGGAAAGCACTTGAATGCTTTAGTCAGGTCCGAATTTAGCAGCCTGGTTGGTGATGGGAGATGGTCCTCAGGAGCTTTATTAGTCACTATTAGGAGATGGAGTGTTCATGAGGAAGTGCTTACAAGCTGTGTGGGACCCACAGAGTGATAAATTGGTGGGAACATGCTGCATAAATGATGTGTATGGGGAGGAAGTTTCCTCACTTGTACCCTCTATTAGCTGTGCTCATTCACCTACATCTCAAAATCATGGAGGTGGGTAGACATGTTCTGAATCCCAACGGGCAGTGTTTCTAGTTCATATTTTGTTCCTTTCTATCCTTGGCAAATGATAGCAAGTTGGACAAATTGATTATAAACCTCAACACCCTCCCCAGGATTTGTTGGATCCCTGAGCTAAAGCCTTTCTAGGTCTCAGAGCAGCTGATGACGTGTTTCCACGCACCCCTGACACCAGTGACTGTTCTATCTGTGGTGAATGCATTAGAGGAAAGATTCCAACCTCTCCTGTAAAAGCATGTAAAATGAAAAGTTTCATAGTATCCATTTTGATTTTCTGTCCATAGACAGCAATGTTGGAGATGACTTGGGAACTGATAGAAAATAAGTAGCATTTTTTTTGTCTCGTAATTTTGAGACTTGCTGTTGAAATACAATATCTGAGCTAGTTCTGATTCCACTGAACCAAACACAGACTTTTTTTGCTTTGGTTTTAATAAATCATGGTTTGCTTCCTCTGTCTACACATTAGTAATTATGAGAATAATCATGTCTGACTGTATTACTTATATGCTTAATTTTCATCGTGGATAAAGGCAGAAGGAATTTATTAAAGCAAAAATGTAAATAGTTTGATTCTAGATATGGCATCATGGTCTTGCATGTAAAAGGCTGACTGACAGACTAGGTGAATTAAAAATCTCTTCTGGGAGGCCTTTAGCCATTAGGTACCTAAAGAAAACGTACTTAAAATATAATATACCTTCCTCTCAGATTTTATTTGCGGTGTCTTGGAGAAGGCTGCTTTGGTTTTTTGAGGGACATCATCTGCATGAAAATGACATACTTCTAGGAATATCTGTGCCTTCATATTACAAGAATATCTGCATTTGTAAATGAAAGAAAGCAAGAACAGGTGTAGTGTGCTGCTTCTGGGTGTGGGATGATGCTTTATCCATAACAGCGGCCATTTACACTGAAAAAAAAAAAAGTATTTACTGCTACTTTCTTTTCTGAAGCCTTTTATTTAGGAGATCCTTAGGCTGATTTAATTTCTGGGTCTGTTTATAAATAGCTGTCCTGGTATGGGAAAGCATGAAGATAATTTAAAAATGTCTTTTACATCTTATGATAATGCCGCTACAGTAGTGTAGATGATGTCTAAGCTGCCTTTAAATAGCTTATGTATCTGGAGAAGTATACTGCCAGCAGTACAGGGGTAGTTGTAGGCTAAAAAACCATCTGAAAAGCAAGGTAAAAAAGTAGGAACAGAATTCTTTACAATCCTTTACAAAGAGACCCTATATCTACTATTTCATGAAACATAATGCTCCAGGCAGCACAGAAAGGAAAATATACTTTGACATTATCCATCTGCCTTTGTTGGACGACCTTTAAAAGGCTCTTTGGGATGGTGGTGAGGGAAAACCCTTGATTTTTAATTCCATAAGGCCAACACTGGAATACGTATAGGAGCATTCCTGAAGCTTTTTCCTGTTCCTTATCTTTTTGCGTGACTGCAGTCTCTAAGGGGAACACGGGCACCACCATTAGCAGGGGATGAAGAGAAAAGTTCTGTTGCTTTCCAACAAGTGGACAGATAGAGTAACTTAGAAAGGAGATCTGAGGAGAAAGGAAACTCAGACCCATGCACCTTTGGTTACTCAGCCATTGCAGACCTGTAATAGCCCCCTAATTATTCCTTAATAGGGCTATTTCCTAGCAATGGAGTTGAAGGACTTTACACATCTCCAGTCTTCTCCACTTTCCCCTCTTGTCCCTGTCTTGTTTCTGTACTTGATAAGCAGAGATCTGCTTTACTGCAAATTGACAAAAGTCCCGATGGTTTCACAGCAATCAGCAGCTTCCTGCAGGCTTTGCAGGGTGTCCTGATGTGAAGGCTGGAATGATGAGCAGTTCGGTCTACACTGGTGGCTGAGGCTGCGGTCACTGCCTGAGTGCACTGAGAAAATCAGTAGGGTCTCTCGTTGGACCTCAGGTGTGATTTCCCCATGGAGAGGCTTACTCCCTGAAGCTCCAGTCTTTTAGTTTGAATTTCTCTTTATTTGTTCTGGGATAGGAGCCTTATAATAAATACTCCTTGTGCCAAATTATTTTAATGAATTAGACCTATAGGAAGTTGTTACCATAGGACTATGCTGTGCTAAAGCCATTAGCGTTATTACATGGCACAGCTTTATCTGCCCC
This sequence comes from Tetrax tetrax, assembly GCA_009806455.1. Taxonomy (NCBI): domain Eukaryota; kingdom Metazoa; phylum Chordata; class Aves; order Otidiformes; family Otididae; genus Tetrax; species Tetrax tetrax. Next base: position 220,692 of record WHYT01015779.1, read on the forward strand.
TTCACAGCACTTCAGCAGGGCAAAGGGAGTGAGCCAAAGGGAATGCACTCTTGCAAGCACAGTTCTCCGGAGCCTAGCCAGTTTATAGCAATGCTGGTACGGTTAGGTGTCCTTTGGCAGGGAATGAGACTCAAGAGGTTGTCCTGGTGACCTGTGTTGCTGGGATGCTCTTTGCAGTGGACCACAAGGTGGGGGTAGATGCTGCTTTATTATCAGGGAGGAGAACGGAGTAAGGAGATGCAATCTGTGTCATGCATGAGGCAGGGAGGCTGTTTGGCCAGACCCATAAAACCCACACCTGTGATGAGAGGCTAAGGCCTCGCTTTCATCTTCACCTTTCAGTAGTCAACCTCAGAGTGTTTTCAAACAGGAGCAGTGTCACTGTGTCACCCATTTCACAGGTGGACAACCTGAGTTACAAAACTATGTGAGCTGACAAGGATTACTGAGAGGAGCTGGGTGACAAGGCACTGGATGCCTGACTCTGGCCCAGCAGCCTGTAAAGGGCAAAGGCTCCTTCCTTGTCTTGTCCTCACACTCACTTGTGAGGAAATACCTGTATTGTTGCGATGTTGGGTGTATTGTGTGCTACTCTGCTGTGCCTCATCACTGAAAGGTAGCCTTTTTCAGTCCTTTTGTATCAGGTGTTATATAGATACTTTTTTTTTTTTTTTTCAGCTCGCTCCACATGGGATCATGCCCTGGGAACTTGCTTAAGCAGAAGTTTTGCTGTGCTTTGCTAGAGGGCTTCTTCTGAAATGCTAGGGTTGCCCTTGGTTTTCAGCAAAGAAAAGATGAGCACATATTTACATTTTCACATAATTATATTTTATGATAACCTGATGCTAATGCGAACACCAAATTGAACATAAGAATCTAATTGTGTACTTCCTGTTGAATAATGCAAGGCAGTAGCAGTCGTTAGCCTTGTGCCGTCTGAGAATGCAAGGCTCTTCCCTTTGTGGAAAGACATAAACAGAAGATAAAGAAACAAAATCTTCTCACAAGGTTGTCATTGTTTCTTTCTCTGACATCAGAAGCAGTGTCTTAGTGAATCAGATTCCCAGCACTGAGCACTCCCTGGTGTGCCAGATACTTAAAAAAAGAGTGTAAAACATGTTGTACCAGCTACCAACTCACAGTAGCTTCTTTGAAATCAGTGGTTGCACTAAATGCCCATCTGGTCTTGAAATCTGCAGTTTTCTGCTAATGTGAGGAAGTGGAAGTAGAGGAAAGAAATGACAAATTTCGTGTTGAGGCTGAAGGATAAAAAGAATGAAAAGTAACAAATGGGCCAGCACTCTCTTGGTAACACCACCCGTTTCTGGGTGACCGCTTTCATACCATTCTGCAAAGTGTCTGGGTCCAAATATTTCCAGGTTCACCTGCAGATTCAGGTTCAGGACTTAGTGTGAGGTGTTGATAGTCAAAGCTCCCTTCAGTAAGGAACCTTGCACATGGAGAGTGTAGGAGGAGGAAGAATTTTTTTGTCTGGGAGGTAAAATAATTAGTTCAACTGAAGCAGAATGCAAGACACAAGAACCTACAGACCTAGCTCATTAATTAAATTGAGTAATGGGCTGCAACTTTTTGACAAGGCTATCAAAACTATTGTTTTCAAATATCTGACTCAAGTTGTGGATGCTCAGTGCTTCTGCAAAACCAGGCCCTAGTATGGGGCTATTCATTGATTTAGAGAACTGAAAAGTAGCTCTGCAACAAGAACTTAAAAAATGAATGGAATAACAGACCAAAGATTTCCTGGCCTGTGCCTCAGCCTTCCTCTTTGTCCCACTGGTGTTTAGGGGGCAAAGGAAGAGACTAAAGGGGATCTTCTCCTTAATATAATCTCCCAGTAGGAGAGAATTTTCCTCTTTAGCAGGCAGAGACCTGGGAGAGATTAAGAAGGCCTGAAGGTTAGCCTTACGCCCAGCGGGGCATGTATTTAGTCCTGGCACTAGGAACAGTGGCAGGATTTAATCCATAGCGTTCCTCTTGTCTATCCTGTGGCAGTCAGATCCCACTTATAAACAGTCCTTAAACTGTTAATTTCGCTCTGGTGGGATTCTCACTTGCACTCTGGGAGATCCAGGTAGCATCGTGTACCTGGATATCCTTCCTGTCTGTCAGCAGAGTTTGGTGGTATGTGTATGTGACAAGCCAGTGACTCCACCACCCAGGGTAGGTAAAAGCCCTAAAGGAGGTAGGAGTGACTGCCACGCACAGCTAAAGCTTGAGAGCATATTGGTACATCCATTGGCTTGCCCTGGAGTGCCAGCTGCCGATACACAGCAGTAGAAGCTCTGACTCACTATCGTTCCTGTTTCTGTCAACTGCAATATTTGCAATCACCATTGGGCTAATTGTTATGAGAAGTGCCACTCTGCTTCACACATCGGATGTGTGTTGATTGTAGTTGTGTAACAGAACAGTTTATAACCTTCTGCTTCTTGTCGGCATGAAAGGATTGCTTCTTTTCCCCCTTGTGACACTTGAGAAATTAAAAGCTATCTCAGCTAGGGCTGTGCATGATCTAAGACTTGGGCCTGACGTCTTCTGTCATACAGCTCCCTTTACTCCTCTGGGACAAGCTGTGGAAGGAAGGGTTTGTTTATGGGAATAGATGCGGTGGGTTGTACCTTCAGGTGGCAATGGTGATAGTCTGAATTTCTAAGAGTTCAGAAAGTATGTGTAGTTTTGCAATTTTTGTTATTGCAAATGCTTCTTTTTCAGACTGCCTTTGTACTGGTCAGTGTTTCCCAACTCAAAATTTGTTCTCCAGCCCTAGTCGTCCTTAGAAATAAAGCTGTGCCATTTAATCGCTAGCGATGGTCCCCACAGTTAGTGTGAAGTTGAAACCAGCTGCCTGCTTGGTTTGCATGTCGGCTTTGCTTGCTGGGATCCTTGGGCCTTGTGGGCGCTGAGCAAGGGAACAAGACACCCTTCGCTCTGTGAGAGGTTTAAAGCAGAAGTCTTGTGTTGGTGACCTTTAGCAGCCTTCCCCACGAATTAACAGGCTGCTCTTTCACCAAAGGCTGAGTCAAGTCTCCCACAATGCCAGCGTTGGTCTGACACTCTATACGTGCTGGTGGCCTTGGCCAGTCCCCTGGGGCTCTGCAGCCAGCGCCAGGCACAAGGCTGTGAGTATTTTACACTGGCGAGCACCTTACTCACGTACCTGCACTGGAAACGTATCCATGAGGAATAGCTCCTCGAGGTAAGGACAGCTTGCACTGATGTGTCTGGCTCGACACTTACCCTCGCTCCCAATATTTTAATATTTAACTGAGAGTAAATGTATTTAGAAGCAAGAGGGCAAGAATAGCAGCCTGCAATCTGAAAGGCTTGGTGTTTTAGGCATGATTTTCATTTGATTTTTTGAATGTAATGAAAAAGCTCTTCGTACATTGATAACCAATAGCTGCTTTGAGCTTCTTAAATAAAAAGGATGAGTGGGTGTTCTGCAGAATGACATCGTGTGCATGCACAACTTTTCTTTGGATGGTTTTGCCATTTGCCGTTCGTATTTCACATGGTGAGCTGAAGCACTGCCATTGTTTTGGAAGAGGAAGAGTTTTTTCCTTCCAAATTATTCCTGCTTATCCTACTTTACTTAATTTTCCTTAAGCAGATCAGCCTATTGACTTACTGTGTAGTCACTAGAAAGAGGGACCAACCTCGTGAGTACCAGAGGATAAATCTATCAGGCAGAGAAGCAGGCCTTTGTGTTAGAAAGAAGTCAATACGAGACTGTTGTCCTGAAGTCCATAATCCGTTTAAGCTCTTGTCTCAGCACACATTAGTATGTACGTTTTCCTGTAGAGTCATTGGCGTTTGCCCTGAGTGAGATGTCTGTGTACCTTGTTGGGTAGGGACAGCTGAGCAGTGCTGTCTTCCGCTCCCTGAGCATGGGGCCGAGGCCTGCCCATGGGGTTGATGTAGGTCCCTGGTCCAAGGCTCAGTGGCTTCCAGTGGAAATCTTTGCTATTTGACTCCCAGATATTCCTGTGCTGTCTTGACAAAGCTAGAGAAAAAAAATCACTGGGTAGTAGTTATTTCCAATGTGACCAACTTAACAGATTTCTATTAATTATTCCACAAAACCTATAAATTGGCCCTTTTGTTTTCTTAATCTCAAAGCAATGAAGAAATTCTGTCTCCATTCCAAAATTATATGCACAAAGAGACTATTACCTTATGGAAGTATGGAAAGCAGTGGGCAAGTTTTCTTGAAATGATTTATTTATATAAATTCCATAAAGGATTTTCAAACCTACCACGCTCTTAATATATCATCTAGGGGGCAGGGGTTGTTTATTGCTCTTCTGGTTTTCTTTGTTACTGTATCACTGCTTTGCACCAGTTGCTTTTGATGTGTTGTCTTCATGAACTAGTATTATATTCCCACTTCTCCTTCCTGCTCACCACAAATGGAGACTCTAGTTAAAAATCCACTCACTCCTCCTGTTAATTGTTTCCAACTGAGAGACAAATGAGGCCTGTATCATTTTCATTTGGTAGCCATCAATGTCATTTTCCTCTGAAGTACTTTTTGTAAACTATGACCATGATTTTTTTGTAGCTATTGCTTTCAGACATGCCATGCACTTCATCTGTCAAAGCCAGGAAATACGTCTTAGCCTAATTATGGTGTTTGTGAGGAACAGACTAATCACTGACTTCTAGTTGATTATTTCCAAAGATAGACTTAAATAGATGTATGTACATAATGTGATGGCTCTTTGTGTGGTCAGGGGAGTCGACAGTGAAACCTGGGAGAGAGGAAGTGGTACGTGGATGTTACAGCTCTTGCTGCTGGTTTGTTTCCGGGACTGACCAAAGGAAATGGGTGAAGGATATTCGATGTTTTCCTCCACTTTACTTAACCAGGCATGTTTTGACGTGTGGGGTTTTTTTTTGAGATGATTAAACTGCACCACTTTTAGGCAGTTCTCTACACAGACACACTTCTTATAGTTGATGTAGTATAGACACAAGTACTGAAGGTTTGGTTTTAATCATAAAGGTGAGTTGCCTTCTGGAGGCTGATTTTGCTGCTTCTCTTTAGAAATCTGCTCCTAAAATGTCAGGTTGCTCTGTGCTGAAGAGCCACTACTTGCCTGCATGGTGCTTTATTTCACGTGTGGAACTCTGAAATAGATAGCACTACTCAACGAATAAGGTATTATTTATTGTGTGTGAGAGTGGCAGGGTAAGAATAGTCATTGGTCATGTGTTTCATAAGGTTTTGTGGAAATCTCCTACACTTGTACACTTGGATTTGGCCATTGCGTTCCTTGGTACCACAGAACTTCCTCTTCTTCTCTGTATGTCCTGAGGGGTAAGTGGAGTGTCTTGCTGGGTGACTTTCAGCAGCAGAAAGGAATAAACAAAATCCATAGGAAGTATTGTCAAAGTCCATCTGGTAAAGAGAATTTTACAGGATTGAGAAGTCAGCTGGATTAAAGGATCAAGACAGCTTTCTGAAATTCCAGGCCTGAGAGTTCTTTTCTGATTGTAAATAACGTATTGCAAGTTTATCTCAAAGGAATATACTACATGATGGATGGTAGTGAAAATCCAACCATCAGATTACTAAATTAAATAAAGAATAACCAGAAATTAAAACCTGATGCATGTTTTCAGTGGGTTCTAACTAATAGAAAATGCTTGATCATTTAGAATTGTCTTTCTTTGTGTTCTTTAATGAAATTACCTTTTTGTGGAATTGATGCAATATGTCTTCATACACAGTGGCAGTTTATTGAGCTAGAGTTGAGGTCTTTTCTGGAATCATTGACACAAGAGCGAGTTGATTTACCAGAAAAACACTGGTAGCTTTGAGTTCTGTTTTCACAGTGGAGCTCTTAAATGCAAGAATGGCACATGTATGTACAAGTCCAACCAGTTCTCAGTGTCTTCTCTTTCATTATGGAGATTTCTAGTCTGTTCCACTTCTGAGGATGGGTAAGCACTGTTTGCAAAGTTCTGCTGCTCGTATTTGTCTTAAGATCTTTAAGGAGTGCTTTTTCACAAGGCTGTGCTAATTGAGTTAGCTCAGGGTTTTCTCTGTGTCAGGGCACAGTCCTGAGGGTGGCTGTAGAGTAATGTACACCTGATATCAGAAATGGTCTTTGGAAAAGCAGAACAACGCAATAATCATGTGCGTGTTGCTTACCCATGAAAAAGTGAATCCAGTCTATTCAGGAATAAGAACTTCTCTTTTACTGGAAAGTCTGTTATTTCAGAGCAAAATTCCAGTCTGAAATTAAAAGCTGAAATATCAATATTTCCTGGGATTTGGAAATGGGAAAAAAAACGTATGAGATCAGTTCTACCGCTTCTTGTTATGACAATACTGGAATAGTTATTCAGATAAAATAGCTTTAATTAAAATGCTTATTTTTAACTAATTTTGAATTTATGATTTTAATTGTTATTTAACTTTAGTGCTTAAATATTAATTTCTGAATCTATACTGAAATACATAAAAATGAAACAGATTTTCCGTGTAGATTGAAGTGTAGATGCTTTAATAGCCTTGCACCAAAAAAGGGAAGTAAAAAATGAGTAGTTTTGAATTTGTATTCGACTCTTAACCTATATGTCAGAGAAAGCTAACTTCACAAGGTTCCTTCTTTATAAATAGAATATGAGGACTGTAGAAAGCTTCATTCTAAACCAGTGTCCTTGAATCCAGATGAGATGGTTTGCTTGACCTTGAGGTTATTTAGGTGTCAAGTGTATAGAAGTGGTTCTTTCTTTTCCACTTTTGGGAACTGCCTCTTACCTAACTCAAATCTCAGCCATTTGGAGCGAGTTTGTAAGTGCACAATGCATGCACGTGGGACAGGGCCGCAGTCTCTGATACCTTGGCTCTGGGTGACTATGGAGCGATGTCACCGTCACTGACTCTGTGCAGGAAACGACTGTTATATTTGACATGGGACACGCAAGCTGTGGACAGTTTTTAAGAAATCAGTGATTTTTACATCTGTAAAATCTAGTGGTGTTAAATGGAAAAGTTGACACTCAAAAGAAAATTGTTCTGTCTGTTTCCCACCTAGATATTTTTGCTTTCCTTTCTTTCTGATTATTTCACCAAATCTCTTCCCCTGGCTCATCTTGGTCTTTCAAGGACTTGATGTTACAGCTTCCTTTCTTCCTTAATAAATCTTCCTGTGGTTTTGAACAATGGGAGAGAAGTGGTAGCCAAGACAGCTTGGACTATTAGAGTGATCACCTGTCGTATTTTATCACTGGTAATTTTTCTCTAGCCTAGCTGCCTATTGTTGTTTGTCCCTTTGTTGTTCCCAGAGTACAAATGTAATCAGTGAGTTGGAAAGTTTTCAGGGGTGGTGGCTGTACTGAGTAGGAACATCCTGCTTCCTTCAGGTTCAAATTTAGTCTAAGTGGGGCATCTTGCAGTTTTTGGCAGACTCGGCCTCATTTTGTGAATGCGAGGGGATTAATAGTGAATGGAGTCATTATATATAAAGCTTTTCTGTTGTTTCTCTTCAGAAAACACATTTGCAGGCTTCATTGTGTCTTGTCTGGGAACCTGATTAAACCAAAGTTAATATCCTTTTTTGATTCCTGACACTTTAGGACACAGAGAGCCAGACCTGGTACCTGTGAACTGATTGCTTGCTATATTCTGGTGTGTTGCTTTTGGATTGTATTTAATGGCAGCAATAAAATAAAAAACCACACGTCATCATCCGAAGACAAACCAATGTGAGTTCAGACTTATGTCTCAGCTGTAACTGGTGGGCTTCACATTGTCTTTACCTCAGATGGCAGTTGGTATTTAGTGCCCCAGCTCTGCTGCATTATTTTCTTTAAGAATCTCGATATTTCACCTGCCAAACTGCAACTCAAGTTGAAGAGTAACAGTTTAAGGATCCAATGTCTACAACAACTTACCCTAATGGCTTTGAGGGACTGTTTAATGTGCTAAGTCCACTGGATAACAGCATGAGGCAAACCAGATAGAGAATGGTATTGTTCTGTGTGGTGGCTGATTGTAATCCAACCATATCCTCCTTTTACTTTGATTTCTTAAAAATAAAACTACCTTAAGCAGAAAACATACAGTAAATATTCTTTGCCTAGTGAGCCTGTTTGTCAAAGGCTATGATAATAAATCAGAATTATCAGTGGCAGTTTCTTGAGAACTTCAGGGCTTGGGGCATGCGTACAAAATGCAAGGCTGATGCAAACAAACCCCAGGGTGGGTCCCTGAGAGCCAGGGAGGCTTCTCTTGTGCTGTGATTATTGCCAGGCAATGGTCGATCCACCTCGGTGTTTATACTATGTTCAGGCTTGTTATTCTCGTTGTTTGCTCTGTGGTGCTTAAAAAAATCCAACCCTCAAAACTTAACTGACATTTTTTGTTATGGAAGAATGTTTTTGATAAATGCAGTAGTTAAAGGGATGTGGAGTCTGGCGTGATTATGACCTCAGGGAGGAAGAACACATGAGTTTGGACCTGTGCCTCCACACATGTGCGTTTCAGGACAATTATATCTGTGTTCCAGGCAGAAGGGAAAGCAGTTACTTGCCAGCTATCTAAATGCTTGTTTGGACCATGCTCCATCTTCATTAAAACTACACTTGCAGCCTGACCCTAATACGAGGCAGCTGCCTACTAGAACTTGGCATGAAATCTTTACAAACAACCTGTTTCATAAATAAGTTTGTGTTTGGTACAGTTGAACCAGAAAGTTTCCCTTTGTGGTTTTCTCCATCTCCTTGTTCTCTTTCTCTTCACTTAGAGGAGCCTTGAGTCATGTTCCTATTTGGCTATTCTGCTTCCAGCTCAAATGGAATAGATTACTCCTTGGCATTGCGTATTTACTAAATAAGTTTCAAGTAATTCCACCCTAGGAACCAGGAGAATGTCTACAGAGAGTGATGGTGTAATTAAAAAAAATACACTGGAGTTGTACGGCAGCAGTGCAAAATACTGCAGTAATAAGAATGTACTGAGAGTGAGTTTTGGGACTGAGAGTTTTTGAGTGGATTCCTGAGTTAAGCACCTAAATCAGTGGCCTGCCTTTCAAAACAAATGAGCCTCTGACAGATTTCATTACCTTTAATTCTCCTTTCCCTCAGTTTGCCTGTCTATCACATGAATGGGATGCTTTAGCTCACTGCTGGGAAATGGCAGGGTTTGATTCTTTTTGTACTTTTTAACAGCGAAATGATAGTCTAAGGCTAAAGCACTGGAATGAAACTGAGCAGATGGGAATTTCATTTCTGGCTATACCACAGAGTGCATGTGACCCTGAGCAACTCATTTGATCTGTCTGTGCCATGGTTTTCCGTTGTAAAATAGGACAAAACTTAGCTTTCACCAGCTTTTCCCCCCTAGCTCTGGTTGTGAACTCTTCAGGCTAGAGGACTATTTCTTACTGCGGATACGTTCAGTCCCTCTTCGTGTGGGACCTAAATGTGATTCTGCTGCTAGCATGATAAAGAAAAGAGGAAACCATTACACAGAATCTAAAGGACTTGTGGCTCACTTTGCTGCCATTTAAGTTTGCAGAAGTTTTTCATCTGTATTAACTGAAGCATTAACTACAGTTCACTCAGGCTTTTCCAGTGCCTTGTTAGAAAGTGTTTGGGAAGCATAAAAGATGAGCATGCTGCAGTGATGAGTTCTGCATTAAAATCCTCTGCACCTCCCTTCTCCCCCATTACACAGACAGATCTCCGTGGCTACTCTGCAACAAGCCCTCAACACTTTTCTAAAGCTCCTTCACTTTTTTTTTTTGCTATTATGTCCTTCTTCCAGGATTTTCTTAAGTTTGAAGCATTCCGTTTAATTGAATTAGGCTTGCATGCTCTCTGATGACTGTGCTAAGCGTGTTTAATTAAAAAGACCAGATTCTTTGCCAGGGAATGACTTACTGACTTATTTCCAACTCATTGTTCATACTTTCCAAGACAATATTTTATTTACAGACATGATATAAGCAATTTGCTTTGCTTTGACATTTTCCAGCTATCTAAAAGCCACCTTTTGGTATTTTTTTCCATGGGTGCCTTTCTATCAGGGGACTTTTTTTTTCTGCATATATGTGGTTTATGGTGGTACTTTGTTTAGTCAGAATATTTTTTTCAAGTTAGGAAAAAGAATCACTTATTGACTTGACTTTTATTGCTGCTCTGAGCCAAACATCACCCATAAATTGAGCATCGTCTAACTTTTATCTGAATGAAATGCTGTAAATTATATTAAACATTTTATCATTTCTCTCTCTTGCGTGAATGTTGGAGTGTCATCCAGCCCAAAGGAATAGTTTCTTTTTTTTTTTTTTTTTTTTTATTAAATAATCTGGTCCTGTTCTTTATCAAGCTCTATTTTAAAAGAGTTTGGTTAAATTAAATGATTCTTTATAGCAGCTAGCAAGACAGAGTGGTTTAGTGCTCTGGCCTTTTATCTCTGGAGACCTGAAGACCATGCTTTTGGCCCAGATAAGGCTGCTTTGCACCTCTGAAGCACTGTAAAGTGACATTCAGCTAGCCTCAGAGGACTGTTAGCAGAATCCTTTATAGCTTGACAGCACTGCACAGAGACTTTTAAGAAAGTTAATTTTCAGTCATTGCAGTGTACTGGTATAGTGCAAAAAGTTGGTTAGAAAATTTTTGACTTAGGCTCAAGAATAAAGTCTTGCGCTCTTTTCCTGCTTCAGGTAAGGGGCAATCAATATTTGTTGGATTTATCTGAGTCTAGTGGGCACTGGCCACGTCGCAGGGCCATGCTGCAGTTTGCTCTGGGTGTGACATTCCTGCTCGCCAGCTCCTGGAGTGACCAGACCTGCAGTCTTGGGCAATGCCTGCAAGTCCATCCTGGCAGAACTGGCCATTGCTTCTTATTACTTTGCTCTGCACTAAATCCCCAGGAACTTATTTTGCCTTGAGGCTAATACATTTATTTTTATACGTGCTGGGCCCAGTCCAGCCTTCTCTGGTGGAGTTGGGGGTTCCTGCCCCCAGCATACACCAGACCAGACATGGATTTTGTAACGTCTCTGGAAAGAGCACATGAGTACGTTGGAACAGTTACAGCCCAGACTTGCAGAGGGAATGTTGTACGCGGGTTTTCCCCATGCTTGCAAAACTTGAGTAGCTGTGAGAACAACTGAGTTGCGCAACCCCACAGCCTCTATGAGTTGAATATGTATCTGACTGCAAACTTTGGGCTTTTGCAATTATTTTAGCAGCCTTGTGTGGTTTGATGAAAAGGCAATTACTTTCAGGGTTTTTATTTCTGTAAGTTCCAATGGGGAAGTTATTTTGATAATGTTGAAATAGAAAAGCTTTAAAAAGTAGTTGCAGAATGAAAGGGAATGGACTGGCCAGGAAAAATAAGCCTTCAACAATCATGGGGGGGGATCTGATGTACTTGGCAGAGATGCAAAACGTGACATTGGATGCCGTTGTCCTCAGGTAAGTGAATCTGCATTTGGTTGCAGAACAGGCAGGTTTCAGTCTATCTCTGAAAACTCTTTCAAACCCACAACTTTGGCTGCTTCCATGGTGATCTGGCTTTATTCTAATATTTGTGGAAGCCTTCTTGAAATTTAGGAACCCAGGTACTGGATTTTACGTGGTCCAGTGTTACTCATGAAAAAAGTTCTACTGTTTTCCTCTTCCTCCAGTAACAGCTACAGAAGTTAGCCATGCAAGTGTACCAGAATTGCCTCAGGTAACAATGCAGTAGTTGAACATTTGCTGTCAAAGGGCTGGGTGAGGAAGCAATTGGATTTATACCATGCTGATATAGCAGCATGTGACAGAGACTGGAGGAACCCCCAGATTTGCAAACCTAGACTTTTAAGAAAGTTCAGATCCTTTGGCTTCTTTCCTTTAACTTGCTGTTGGTGCACTTTTCTGTGCTGGACTTTGCTGAACTCAGCTGAGCTAATGTGAGGTTGCAGGAGCACTGTGTGCTCCTCTTCTCAGCTATACAATCAAGGCTTTAGTGGCCAATCTCTAATTTGATTTAAAAATGGAAAGAAGGAAAAAAAAAGAAAAGGAAAATAAGAACTTGGAGTTAGAGGACAGTCTCAATGAACTTTCTAGCTGCCATCGTAATAACCTCTATTGCATTTTGTTTGAAATTTCATTATGCGCTGTCACCTAGACAGTGAGAGGGTATTAAGACCAGCTTGTCAAATAGTTGCAGTAATAAAATATTTCCTGCCTTTCTGTGGCGAGCTTTATAGAATTAAGGAGAAGGTAGAAGTACAGCTGATAAGGGCTTCATGATGCTTCATATCCTAAGTGCTTTTTGCATGTTTCTCCATTTCACAGTTTGTATCAGATTTCACAGATAAAAGACTAATTTTGTTGCTTTTTTGGCTTAATTTGTTTTGTCTCCTGCATGCAACTAGGTTATTTAAATGGTCCACAAGGGAGAGATACCTTGGGGACAAAACTTAGTTTTATGCTTCCTATTATTCAGACTCCAAAGCTCAAAGTAATTGAATCTCGACTCAGAAACGAAGATTGAGTATTTTTATTTTAAATTTAAGTGTCTATATAAACATGATGCCTCAGGGCTTTGCTGATTTATAATATATGTGATTTGAAGGGTGCCTTAGTGGCTTCAGCAGAACCCTTTTCATTATATTAGTCTTTGGGAAAAAGTATGCAGCCCATAATTCTTTTCTTTCCTACACTATAATATTGCTAATGCTCTTTTCTGTCATGATCCTGTATAATGCTATTAGCTAAGCAGCTGTTCTATACCTCAGACACATGACAAAACACCTTACAATATTGGTTCCTCTGTGTACTAATGATAATCTCCATGCAGTTTTCCCCCCCCTTTTTTTTTGTGTTTGCATCCTTTCCCTCGCTGCCTCTCAGCCACGTGTCTTCAGCCTGATGGCCATAATAATAGATGACCTCGTGTTTCCAGAGCCTGCTAACATCAGCCCACCGTTCTTTTGAAGCCTGGTATTATTGTGAGCAGTAGGATGGCTGCCTTCATCCTGGAGCCTGTTCAGTTTGCAAAGGCCTGAGGGCTTGTGCCGTGTCTTGCTGACTTCTGTGGGGCCCTGCCCAGGTCTGGAGGGTGACTGATCAGATTCTCAGCATGGGATTTAGCTGCCTTCTGCCAGAGTGCGAGTTCAGAGATGTGAAGCATATTGAGTGATTTCACTCATCCTTTTTTGTGACTAGAGTCCCATGGCAACAGGTGCTAAGATTATGTCACCAGCTCGATTTGATCTCCGCTAGCCAGCTGGCAGGCTGTGTTATGGCTTAATCTATGTCAGATGTTTCCAGACACAAAATACATTCCTTTAAATTAAAAACCGTGACAGGTTAGAGACAGACGCAGTTGGAGTGATCAGAGAAAAGTCCTCAAGATGCCCTAGTGAGGACCAAAGTGAATGCTAACTTGTAAATACATCCAGTTCAGCTTTTGAGATGCAAAATACAGCTTGAAACTTGCAGAACTCACAATTTCAATGTGAGAGCCAGCTCAGCCTAACTCTGATAAGGTTTTGTAAGCTTATATTTTCCTTTGAGGTTGTCTTGCCTCCTCTTTCACTTCATGGATGGCCAATGGCCCATCCTTAGCAAGGCAGTCCAGGGTTGACATTTGGAATGACCACACGTTTGAGTGGTAATCTCATAAATGCAGCAATTTGTGTACTGTTGCCTGATGGGAAGACCAAAGTGTTGCTTGAAGAACTGTGGTGTTTTACTCAGGGAGCAATGGTAAATGACTTACTACAGGTTTGGTCTGGCTTTTTGGTAACACTCTGAATGTCTTCTGTTGATTTGCGGTGAACTGGGGAATTAGACTGGGAGAAGTGCTCCTAGTGGCATTTTCTATTTGGGAGCTTATTCTTGTCAGTCAGGCAAGGACAGGGGACAGAATTATCTATTGCTTAGGATAAACTTCTCACCTTCTGCTGAAATGCAGCAGATGCGAATTGAGATTTTTTATTTTATTTTATTTTTAGGTTTTTTTTCCTCCTTCTAGACTCACTTACTGGCCATTGAGATGTGAGCTGGCCTCCTTTTGTGTGCAGGAGGCAAGAGTCCTTTTGCACACTATAAATTCCATGCTTTTTAAAAAAATTTCTTTTTCAATGGGCTCTATAGAAGAGCACTCATTCTGTATAGAACTGACAAGAAAATTGGCTTTAAAATTGTTCATGTTATTTGAGAATGGTGTTTTCATTGCTGGTACTTAGCTACCAGTGTAATAGGTCCCTTAGAAAAACCTAAGACAGTTAGACTTCGCTATGGTGAGGGTAGTATTAACACTTCCATTGTCATTTGTCAGCATGGACTGAAAATGCTTATGCTTACAGGAGTTATAATTTTACATATTTGCTGGTAAACTTTTACCCAGACCTCTTTAAAGCTCTGTGAAAGAGTCCACATAGGTGTACATACAGAATAACCTATATTTTTGTTCTTCCTTTGCTGGAACAAAGTAGTAGCTTTCCGTAGTCTGTTGTGCGTGTGTGATGTGAAGCTGATTTGTATCCGAGGAACGTGTTGGGACCTCTAAATTCTGACGGTGCAAGATCGAATCCTATTTTAAGGAACAAGTGCCAGTTCATGCACAGATGCTCATACGTGCAAGTACAGGCTCTTCCAGTGTGTGGGAGAGTGTACATGCACACCTTTTCATGGTCAAAAGGAAATGCTAGCATTTGAAAGATGAGGTCTGTAAATCACATTTTTTATTGAACTGTTTCTGCGTCCCACATATCCCGCAGGCCATAGGCTATGAATTCCCCAGGCTGTTGGCCTATTCTTATCCCTGGGCTTTCCTCATCTTCACATTGTATAATTACATGTGTTACCTAAACACACTATATTTCAGGAAGAATATTTATTTTTTTATTTTGACTACTATTTCATTTCCTAATATGCTGCTTGTTTCCTCAGGAGCTGCAGAGCAACAGCTGGGTCACAATATGTACTTCCAACAGATTAGTGGGGGTAGATATGGCTTTAGTAACTAAGAAAACAACCATTTTGTTTACCATTTCCAGGAGCAGCCTCTGTTCTGCTGAGAACCAATATAATACATCAAACTAGAATATTCCTCTCATGCCTAACTAAATAGAAAAAAATAATATATAATATTTCTTGCTCTAAATACTTCTGCAAGGCATTTGGACAGTCATTGAAGAGACCGGTTTCCAGTTCTACCAACTTCATAGGTGAAAAGAAAGAGAAAGAAAAAGAAAGAAAGGAATTGCTGTTAATAAAAGAAAAACTATTTTGGCTGGAATGTGTGAGATCAGTGAAGAATTTGAAAAATCCAGCTTCACATTAGTTATTTGAGTTTTTCACTTTGCTTTGAGTTCCAGTCCCAGTTTTGAGTTCCAGGAAGATGTGTTCCCCCTCCCACCCTGCCCCTGCTTTTCCAGCAGCACAGGGTTGTTATAGAAAGGGAAAATTAGTTATCAAAATTAGGATACAAATGCCAAACATTTCCATTTTGACGTAGTGATCTGTGGGGCAGACTCACAAGAAAGATACATGGTGTTTCCTACTGAACCCTGGATATGGATAAGCTCTCTACTCTTCCTTCCCCAGGAATTTTGTTTTGTTTCTTGTGGAAGATGTGTTGTGTGTTAAAAAGGAATGAGTGATATCCATGGAATGACGAAATTGGTAGATTGATGTGACTTGCACATAGTCAATGAAGAGGTCTGTAGTAGAGCAGGGAATTGCTTTGGATTTTGTGAGCTCCAATATTTGGTGACCTTTTCTGGGGATCTTGTTTTTTTTTAGTTTTGTTTTTTTTTCTTTTTCTTCTTTTCTTGTTATTCTTTCTTGGCCAATTTTCTTTGATGGTTTGGCAGCATCCTAGAAGCCTTTTGATAGACATCTGAGAAATGAATAAAAAATAAATTAATACAACGGAAAAAGCAGTCAACCATTTCAGTGACAATAGGAAAAGTTGTGGGGGAAAAAAACAAACAAAAAACCTCAAACCTCTCTGATAATAAAAACATCACTATTCATGAGCCATTACTGAATTTTTTTTTTCTAACATCTGATTTTGGTTTTTTAATAGCTTCTTTGAGGAAGAAGGAAAATAGGATCAGAGCTGCAATGCAAAATGACAAGTGTTTAGCTTGTTATTGGTTCAGACTAATAAATGTGAATATTGCTGTGAGCCTCTTTAAAACTGGTGGGCATAACAGCTGAAATTCCATTCAAGCTAAATAAGGGAGCAGTTAAAAACATCTTTATTTAGTGAGGGCTGAAACAATAGAGGCTGCTGCCAAAAGCATAAAATGGTAAAACACAGCAAGGAAGTTAGTCTGGTTGGACTGAGGCCTTTCCTTGGATTAATAGAGCAAACTGAGGGATTGGGGTGCTGGAGATAAGGGCCATAGCTTGAGAGAAGGAAGCAGGACCAGAAAAGCTGAGGAGATGGTCAGAACTAGCATTACCACCAATATTCCTTTGAGAAATAGGACAAGAGACATTCTTCTTGCAAGAAAATGAGATGTTATTCCTTCCTTATTTAAAAGAAAAAAAAAAAAAAGCAAAAAAAAAAGCAGGATTGCATGAAAAAAGGGTCTTGCTTCCAGCATCTGTTTCTCTTTCAGATGCAGATGACAGCTCAGGTTTGGTTCAATGCTCAGGTGAAAAAAGGGAGGTGATGAGGTGTATCTTTTGGGCTGGATTCTCAGCTGATGTAAGTGAGCACAACTCTGTACTCTCGACCCTTTGTAAGGACAAGATGTGCAGAAGTGGGAAAGGTGAAGACGTTCTCTTCTCCTTTGTTTAGGGCAAATGAGATGTCATTTGACACAGGATGGTTTCCAATTTTAACGTATTTTACTGCCAAAAAAATGCTAGGATGTAAATAGAACTGCTGGAAAGAACTAACATTCATCTCTCGTCTGACCAAACTGCCGAAAACAGGATAATTATAGATGTGTGGGGGATGAGGAACCTTCTGAACTTTGCCATTTTCCCTGTAAACAGTAAGCCCACTGTGACTTATCCAAACTCCGTCTGGAAGTAAACAGTGGGGAGTCCATTGCTGTGGGGAGGTTAGGGGCGTAAAAGGCATTTGTCTGGCTTGTTTTCAACTTTTAGGTAAGGAGATAACTTTGAACAGGGTGTATGGTCCCCAGCTCACGTCTGTATACCGTGGATTTGATGAGGCCCCGTGCTGTGGTTAGGATATTTAGTTTACCAGAAGGGAAGTACTATTAGAAATGAACACCCTGGTGTGTGCTTAGAAACTTTTTTTGTGGCTTTGAGTATATGGGCAGGGGAAATATTTTGAAATATTTCAGCTGAGTATGTTCTCTAACCTTTGTTGGCACTGACTGGGAGGAAACATTGCTGACTCCCTCAGCAGCGAGGGCTGGAAAAGCCTGGTTATTGAACCTGAACTTCTTACCCTCTCAGCAGCAGGAGATGGGACTGTGTGGGGGATGTCTGTTGTAAATAGTTCCCTGTGTTCTCCATTTATCACCTTCCCTCTAGGCTGCAGTCACTATTTATTTAAAATATGTGCCAAATACCAAGGAAACCAGCTTTTTTTTTTCAGCTCTGACATCATGCCCTCAGTTTTGCACACAGTCTGGATGTTTCCTGGATATGCACATGACATCTACACAGGAGGGCTGATGAGGGACCTGAGCATCTCTTGAATTTATCCCCTTCCTACCGTTAAAGGTTTGAAGAGAGTATTCTGATCACTTTGTCAGACTCAGATCAGTGAGATGGTCTGGTAGCATCTTACAGGGAGCACTTCCAGTGGGAGTGAGCATAGGAGGAAGTATGGAGATACTGCTTTGAAAATTTAAGAAGTCAGCTCCTACCAGTCTGCCCTGCAACTCTGAGAAGAAGAGGGCAAGCAAGGTCTCATCCTGTTGTTTGACATATTTATGGGTATTTTGTGGCCAAACTCCATTGCTTTGGTCCTCACTTCCTTTTGTTGAACAGTACGCTCCTCTAACATAAGCCTTCATAGCCAATGAAGTTTTCTTATTGTGACGTGTTCTTGCCCATTTAAAGGAAGCCATGTTCTCCCCTTCTGTGATTGAATAATCCTAGCTGCAGAATGTCTTAATCTGCTGACTTTTTTAGTTACACCCGTGTCAGCAGAGAAAGCTGTAAGAGAGCACTTGAAGGGACCAGACACAGTGGGAGGCAAGAGTCGCTGATTTGTAGGGAAGTGCTGCTGTGGTTAGAATAACTCCAAAGCAAGACATTTACCTCCGAAGGTGTGTGATACCCTCCGTCTTTTAAAGCTTTCTTTGATTACAGTTAAAATCTTGTAAGGTCTGTCATTATGATAAGGCACAGAAAGACTCTGTTAATGGCTCGTCTGTACTGTGTTGGCTTCTTTGCTATAAGAAAAATTTGTTTATAGCACTTTTAGTTGTTTCAGTCTCCCAATCTGTCTAGGACTGTTGAACGTATGGTGGAGCATGAGCCCAGGAGAAGGACAAACAGCCCTAAAGAGCAGAGATAAACTGGAAGGAGCAGAAATCTTTGGAAAGGTGACATCAAAGAGGTCCAGGAATGTGGCTTGTCAAGCGTTATTCTTAGCACCCTGCAAGTGTACTTGCCACCTTCTGCTATATTTGCAGCCTAGTGAGAGAGAACAGTATTAATGTTTTTTGGTTTGGGGAATTTTTTTTTTGAGGCTAAGAGTTCTGTTTGAACTTAAACTCTTTCTCCTTCTGGAGTCTATGTCTATGTGTACTAAAATAAGTGTATTAAAAAAATCCCCATGTGTTGAAAATATTCATTCTGCAATGTCAGGCCCACAGCTCGCCTCTAGGAAGAGGTTGATTCTCATCTTTTCTTTTTTAGCCTCAAAAGAGCATCTGTTCTGCTTTTGCAAGGCAGAATATTTGGCAAGGCTTTATGTATAATAAATATGGCATGCTGATTATAAATGAATAGTGCCACCACAGTTAATTCCACTCAACCATGGTAAATAAAACAATGGGAAGTTACCTAGTGAGTGAGTTGCTGACAGATTTTAGTTAGTCAGTTGCTCTTTCATTCTGTTTTAGTGACTATAAATTCCGGGCCTGCAGAAACTGCTTTCTACCATTATCATCCCCCATTCTGTAGTTGTTTTGCACTTTTTACGGTATCAATATTATTTCCTATTCAACTGCTTACCAGCTAATTTAACTTAGATAAATTAGCTGAAATGAAAACATAGTGTGACTGCAGCTCTAATTGTTTTCCCTTTAT
This sequence comes from Tetrax tetrax, assembly GCA_009806455.1. Classification (NCBI taxonomy): domain Eukaryota; kingdom Metazoa; phylum Chordata; class Aves; order Otidiformes; family Otididae; genus Tetrax; species Tetrax tetrax. The sequence continues at coordinate 239,925 of WHYT01015779.1, forward strand.
TAAAAAAAAGCAAAAAAAAAAAAGTTCTAAACCCATGAAGCATGTCTGCAGGATATGCAATTAGCTCCAGACTGCAGAGAGACCCTTGAAGAAGGTGCTGTGCAAGTTACCCATCACTTTTGTCACTTCTCACTCAGTGTGTACCATATGGGAACACTCAGCAGAGACTTATGTAGAGGTATACATCATCTTTTTGCAGGAGCTCACCCATGGAGCAAGGTTTGACAGGCAGCAATGGTTAGATTTGCCTGTGGAGTTGTGTTTCAATCTGAAAACCTTCCTACGTATTTAGCCTTCTGCCCATCTTGATTGGCTTTGCTGAATATTTGAGTTTTGTGGAATAAGGAGTTAAAGTGAGCTCCACACTCAGTTGCCTTTATATGTTGGAGTCTGTATAATGCAGCTACTACATCAGAAGACCTCCTGGTTAACTTCTGCGGACTGTCAGTCTGCTTACAGCATGATTGGTTGTATAACTGAAACACAGCCATGTTGCCACTTCTCACAAACATCCTAAATTTCTTGAAAACTAGAGCATTCCTCAGGGGAATAATAAATTCTCAAAGACAGGCTATTTGGTGAATAGTTGTTCCGTGTTTGAAAGTTTGTCTATAACAGTAAATGCATCTTATTGTAAAGGAATGCACCGTCACAAGTGATTGCCTTGCCTTAGCTTGACAAGTTATGGCTTGCCAGCTGACATGAGTTGTGTTTGAACCCCTTGCTGGTTGAAAGTGAGAAGTAAGATGCATTATCTGACATCAACAGGGTACCAGTTTTGGGGAGGTGAGATAGTAGGAGTGACCTCCTCTTCTGGTATCTAGTTTGGTTTATGTAACCAGAGACTTAATGATTTTTACTTACTTTTTTAAGGGTAGCATGGATATGATAGAGGAATAACTGAAGTTTTCCTGGAGAATAGAGATGTAAGTATCCTTTCACTGAGATGAGAAACATATTTTCCAGAGCATGAGATGTTAACTGCTGTTTGCTATTTAGATATCTGCATTTATTTATACCTAATTCTTCCTACTGGATGTTCTGTTTGAAAGATGCTAATCTACGCTTCAGCTACAAATTCTGTTGTTGTATTTTTTTAATAACTAACCTAACTGGAGTGTGGAATATTCCAGTGGCCATAAGGCAAGAAGGATGTTGCTAAAGGATTGCAGGGGGTCCCTCTTGATATTAATGTCTGTAAACCTCAGGCAGTAGCTTCCACCCCACATGGGAAAAAATGATTTGCATAGCATATGACTGATGTTGGGATGACAAGGACCTGCTGGGGCAGATATGGTAGTAAAGTTCGTTAAATCAGTGTTTCTGCCAAAGAAGTTACATAAGATGCTTTACCTTGATTTATGATAAGGTACCAAACATTCAGGGCATTAATGAGTTAGAAACACGCCCTGATTTAGCTCCATTTGCTTTTTCACCAGTTCTTAGATAGTCCTGAGGAGTCAGTAGTGCACAAACTCTTCTAACAAATGCTCAGCTCCTTTTTCATATGTTATCCACGCTTTGTGTCTGAAGTGTTCCACTCAAATCCCATTAAACCACCTCCTATGTGCTGACATTCTTCTCGCTCTTCTGACCTTTTCAAGCAAATTAAAAAGACACTTATATATATGTCTTCAGCCACATTTTTTTTGTGGATAACAGTTTTGAGTGCTCATCTAACACTTTTCAACTTCAAAGCTCTTCAGAAGTGAGGGGCCTGATCCAAAGTCCATTGAAATAAATGAACAATCTTTCTGTTAGCTTCACAGGGACTTAAACTCTAAATTATGCTTTTTTTTCCCTGCCATTTCCCTCCCCCCCATCTGTTCTCTGAAGACCTGCTGTCTTTTGCACCTACTTAAGTTTTAGATTCTGAGTAGTAACTCTCCTATTGTGTTCCTATTTGGCAGTGGCATAATGAGACCATTTCTGACAGTAGCTTTCTGAGAGATGCTCAAAATTGGGGTATAAATATAGTTTCATAAGCCCTTTGTAACTAAAATATGTCTTTATATGTGAGCGTGCAGCCTGTCATTCAGAGTTACTTCTTCAGATGAGATGGCAATGAGGTCTCTATTTTGGTAACAAAACAAGCCCTCCCTTGAGTTCCCAGGTGGTGCCACAGTTATTCCCCTGAGCCCCTCTCACTGTTAGAGAACTCCTCTTTTTCCTCTGTCAACAAACTGAATGGGTAATTCCACTTCTTTAAGTGTAGGAGGCTTTATCCTTGAAAAACAATTTCAAGGGTCCTGAAACCCTTTGCTGCTCACAGCTTGGTCAGTGGCTATCTCTGTGCAAGGATGTAGGTAGAGACTGTTCTTCTAACAGCTCCACTTTGGCTTTAACAGTACCTCTACTTTGGTGTCCTTTATAACTTCTGGTTTTCCTGTTTTTGCAACATTGCTTTGTTCTTTCTGACCCAAGCAGTGCTTTTATGTGCCTGTGTAACCTTCTGTTCCTACCAGTGGTAGACTCTTATTGTCTGCAATTATCTGTCTTTTCATTAGGTTGGAGCTTGCATTAAATTAACTCTCAGTTCTGCTTATTCCTGCACTTGACTTCCTGGACCCTACTCAATTCACATTTTAATTTCTCCTTGAGCAGCATGGCCACTTAGATCTTGTACAATGGATGTTCATAAACCATCCTCAACTTGCCATTGCAATTAGGTAATGCTGCAGCTGAATTACCTCTAATTCTCTGGATTTTATGTAAGAAAAATAGATTCTGCCAAGGCAGCCAGATTGCCTCTTGCTTGTTTGCTTTGCTCACAAGTATCTTGGCACTGTCTCCCATTTCCCTTTCTTTGAACTGATGTTAAGTCCACATTTATTACAAACAAGATGCAGGTTTTATTTAACGGCCAAAGTGATTAACCATTAGAGCGTGCTGCTGTAGAAAGTGGTGGGAATCCTCCTCCTAGAAAGTAAACATGAATTGGGGAGTTTTAACAGTCGCTTCTCTGGATGAAATCCAGTGTTGTTTGTTTTACAAAATGTCAGTCTAAGTGGTGCGATTGTCCCTCCTGAGTCACTGGTATGCTGTGAGACATATTTTTATTATTCAGCATCCAGTGGAACTGCTGATGCGAGATCTGAGGCTCCTAACTCTTTCGGAGATGTGTATGGATGGGCTCTATGAGCTGTGCGGGTTTCCTTAACACACAGTTTAATGATCACTGTCTTCTACGTGGTATGTAACAAAATGTTTTAGGAAAAAAATACTTCAAGGAAATGACAGAGCTTTGAAAAATCATATGTTTGAATGCCGCATTATAGACTTTTGTGCTTTTCTTCAAAGGTCATCTCAAATCCTTTCCCAAGGTCTAGCACTAGAATTATTTGTGTGTATTGTATGCTCAACTTCTATTTAAGCAGACACAACACTGTGTTCCAAATCTGCATTTCATGACTGACACCAACACCAATCCATAAAGATGTGATAACACATCAAAAGAAATACTGAGATACCATGACACGAGCGCATTTTTCTAAGGCTGTATGAAATGCTGACTCATAGGTTAATCCCCCCCCCCTCCCCCCGCCCCATATTTCACGTCAAAGATTTGTTTTCAGCAATTCTTACTTATTTGTTAAACAGTGAATATTCTGTGGGTGGCTAAGGTGTTTGGAAATAGTTTAATATTGTATTTTGGTTGTAATTCATGTTTCTTGCAGCTGCCAACAGTTTAAGACTTGTGAGCAGAGCGCTGGTTATTATACATCAGTTCTTTAAGGGCCAAGGTTGGCAGGCAGAGAATCTGCATAGAAACAGTGAAGATGGCAGCTACTGGTGTAATTACTGGATACTGAGTGGTGACAGACTACGGAGATCTTTTATAGCCTTCAACTTTTATCTCATTAATCATAATGATTAATCTGAAAAGCTATACCTCTTTCTTCAACCACATCTCTCCTTGATACTCTAGCAAACAAACAGGATTTTTCTGAAGGCATTTTTCTTCCAAGAAACAACACAAACCACTTCCTTTTGGACTTCATTGGTGGCACAAAATTTTCACCCTGGTAATCTCTACAGCAAAATGAAGAATTTATAACAGAAAAGTGAAAGAAGTTAGTTTTCTGATTAAATTCACCTTGGCATTGAGGAGCAGGTTATTTTCTGTTTCCATATGCACTCAGGTGAAACGGACATGGTAGAACAATGGAAAAGGCCTTAGTAGAGAAAGTAATGAAAAGATTATTGGCTCATCTATGTTTTTAATATCTGTCTTGGGTTACTGTCCTCTTTGGGAAAACAAACACATCTGTCTAATACATGTGGCATTGTAATCAGAGGGCTCTGTGTGTGCGTGTGTGCATGTGTTTTATATGATTAATTTGGTTTCGCTTACTCTGAGTTGATAACCAGCATTAAATTTACAAGCATCCCACAATTGATACCGTTGCCAGCATTAGTGTTGTAATTGGCGGTATGGCATATCGTTTTCTGCAGACTTGAGCAAGAATCACCTGTGTCATTCTGGAAGGTAAATAGATTAGAGTGAACACGGCTGGTTAGATCATACCTTGTGATGGTTAGATCATACCTTGAATAAGACACGTGTCACCTGCACATTGCGTGGGTAGCTCTTTGTGCTCTAAGATACCCCTTTTACTAGAAATTATTGGCTCTCCTTTCTCTCCAGGAGAAGGAGCAGGATGATGAATGTCCTGTCACAGCCCCAAATGTGAATGTGCCCCTTTGTGTCTAGTGAAAGGATATATATAATCCAGGGTCTGCCTTTCCCTTGCCCCTGCCAACCTCTCTTCCTCAGCTGCTGACCTGTGGAAAGAATGTGAAGGAGGAATTTCAGGCTCTCAGTTCCTGTGCAGGTCTATTATCTGTGTTAAAAATCTAGTCTTAAAATGTGATACCTTAAAGATGGGAAACTGTAAGAAGTTCTAAATGGTTTGACCCTCTAACAGAGGTAATGGCTGGAAAGATGGTGCTTCATCTTAGCAACATCATGATGTTAGAGTGAATGATGACAGAGTATATCGCAATGACTGAGTGAGGAGCACTTATTTAAACTGCAGCCCTTGTTCCTTCAGTGTTTTATTAGGTTGAATTTGCTTTTCTCAGACGTTAGATTTATGCTTGCATTCCCTTATATAAAAACACAGTTTTATCCAACTGAAAGAGTTTGTTCCACTTGCAGAGCGATAATTAGATGTTAGTTCACAGAACTGGAAGAGGATATTGCCCTTGTGTACTTAAATGGAGAGAGATGCTAATTTTTAGAACAATAATTAATTTATTTGCATGGCTTTCATAGTTAAAACAGCCCAGGTGTTTGTTGTTAGGTCACAGCCTGAAAAAATGGTCACCGTTTCTTGTTCGGTGTTTTAAATGTAAAGGGTTTTTATGCCTCTAAACTTTACTGACTCAGTCTGAAGTGTACTTTTGAAGGACATGATGCTCTAGGACCTAAAAGGGAGTAAAAGTTGGATGGAGGTCTGAATCACTGAAGAAGAATTGTATTCTAAAACATGTATGTTCTTTACAAACTATATTTTTCTCATGAAAATGGACCAAATTCCTACAAATTTTGCCCTACTCCTACTGCAGAGTTTGTCTTTGGTGTTAAGGATATAACCATAGCCTGTTCTAGATCTACATCTGCCATCTGCAATGGTAGTAGCTAGACAAAATTTTCTTTGGTTTGGTCTTGTTTCCACTCCAAACCAAACTGAGGAAAAAGGACAGATATTTTCTGTTTTGACAACTCTTCTGATTACTCCTGTTATTTTGTTTCATTTTTGACCATTTATCGACATAGTGGCATGCTTGACTGAGGAATGAAAAAGGTATCTCATCCTGTCACATATTTCTTACTTTTGTTGAATATGCCCTTCACTTTAATCCTGGCTTTACCTGGAGTGTACTGCCTCCTGAGAAATCGTCTTATCAATCATTTGACATGTGATTTCGTAGGGTCATATGTGGAACAACGGCACAAAATGCATCATCTGACCTGTTTTGATGTGATGAGACATAAGTCACAAAAATTGCTACTTTTTTGCTGCTAGTGCAGTCATTTTGAGGGCACTTTACCTGCATTACCCATGAAGCAGCAGTTTAGCCTGTTTGCTGACAATACACATTACTTTTGGTATTTTAAGTGTATCTCTAGTTTCCACTCTGCTTTAGGAAATCTGAAGGATTCTTAGGGATATATTTGCAGTACGATGTCTAGGGATTTGTTGCACACCTATTTCTGTCAAGGGAAGCTACGTTGTTGTCAGCACATTCATCTTATGAAAGATGAGCCCGTATTCACTAGGCAATGCTGTATGGTGAAGTTTGTTTCAAACTCCTTAAAAATCATAAGGCAGATAGAGTAAAAGGGGGAAAAAAACCCAAACCCTCACCCTTTCTTTTTCAAAATGAGTTCTACTTGTGTACATTTTTAAAAACTCTTTTTTGCGTTGGGCAATCAGAACAATGCTTAACAAAGCTTCATAAGGAGAAAAGAGCAAAACGTACCAAGGTATCTGTTTACACTGTAAGCTTTCTGATGCAAATTAAAAACCCCCAAACACTCTCAGTTACAAGAGACTTATCCATGTTGAACAGGTTTGCAATAGCAGTTTCTGACGTAATGGAGAACTATTGAAATGCCCACTTATTCAGCGTCACTTATTCTAAAAGACATCCTATTCTTCCACATCTTAAATTATAAATTATGTGAGGCAAGGAGTCGTGTTGGTGCTTTTGCAGTGCCTAAAATAATAGGGCCCTGAGTTGGGACTTCTTATGTGACAGCGCAAAGCTAAAATATAATATACTTAACAGGAAAATATGAAGAAATATTCACTGCAAGTAATCACCCGTATGTTACCAGCAGTCTTCACCTTCAAGGCCTTTCAGCTGTATAAATACATTTGGTACAATGATGTGCAAGTGCATATCAAGTAATTTCACTCCCATCTTTGAAGAGTTCAAGGCACGCATAACTAATTTTCACCAAAATGTAGACACAAACTCATCCATCGGCTCAGGGTCCTTTTGAAAGTGGGTCCAAGTGTTTTCCAGCATGTTTGGGCTTTCAACCATCTTGGCTGAGTTATGACTTTGTAGCAAAACTGGAAACCCAGATGAGCTTTGGGGAGGCTTTGGTTTCACTATGAACATTCTGTTCAAGCCTGAAATCTGATGAGATTAACTTAGTAGAGAGAGTTTTTTTCCTTCTAAAACTTCTGATGAAAGGTATTTACTTGATCTCTTCACAAAATCCCCGTAGGTTCTACGCTGTAATGTTCCTTTATTATTGCTCATTTCTTACCTGTAACACAACCACAGAGGCTGCAGATTGCCTGGAGACTCCAGAAGTCAGGGATGGTGCCCCGGGCACTGTTACATGTCCTGTGTGTTAAAGTCAGATGGTGGACTGGAAAAACAAAAAAGAAAAGCAAGTGTAGGGTTCTCTGTGGGCAGCAATTTTTACAAGATACTTCAGGGGAATTTGTAAGTGAGAAAGAAACCTGTGTCTTTGTTTTAGCAGTTTAATCGTGTCTCTATTAATAGAGAATTTGAAGGGGACTAGGAATGTTACAGTTTAAGGATCTGCTCAAGGATTGTGTTAGTGCAGTGCAATGGATGGCTGTAAAACCTGGCCAGAGAATTTCCAGTACAGATCAGAAATGGCTCATGGAAGCAAAGTTGTTTTGTCTTGATCTGGGCCTGGGACAGCAGTCAGTCAGGGGCTCTGGATTGTGCGGAGGGTGGGAGTGTGTGTGTGTGCAGAGGATATCTCTACTTCAGCAGCACTGTTTTGATAGATGCTGCAATGTCTATATTAAAAAATGTGGTTTTTACAAGTGTCATTCTTCTAAGCAGTGAACTCTGTGCAGCAAGGATTTATTCTGGTTTCATCTCCATTTCTGCAGCCATTCAGCCAGTCAGGTGCTGGGTACCCAGTATCCCGTAACTCGGATACCTATTTCCCTTGATCTCTACAGGCAAGTGCTGGAAAAGATGAAACCCCTGTTCCTTTTAATTGCAAAACTGTACAATGCTGGTTCTTGGTCTGTAGTGCATTGCTGGGTACATTTCTTTTAATAATGACTTCTGTATCAGAAATAGTATACGTATCACGTAACGGGATGCTTCTTTTGAACTTGGCTTTGACTGAATAGCAGTGCCTTACAAAATTCAATGTGAATGTCTGGAATTTGTGTCAGAAGTGACCCTAGGCAATAGTCTTTGAAATACTCCTGCTTTGAAATTTATAATAATATAGCCTCCTTTTGAGGTCAGTCCATCCCTCTTTAGCTTTGTTGACACCAAGAAGTGAACAAAGATGCTGTATGCAGTGAAGGAATACAGATTTAATGAACAAGAGGGGAGCAGATGACACTTATTAAACTGTAAGCTATTTTTGAACAAAGTCCTTGGAACCCATATGCAAATAAAGGAACTATTTTATTGAATGGACTTTGTGTCAGCTGCAGAAATGGACAAAGCTGATGTTTGTATTTTCAAGAGGAAATTCTTTGAGACAGTGATCCTCTTCCTAGGGGAAGATATAGTAATCCTAGGTAGTAGCCTGGAAGGTCAAAATGATTTGCAATATAAAAATCAATAGGGCTTTATTGGTGTAAACACTATTTTACAGGAAACTTTCTAGCTGTAGCAACTGCTTGCTGTGGTGCTCTCAAGTTGTGCTCTGTAATTGTCTCCATTAATACTTTGATCTTTGGCTGTGTGCATGAAAAGCATTTTAAATGACCACCAACCCAAAGTGTTATGGAACAAACCAACCTTTTACATTTTATATCTTTGCCATACAGTAGCATTTGGTTTCCTATGAAGTTTCTTTTTATGCAAATTTCCCAGCAGATTTTCTTACTAGAAAAACCATATGAAAATAACCATAGTTTGTACTTGATAAATTATTACTCTTGCAGCAGTTGTTTGCTAAACAATTCTATCTCATACTGGAAGTGCTATTCTGCAGTATAGTGGAGAGTTATTTTGAGGTTTTGTTTAGAGACAAAGAAGTTCATACCAAATTCAAAGTTGTTGCATGTGACAATATCTGTCTAATAGCAATTCAAGTGCCACCTCCACCCACTGATTAATTTCTTTTTACGTTTTTTTTGGTGGCTGTTGAAATTAGAGGGGGACATACCACAATTTCTGTGTCCCTGGTTGCCTCTGTGATCTTTGACTCTTCAAGCCTTACTGAAGAGTTTGTACTTCTCACAGTTAGCTGCTGGGAACAACCGCCTGACATTCATTTGTCTTTAGAAGATTTAATGGAAGACCTTTATTTTAAAGTGGATTTTGGAGACCTCTGAAGCTGTAAAGCTAAAGCCAACTCAACTGTTAATGCCACTGGACTAAAGTTAGCCCAACAGATAACCAGTAGGACTTCAGTACAGAGCTATAATCATGTGTTTTGCATAAGGTCACTTTAATTACTTCAGCAACATTAATCCTAAATTAACAAGGCTTATGTGTGGCAAATGACTTATCTGTATTAAAGAGGGCATACATTTTCACCCGGCAAAATTAGGATGTTTGAAAGTGATATGCTGTCAATAGAAAGGATAGAGAAAGAAAAGATCTTATACATTTCCATCCAATGGGCATTTGAAAGTCATCCTCCCTACTACAAATATATAATGTGTTACAGTATTTTTTTCTAAGCTGAAGTTTCTTTCTTGGCTCTTTGTGCTTTTTTTATGCTATTAGTCCTAAGAACTTCTGTTGACCCAGTTAAACATGGTTATGCAGATATATTCAGACAATCCCAAGCTGGAAGGAAGGGCGCACACCCTGAAAGGGGAGCTTGTTCTCTCTGCTCCCTTCCTGGGATGGATGCTGAGTGCTGGAATGTAAGGACAACACTGAGCAATGGATTTCAGGAGCAAGGACACAGTTCCCTTTCTTCTGTTTTGGAGAGAAGTGTATGGAGACCTGGGATTGGTCACCCTGCCACTCTGGCTGTAGAGAACTGAAAAGTTTTTGACTTAGTTCAATAGGAGCTTAAGTCCAGAATTAGGTTATAATGCTTGCATGGGTGATGGATTAGAGCTCAAAGCAAAAGTTCTAATGGAGGCTTAACATGTAACTCAGCGGAGAGTTTGGCCTCTTTCACCTAGCAAAACATAGGCCTGGAAGAGTTGTGATTTGTCTCTCTAAATACAGCACAGGCCTGAACAGTAGAGGAGAAGACCTTGCTGGTGTAAAAGCAGGGGGTGAAAGTTGTCCGAGAGTGCATTTTGGTTTGTAATTAGAAGAGATTTTTTCAGACCAGTGGAGCAGTAGACTTCTGCAACAGCCTTCCAAGAGAAATTGTCAGGCTGAAAATCTAAGCCTTTAAGTTCTGTTAAAGCTGACAAGAGTTAAGAGCAGCTTCCCATTGTAAAGGTGAACTTACATGCGTGCTTTAATAAATTATGGAAACAGAGTCTTAGAAATGCATGACATCACTTGTAAATTGTTGTCATGGTTATTATTTATTACTATTGTATCCAGGTGAGGTCAGCACCTTGGCTAGATGTGCTGACGATGCAAAGAGCGCTCCTGCTTCAGATTTCTTTAATTGGACAAGACAGACCAAAGTTAGCAAGGAAAACAGCAGCAAAGAGAAACAAAGAAGTGAAGTGACTTGCCCAAGGTCACCTGGCATTCCTCATTTCTGTTCCTGTCTCCCAGTGTGCATATTTTCTCTTCCTGGAATAAAATGGGTGAATTCTGCAAGGCAAGTCTCATTTGTTAGGAGTAGTCAGGTGAGAATTCTTATCTTGCAGTTTCAGAAGCTGCTGGTGTGTTGCTACTTCAGTGAAAGGAGCATTTACCTTAGCACATAACAGAAGCTATAAAATAAAAGGTGAAGTGAAAAATAGTTAAGATACTGTAACTTGCACAATTAAAATCCAGCACTGAACAATAGGAAGCAGGGAATTTGCTGAACAATAGGAAACTTCCTCTCTTGTTTTTGTGCATTTGAACTTGCATGCAAAAATGAAGTTTGTCCTATATGCCAAATGATTGCCATAAAAGACCATAAAAGTAAAAAAAAAAAAAAAAAGAATAGTTAAGGTAACGTCTCTACTTTTAGCCAAGAAAAACCACAGCATACCTTGTCCATACTCCATCAGAAAGAAATTGGCTCCTCCTGTCTCTTCTTCCCATTGTTAGCATCCTAAACTGACCAGACATTCTCTGTCTTCTCAGGTCTGGACCCTCCCACAGATGAAGACAACGTCATAGTCTTTCAAAAATATTATTTTTAATTAGCTGTAATGATATAAAGCCTCCTAATATACAGTTTTGCTTAAAATAGCACCTAAACGCAGTCTGAAATGCTGAAAAAGGACATGACTTGGATATAGAGCCGTAATGTGAACTCCATTGCCAACATTACATGTAAAGCACAATTCAGTGGAAGGCTAAAAATAACACTTGATTTTCCTTGTAAAGAAAGATTCCTGTTTATTTTTTCTAAGTTAATTGATGTTTTGTTTGGATACCACCATCAACATTTTAAAAAATTATTTTTAATTTTTTTATGATAGTTGCTTCGCTTGGAGCACTTCATAAACAGATAAGTAGAAATAAAGCATCATGTTCTCTGGGACGTGAAGAGGACTCTTTGTCTTTAAAAGACACATTATCTGTCCTGTTTTAATTACTATCACCCTTCTGGTCTAGAGATATTTCCCACATAGGTCAGGAAAAATTCGTCATCTCTTTTACAGTGCTTGAAGCAGCTGCACCTCCTCACAACCTGTCTTACATCCCTTTTAGCAGTTTTGGAAATTAATTTTGCTTCTAAAGCCTTTTGACAAGCTTTGAATCAAGAAGCAGCAGCAGTATGCAAGAACCTGAACTGATGAAATTCAGTTTATTACAGGGTTGACAGGGCTGCAACTTTGAACAGTCATGGCTAAAAGAATGAGCCTCTCTTTGTTAAGAGAGTGACCCTTCCATGTTTTGAAGGGATGGGCTCATTTCTTTTGCAAGTCTGATGTCAGGGGGCAGCACTCAATGTAGGCTGAGTCTGTGGCTTGGGAGGCCTCTGGCATGCACTCGGATGTAATGTTTTACCACAGAAAAGTGTTCTACTTCCTGGTCCTTCAACGTTCTGATTTCTCACTGTGACATAAATTGTTGGAGTTTAGCTCCGGATTTCTCTGTTGCCATAGGTGGTTTTTTTTTTCCTTGGAAAGGTTGTTGATAACTCTTGAAGTAGACCAGTCTGAATTACAGGTTTAGTCTGGTAACTTTCTCATTAATCTTTCTTAGAAGAGTAATTAATGATTTGCAGTGATTTATTGGTGAAATTCTGCTAAAAAAGTGATCTATACAAGGTCCTATGAGCTGTAAGATGACATGAGTTGTACTATATGCTAAAAGGATGGTCTCAGCTGTTTCTTCTATCAAGTGGGAAAAATAAAGCCAATTTACTCTGTTTATATAGTTTTGATCACAATTCCCTAGTATATGTGGTGTTATCTTCAAACAAACATATTAGAAAAAAAGTAAAATATTCAAGGCCCAAATGCATTGTCTAGATGGGAAATTCTTTACCAGTTGAATAAGGGGAGGAGAGGAATCTTATTCAAGGTTTATTCCCCCACACTGAGGATTTCTGCCTGAGTTGCTGAAATGAGATGTAGCACCTGCTGGATACTACAGATGCTCAAAATATCTTTGTGTAGTTTTCTGTGCCCACAAACATGGTTCTCTTCTGTGAAGGTGCCATATCCTTAAGGTCTGCCAAGCTCCTGAGCTTACCCAGGGTAAAATTAAATGTCAGTGTTATTTTCCCAAATAATATTACAGCAAATGATCTTCCATTTAGTGTTCAGTACCAGTTTGTGTCACTTGGGACAGTAAATGGGGCAGACAGAATGATAAAACTTGACAAGATTTCCTGATTGTCAGTTCTGGTCTCATGATATCTGAGTTTCCTTCCCTTTGCTGTACAAGGAATGAAATTATCATGAGTGCTGACATATAATTTATTGTCATTGGACACCTCATTGAATTGAACAGGGCAGTTTGCTTCTGAGTGATATTCCAGATCTGTTCTTGACACCTCTGAATTGCTACACTCTGCTTTTGTTTAAGTTAATCAGAATTCCAGAAGATAGACATTTACTTTTCTTTTTTTTTTATAATAATAAAAAATAAACTCTGGAGAGCTAGGAGACTAGCTAAAAGAATTAGCCAATGGACTTGCTCATTTTAGTACGAAAGACAAGCTTTGTAGAATGGAAGTCAGAAGTTCCTTATCTATCTCCATGTGAGGGGATCATATTGTTTTATACATCTAGGCTCCTCCCATGCCTTCTTAGTTGGGTTTTTAGTTCAGAAATTATTTCAAAATCAAGGCTGTGATGTGGAACCTAATGAAGTCAAATGCTTCACATTTGGCAATGGGTATTTCAAGAATTCCTTGGTTTGGAGGATGCTTTAATGTAAGCCACTCCTTTTGTTGGCTTGGTACTTACTGTTATGTGTGTTGTGATTGATCAGCAAATAGAAATAAGCACTTGACTTTCTTCTTTTATTGCATCGTAAGCGTTTGCTCCAGGTTTCACTTGAAGGCAAAGTAATGCATGTGAGCCAAATAATGGTGAAATGGAGAGTGCTGCGATCCATTGGTCTTTCCTTACTCTCACATTGGGCCTTAAAATAGAAAACCCATGAGCAAAGCCCCACTAAATCAGAAGAGAGACAGTTCTTTTATGAACAAGCCACCGTGTGCTTGGCTGAAGTTAGCTGTTATCTCTGTGTAGGGGATAGCCTCTCAGCAATCTGCTTCTTGGGCACAAGTTCCTCTTGATTTAACTTGAAGAATCAATTAGAAAGGCAGCCAGAATTATCATCGTCTGTCATACTAATTTAAACATTGTTTTCTGCAGTTGAAAACTTTATATTCATCAGTAACTTGTTAGATTTATCCCCCTCCCCCCATCCTCGCAGTCTCTGATGCACAAAATTATTAAACTTAATTGGTTTTCTCTGGACACTACTCATTTCTCAAAATTTATTGCAATTATATAATGCCCATAGCTCATTTATTTTTTGTTTCCTGGTGATTAAAACTTAAGACACTGAAAAATGTTATGTGTATTTTCCTTTTCATCACTAATCCTTTTCTCTCCCCTACATTCAAGGCACACATTCTGTGGTCATGATTCATTAAAGTAGCAAAATTCATAGGCAGACGTAATTTATAGCTAAGTATAGGAAAACCAGAACGTAGGCCAGAAATCTTGAAACAGTTTTAGTGAGATATTTTGATTTTGTTTCAGAGTATGTTTTTCTTAACAGTGAAAGCATTCCCGTTTGTCTTATCTCAAATTGAAGTAAAAATTAGGTTACTACAAAGAACGATAGAAGCTGGGGAAGGGAGCTGACCTGTGGGTAGAGCCACACTGTCTCGTGCAGCGACATCCCAGTGAGTGGTCGTCTGCCTGCTCTGATGTTCAAGGTCTCCATGTGCTTTACCCTGATGAAGCGAGACCTGAGTGGGACATTTTTCCTAGTTGAGGGTGCAGAGAGGATTTTTTTTTTTTTAAAGTGACAATTAGCCTTTACGTATCATGACTAGCCACACAGACTTTGAAATGTATTTAGGTATGTACGTGGGACTGAGAAGAGACTAGGTAAATTAATGAAATAAAGCGTAGCCACTCAGGGCTCCTAAGCTCAGAGATTCTGCTGCTGAGCTGCTGCTTTTTCAAGGCCGGGCAGTATTCCATAGAAGGATCACCACATGCTTACCCTGTTTTTATCCTCTTTCTAAGCTGCCTGCTACTAGCGACTTTTTAAAAAATTGTAGTTACTTAGCAAAAATATTATGTGAGCAACATTGCGTGATATGGTTACACCCAAGCAAAGTAAAAAGAGAGGAAAGGAGGGGAGGTAAACATGGTGGAAAGTCTTTGGGTTTCATGAGCTGCTCCTGATCACCTCCACATTTTCTGTGGAGGGCTGGTTCTGCTTGTCTTCACCCAGGAGGAGGAGGCTGTGCTTTGCCCCTGCCATGCTGCCTGCAGCTGCTGGGTCAGTATCCCAGGGATTGTGGTGTTTTCTGGGACAGGGAGCATGTCTCAGGACTATTCCCACTAAATGGCAGCATGTTGGCATGGCGTCCTCATCCTGCAGCATGTAGATATCCCCACTCAGCCTTGGCTCTGCTGCTCCTCCCAGGTGACTCATCCTGGCTGCCTGCTCTACTGTGAGCGCTTTCCTAACAAGTGGTGGCTCCTGGCTGCGCCTTCCCTGAGAGTGTCTGTCACCTTTCCCCGACACTGACTCAGGGAACTGAGATAGGTGAGTTTCTGGTGTTGTCCAGGGTAGCTGGTGTGATATTTTGATATCAGGAGGTGTTTGGAGGACCCTCGAGGATCCCATTCTGCACAAGCAATGTGTGTTCCATGCTGAGATGCTGCTTTGTCATGTTGGTAGGTGAGTGATGGAGGGGAATCATTAATACCATTATAACAACTAATGGTGTTTTTAGCATTAGCTATAGTAGGAGCTAAGTAGGAGGCACAAATATTTCTTCAGGCAGAAGAAGTCCCTAGATAATGCAGCAGAACAGGGCCTGTGACAGGGCAGTGGTATCTTTTCAGGACAATGCAGAGTGTGTTAATTTGATATGTACTCAAATCATGTAGAGTCTTGCCCAGCTGAAACAGCAGCAAAGCCATTCAAAGCAAATTTTTGCGGCGGTTGAACTTCCTTTAGCACTTTGTGAATGGAGTTCGAGTTCGGAGAGGCTGGCCTACTTCCAGAAAGCAGGGCTTCTGTTTCCAGTGCTGGCAGAACAATGTTTGGGAAATAAAGTTGCATCTGAAATGTAAACATATTTGCTAGTTTTCCAGACTTCTGAAATCAGCTAAAGTGAGTTAAAACAATTAAGTACCGTGAGGTGGAAGTATGGTACTTGAAGATACTGTAGAGAAGTGATTTGAAGTGTTAATCTCTTGAGCTGAGGAGCTTCTTTGTGACAGAGCTGGGCCTGCGGCGGGTTGTCTTTCTGATTCTACTTGAGGAGCCCACACAATTCAGTCCACAAAATTACCAGTCGTTCTTGCTCTCAGTGTTAACAGAGGAAAATAAATCAGTATGCAGACATTTATCTCTGGACAGATTCATTATCTTCTTCCTCTTCTGTCTCCACGGTGAAAGATGGGTGAAAGCCAAGGCAAATAGCAGCCATCTATTTGTAAGTTGTTTTAGGGACCTTGTTTATAAGGCACTGTTATAGGCCTTTTAGTCCAAATCTTGCTCACGTGGCAGCCAGTGGAAAACGCTCCTTTTGACCTGAATGGGAAATGAGTCAGGTTTCTCATGTTTTTATAAGTTCTATAAAATGTTGGCATTCCTCTCAGATATTTCTTTGAGTGAGTGAGAAAAATAATAAAGAAGTGTTTCATTTCTGTCATGCTTTCCAGCTGAAGTCCTCTAAGTGCTTTAGAACCTGTGTAGGTTTAGCCTCACAGCATCCCTTTAATTCTGGTAACGCTCATTTCAGCGTTACAGATGGGGAGGTGAGAGAAGCCACTTGACGTTCTCAGGCCAAATCTGTATGAGCACCGATCTTTTCTTCTGGCACTGTTCCCGCAATGCCATTTTTCTCCTTAGCTATAATGGGCCTCTACCGGCAAGTTGGATTTTCTCCTTTAGTATGAGCTCTTGAAACAGCTGAATAAAGTGTAACTAGGCCTGCGCTGCACAAACTTCAGCACTGCGTGACCTTTAGGTGCTGTCGAGGAGTCGTGCAGAGAAAGGGGATCTGCTCATCTGCAAGGCCGGTTTGCAGCAGGAAATAAACCAGGTGGGTTTTGGTGATTATTGGACGCGCCACACTCTCCTCACATTTTAAGTAGCACCCCATTGCACAGTCTTATTCCATCTGTCATCTGCCTGGAAACTCTCTGCTAATATTAAGATCACTGCTGTTTAAAACATGAAACAATATCCCTTAGTGGTATAAAGCGAAAATCAAGCCTCCCATATCTAACACCTCCTCCATTTCAAACATTTCTTTGTATGCATAAGCATTCATTCAGCTCTTCCGTATTTTCATCCTCCTGCTCTCTAGTGGGGACTTCTCTTTGTTTAAACATGTAAGGAAAGAAGAGACTTGCACTCTTGAATCAGGTTATTTGGTGTCATTGAGATGATAGTCTGATGAGAAACACCACAATGGTTGAGCTTGAATTGTGGTCTCATTTTAATTGCTGGCATTTAATTGTTTCCATTCCAAGAATTTATTGTTAAGTCTTGAGTTGTACTTTTTTTTTTTGCAATGATTAACAATTTTTTAAACAAAAATTCATTTTGAAATAAAGAAACAGATATGTCAGAATTGCTACTGGCACATACTGAGCCTCTGGCCGCGTGAGCAATCTTGAGGTGAAGTTTCTTCAGCTGGAAATCGGCACATCTGTACAGGCAAACGCTAAGGGTTAAGTAGAAGTGAAACAGAAGGGAATTTTGAGTTGGCTGATGCTTCTGGAGTAAAAATCTGTAAAAAGTGTAAGTTCTCCAGCACAGGTCTGTAAAGTCCTACCATCAAATTCATTTCCATGCAGGGAGAACTGCCTTTTGCACTGAGGAAATGAGCACATGCGTCATAGCACAGGAGGGAGTGGAAGGGTAATGGGCAAATTTAATTTCCCTCTGAACATGATCCTGTTGTGACACAGAGAGGGTGCTCTGTCCCTTGTTCTTCTGCTGCACAATGAGAACTCACACAGGTTACAGGAGCAAAACGTCTGGTGAAGTGGATGGTGTAATTATGTGTGCAAATGTGAGACAAAATTTTAAAAAAGAAAGGAGGAGATATTGATTCAGTGCTGTGTATCTACAGTTTGTGGTGATGTCGTTCTGTAAAAACAAACATAACCAGTGATGGCCTGTGGCTGCTCTTTCCTTGTCACTGGTGAGGCAAAGCAGGAAGGCAGAGAGGTGGCGTTATATTTATTTTCTTTCTGTTGAAAAGAGCTTTCTCCTTCAGAAAAGACCACCAAACTAGATTAAAAGAACATCCTGGAAATGATTCAGTGAAGCAACTTGTGAGATAGTCTTCAGCTTGCTCTCTCACGGATGTGTTGCCGTTACTGTTAAATTCAATCTCTTAGGAAGCTGTCTCCTTGCAGCAGTGCGTGTTAACAACAGATTGCTCTGGGTTAGTAATAAAAATGCTTTCAGTACAACTGTGTTTGGGAAAAGCTGTTTCAATAGTGCTACAGAAAACCCCCATCGAGTCTCAAGAGTCTCCTATGGCTGATGTGCGCAGGTGTTAGTCATGCAGTGTAACTGTAAGTTCAGTCGTCGGTGTGTCCTGAAGGAAATGAGATTAGAGTCACGTTCTGGGTATGTACGTGAGAGACTAACACCTTGGCTCATACCTTTTGAACCTAGGGATTAATTTTAGCAGCGTTTAATGGAGACGTGGACATGTCCAAGGTATTTACTTTCACACATGCTTCATGAAAATAGCTGCTGATGGAAGGGCGAAACCATAGAAGTATCCTTTGTATGCTCCCCAGCCGTGGGAAAGGGTTTACTTGCAGGTTATTAAACATGCGTAAAATCCCCAGAGGAAAGGGTGACCTCCGCAGATTTCAGCCATGTGTATCTTTGCACTTGGTTTGTTAGAAGAAAGGAAAAAGAACAGCTGTCATTTAAATATCATATTCTGTAGAGCTGGATGAAAAATAGAGAGAATATTGTCCAAAACATAGAAAAAAAATTATCTGGACTTTTTTCCTTGAAATTCAAAATAATGATGGAAAATTGCGAACTTCAGGCAGTTGTAGTTACTTAAGCAATTAATGCAACTTGCTTGGCTGAATTCAATCAAATCCTTTTTCCCTTGTGAGTCCATTTTTTTTGCTCTTCAGATTCGTTGCTTGAAGTTGATCTCATGCCATGATATGAATAAGATAGACATAGCACTTATCCAGGGCTGACCCCTACCTGACCCTCTGAATATTGATTTCTCCTGGTATTTTATTTCTGTATCAGGTGATAAGATATCAATCTGATTAGGAGGTGATGAGAAACTGAAATGTGTTGATATACAGTAAGTTCAAGAAAAGCTAATTGAGAAATAAAAGCAAAATACAGAACCCAACTCTTCTCAACATTGACATGTATTTCCTAAAATACAGAAAATCTTTTAAATCCCTCCAAATCTTGTTAGCTAACAGAGGTCAGATGAGGCACTTTAAATGTAAGGTGTACCCATGTAATTTTTTTTTTTTCCTCTTGTACTTTGAGATTGTCAAAGGACCTGTTGCTTAGTGAAATGCAGGTCATTCCTTTTTCTTGTACTTTTATAACTAAGTGAATTATTTCTAAATACAGTGTGTGTTTCTGAAGGAATTATATTTTAAAATTGCAATACTTACTTAGTCTACTTCTGAATAGCTTTGAGGAAGATATACAATGTACATTTTTGTGCCTTCATGAAAATGTTGCTGAGCTGACAGGCAGGGTCACTCTTTCATGTGTATGGACTTCCTTAAACCTACTGGCGTCAGAAAGGTGCTGGTTAACAGCTCTGTCTTTTAAGCTTTAAATAATTCACTTGCTTGGGCTACAACATACCCTTCTTAAAACTTGGCAATGCTTGAGCCTTTTAGCAAACCTGATATGGAGAGGACACTACCTAAATAGCTGAATTTGAACATGACTCCTCATGGCTTGATGGTCAGTTGTTAAAAAAAAAAATAATCAAATGACAATATTTTCTCTTTTGTCAACTGCTTGGTTTTTCATTCTGGTTTGTTTGGTTTTTTTGTTTTGTGGTTTGTTTTTTTTTTTTTTTCCCCCGATGTGCAGTGCTATTGCCAAGAAATAAAGCACAAAACCTAGCCCTGAATCCTTGGGAAATACTTGGAAAAACAAATCAGTTGCACTCCCTGCTCACACTAGCAAATGAATTGCTACCAAGTCCATGAGAAAGCAAAGAGGCCCCAGTGAATAAAGTCACGGCACTGGGAAGGCAACGCTTGTGAATGCTATATGAGAACGAGTCTGAAGGAATACGACAGTGCTCATGAAAATGAGGGCAATGCCCATGTCAGTGAGAACCTGCTGAGCTTTTTCTTTAACAGTGAAGTACACAGTGAATCTTCTAAGTAGCGAGATGATCCTGGTTAGCTTTGCAGGAGTAGTATGTTTTCCTCTGCTTAATTATTTAAAGGAAGCTGTATAACAGGTCTTTGGAATTGTTTGATCCACTTTTGCATAATGCATGTGGCATCAATGTTATTCCATTTTGTCTGATGGATTTTTGGAGGATAACATCCCATTAGATGTGAAATATACTTAAAAGCCACCAATGTGGCATGACCCTTGCATTTTATTTCTATTTCCGTAGACTTTTGTTCTGTCTCCTATGAATTGGGCCTTTTCTGCAAGGTTTCATTTTAAACCGCACAGAAGAAAAACCACAATAGGCCAAACCTCCTTAGAATATGCATGGCTGATTTTATTATTTTCATTTTTTTTTAAAAAAAGACCCCAAATAGTAAATAATAGTGCCAGGAGGCTGAGGCTACTCCTCCAGCCCCCTTAAGACCTGCCTTCCTCCTGGTTGCCATTAAAATGTAAAACACAGAGAAAGAAAAAAGAAAGCAAAGAAGAGCACTGACAGGAACGACACAATGGTGCACTCCTTCTTCGAATCTAGCTCTTTTTTTTTTTTGCCTTTTTTTTTTTGTTTTTTCTTTTGAAGTTCCCAGTAGTGATTGACAGGAGTTCACCTTTCCTGAACTTATAGAAAGAATGTGACTTAGGATGGGTTTTTTAATGAACTAACACTCTCTTCCCTATCTCCTTTCTTTCTTCCTCTGACATGGAATCTGAAATATATTTAGTATGATAAGAAAAAGGAAAGGAAAAAGTTAATAATTTTGGATTTTTCCATCTCAAATCAAAATTAGCAATGCAGAAAGTTGGTATTTTGCTATAAGCAAGTGATCAAGGCATCAATCATGTTCTCTATTCATGCCCTGGGAAAACCAAAGGAGGAGAGTCTGATTTTGAATCTTACCAAAGACTATTAATGAGTAACAAAAAAGAGAAACATGAAAGAAGGAAAAGGAAAAAAAAAATGCTCTCATTGTTATAAAGCTTTTAGCTGATTTCTACTGAATCCTTTTCTTGGTGCTTTTGTCAATTTCCTAAAATTGATACTTTGGTATTTTTGTGTTTTAGTAATACCTTAAGCTATTGAGAATTATTGCTTTGTTTCAATGGCTGTTGCAATCCATGGATTTCTGTGCCTAGTGTTTGTGAGGTGCTTTAGGATCTTACAGGATGAAAAGACCAATATTATACACATAAATAACATTTACTGTTTTTATTGTTCAGACACAGGGTTTTCGACCACAACGTAGGCTGATGTTTTGGTGAGCTCCATGTACGCTAATCCCAGTTGACTTTTTTTCCTGTAAGATCCTGTAAAATAGGGCCATTTTGTTTCCTTGTATTTGTGCTTTGTTCCTCTCATTTCCCACTGTCCTTCCTGAAGACAAAAGTGTGGAAGATATACACACAACATCTCTTCATCTGTCTACGTAAGTAGAAGCACTGAATAACTGATACTCTAAAGAAAGATCCAATTTGGATTCTGTTGTGAAAGTCTGGGACCCTGAGCAGGGCTTGTCAATTGGTGTCTCAATAAAGATCTGATTGTCTCTGGTTTTGCATTGTCTCTTTGTGGCTTGCACAGTGAATGCTGTTACTGAAAATACTTCCCTTAGCCATGGCTATAAGTACTGTGTTTGGACTGCTCGTAAGTCATTTCCTTTGATCAGTGCTAACAGTACCGCATAGCTTACACTCACATTGTTTGATCCTGTAAGGCTCTGTGAACATCTTTTTTCTAAAGGAAATTTTTACAACTGTAGTGTTGAAATGCTTTGTGCTTTCTAAGGCTGCAAAGAGATAATGTTTCCCTGAACTTCATGTCCAGGCTGTCTCCCAAAAAGTCGCAGCAAATCACAGACAGCAGAATCAAATGTGAACCTTAACAGTTTTCAAATATATTTTCACTTATCTTGTATTTTTGACATATGCTAAAAGCTTGTTACTATCAAAAGATGCTCTAGTGATCCTATCATAACAACAGCTCCATTTATGAGACTTCATTATTTTTTAAAGGCTTTAACAGAGCTGCACTCAAGAATGGAAGGAAAAGGTAAAGACGCATGAAAACCAGGATGATTCATTTTTATGGAATCTTGTCTTTGCTTCTTCAGATATCTCTCATCATGTTTGTGTGCGTATTTTATATTCTTTGGTAAGCTTCAAGGGACACAGTAGCAAACGTTGTGCTTTTCATGTGAAAAACTACTCCTACAAAGAGAAGTCATTAAAAAGTTCAGAAAAGTTGGAAGAGAAGCTTAATCTCGCACAATCTGCCTCTGCATGTCTTTGGACAAATTCTCAGTCAGGCTAGCACTGCTTCGTTCTAAATAGGCACTTTTTCACCAGCTGAAAGATGGACGTCCCATTTAACATGGATGCAATAAAAAGAGAGACATGTTAAATCATTATCTATCTTCTCTCTAACAAAAAATCCTGGTCAGTGTGAAATTGAAGATATTTTTATCTTTGAGAGAATGACAGTAGGTCCAGGGAAGTGTTAACCTTGAAGTCTATTGTCTAGGTCAGCTGGACAATGATCAGTGCTTCAAGAGTGTCTTAATAAGTATTTCCAAATTGACTTTGGGAGAATGTTTTTGTGTTCCTTCTTGTCTATTTATATTCTATCCAGGAACACAAATGTTCGGATAGTTCCCAAACAGGCCACTGGAACTCTTGGACACTGTCCAAGAAGCAGTACCTCATCTAGGGTAGATCACTACAACTTCATCGTAGCAAGAGTCTCAATCCTGTTTGTGAAAATACTTTGGAGCTGATGATGTAGCAAGTATTAGCCTAGGTAAGCTAAGTATACTGCTAGCAAGTCAGCAATGTTAAATGCTTCCAATTTCTGCTGGAGAATATTGGATGTATGTTTTCTATGATGGTTTCCTGCTGTCAAAGTCTGAGTTTCCTCAGACTTCGCCATCAAGAAATTACCTTTGAAAGCAGTGAGCATTACCTGCCATGGTAAAATATGTAATCCTGAAAATTACAGAGAGACACACCAGCAGAATTGAGTCATACCTTGTTTTCTTTGTTGCATTGCACAGCTCAAGAGTGGTGATAGTCAGGAATTAGCAGTGAATTAAGCTGTGGAGTACGATGGGTGATTGTGTACCAGCTAAGTGTCTGGTCACTGAAATGTTCTAAGTAACTCTCCCTTTTCTCGACATCACATGCTTGTCAAGGTTAAGTAACAATTTTTTTATGAAACTGGCTGAATAATGAGGAGTATATAAAAAAGGCACCAAAATTCCAGATCAGCTCAGGAAAATAGCAAGTCTACTATCTTGTCTCTTATAGTGCCAGGGACTAGACGCAGCAGATAAAGTGGTTTTCTAGCCCATGTCAGCTAATATTTGGCACTGAAACTTGAATGCTTACGCTCTTCTTGTAATTTTTTTTGGATGATACTTGCTGTCATTTTTCTGTTATCACCCAGAAAGCTATAGGCTTAATGCTGATTTTTATTCTATTTGCTTTCAGACTTCCTGTCAATATACCTTCTTTCTCTATCTCTCTCCCAGACACTACTTTCTTCTTGGTTGATGGTATTATCACTTTTATATTTTCTTCCCACCACCAGCTGCATGCCAAATAAAAACTTTCTCTTGTAGACACTAATGCACTGCCATCATTTAACCAGCGATAAGTTTCATAAACTTATCAGTGTTATTGCCTGGGTTGGAAAATGCACAGAAGTTAGTGACTGTGCAAATAAAAAGTGAAGAGAAGGGTTATAAATTGGATGGATTTGTCTGCATTCTCACTTAAACGGTAACTATAACAAAGAAAAGAAAAGGCAAATCTTTCCTACGTGATAGAAAGATACTCAGCTTAGGAAAGTGGTGAATTAAATAGCTGTGTTGAACATGCTTCGGTTTTCTACAGTAGGAGTTGCACCAAAGTGTTGTCTTTAACATAGAGCTGGTAAGGGAACCCCTTGTTAGAGGCAATGAATCTGTACAGTCTGGGAACTGAAGAAAACTGGTGAGTAAGAAATAAAGGCTAAGTGTGAGCATCGGGTTTTGTTGTGGTGCCTTGAGTTCCCTATTTTGTGTAGCAGAGTGATTTCTGAGAATTCTGCCAAATGAGCCTCTGATGACTGTGGTAAAATATGGTTTGCAAACAGAGCCATTAGTCTAGTAGGTCAGTGTACGTGTGTGAGGACGTCACACTGGAACTTGCATATGCTACAGTAGAAAATCTATTGATCAAGTAATAGGCTTGATTGAGTAGTGTTCTAGCAGAGACACAGCTGGGCTTGGTGTGGTTAGAAGTTCTACTTCAGATTTTACAGACTTGAGTGCAAGGGCCAAATCAACCTGCCATCAGACAAAAAAGAACAGAAGAATTATTGTTACCCTATTGATATTCCAATTCTGTGTTATATTTTGTATATCTTTATCACCAAGGAGCTAGGCAACTATCTGAATATCCATAGCAGGGGAAAATGCTGAGCTCCAGTTTTTACTATTTGTCACAATATTTGGGTTGTAACTCAACAGCTTTTCTATTGTACTGGAAAATTCCCTCTTTGATAAGAGAGCATAAATTGCAAAAGCAACTTGTTAGGAATATTCTCTGCTTATCTTCTACATGAACAGCATTATTCTTCCAGATATAAGCTGGAAAAGGTCTCTCATTTTGAGATGTACGTTTACAATTGGGCAGAGACAGTTTTCTGACAGCTCTATGAAATTAATACTTCTTTATGACAGTGTTTTCTGCTTGCTGCATGTAACAGTCAGTTTCTTTCGTTGCCACTTACGTCCTTTGCAGGGAAAGAAATTTGCTTCTATATGGCAGAACTGTTTGAGTGTCACTGGCTTTCATATTGTCTATTAAAAAAGATAATTGTGGGGAGCAGATCAGACCTCAAGGAGGCCTTCTGAACAGAACCCATTTCAAGGGAGGAAGCCAGAGCTGTCAAAACTTTGACTTTCTAATTCCTAAAGAGATATTAATTCGCTTGGCTGCATGATCTACTGGGAGTAGAAATGAAACTCCACTTGCCCGACCTCTGATGTCAATCATTACGTGAGGCATCTGCATTTATATTGTCAATGCACAAACTTTCTTTACTTCCTGAAGCATGAAATCACCTTTCAGATGAAGAAAGAAATATAACATCAAGAGAAGCAGCAGTTCTGTCTAAGGCTTCAGTTACACAGAGAAATGTTTAAACACTATATTCTGACTTCAGCATCAACCAATCTCTTGGGAGTTGTCTGCTTTGCAAGTTGTCTGCTGTGCAAGTGAAAGTTACACTGTTGATTTTTAAGAGGTCTATTACTACTTCATATTGTTTTAGGCTTTCCACTTCTTCATCTCTAAGCCAAAGGGAGCTTTATCACTGACTTTGACACTGTCAGCAGAACTTGGCCCATAGTGTCTCACATTAAATTCTCTTTTAGGCCTGTGTTCCTGTGGCACAGAAAAAAAATGAGGGAGTACATATTTTAATGAAACTTTACAAACTGGAGGAAAGGGGTTAGTTGGTAAGTTGCAGCAGTAGGATGCCTGCTAATGCATTTGATATGCAGTCCTTTAACATCATTGAATTTGTGTGTTTCTTTGAGCTATTTTATAGAATTATAGAATTGTTTAGGCTGGAAAAGACTTGTAAGATCATCAAGTCTGACTGTTAACCTCGCACTGCCAAGTCCACCCCTAAACCATCTCCCTAAGCTCCACGTCTACACATCTCTTAAATATCTCCAGGGATAGTGACTCCATCACCTCCTCACCTATTTGCACAAGCCTGTTCTAATGCTTGACAACCCTTTTGGTGAAGAAATGGATCTTAGCCTAATGTCTGTCAAGTTTAGTGTGACTCCATGTTCTATGTCTTTTTACAAAAGACCTATTGTTCCTAGGCAGATAGTCTTGGTTATATGCTTATTAGCACATTAAATAACCTGCTTAAAATGTCACCTGAAGCAGTGCAGAAAATCATCAATATCAACTGTGAATTTAGCCCAAATGCTTTGAACTTGTATCTGATACGCCTCATGTCTAATATGTTCCACAGAAAAATTCAGCAAAACATCAAAGTAGCCGTTTCCCATGAGCCTTCACATCCTGAAGAGTCAAGGCGATGGAAAGCAGCCAAGTAAGTTCATACAGCAAAGTCGTAACTCACTTTTCATTGAGTGATGAGTCCGTCATCTCTCGCTGCTCACAGTTTTAAGAAGCAGGAATCCTTCAACCAGACCCCAGGAGTGCAAGCTAGTGACTCTGTTAATCTCTTCTGTACTTCAATGTCATCTGTCTTTTTTTTTTTTTTTTTTTTTCCCCCCCCCCCCCCCCAATATCATCTGTACATCCTGGCCAGCAGGAAATCAAAAGAGCAAAAAGTAACTTCTCAGTAAGTAGGGCACCTTTCATCATGTGAAACAAAGTAACTTTTTTAAACAAGAGCCTGACCTGGAAACTTGAACACATCATGAGGAGCCTTTATCTGCAGAAAGCTCTGCGAACAGCCTTTCTTATCTCACCTAGTATTTACCACACCTAACTGCGAGAGTGGCTGGTATTGTGCTGTGTCTTGTTCTGGTGGAGACAGCTGGTATATTAGACAGGAGGAATTAAAGTGCACCTTCTGGATTAGAAAAACCTATAATTATGTATGGGTAAATTAATATATGACTGTAGCATACAATTATATGCCTCCTCTTCTGTGTGCACACTGGGAAACATGGTTCTGGCCCTTCAAAATTCCTCTGCTGGCCACTGCTGAGATCTCTTGGTAGAAGAGGTGGAAAGCTCTTTAAGATGGCTTTGAGCAGTCCTGGATCTATCTCCAGTGGAACCATCTATTTTATAGTGCTAGACAAATGTTCAAGAAAATATTTTACTTATGTAGACTCAAGGGGCAATGATGATCAATCAATAGAGCTAGGGAGAGATATATTCTTTGTTGCATGGGACATCACAAAGCTACTCCACACTGCTCAGCTACCGTTTAATTGTGTAAACTTTTGCTAGCTGTCTGCAAATAGGAAAATTTGATTATGGAAGAAATGAATGACACTGGTCATGTTATTGATGGGACTATGATTTGGTCCAAAGAAACTGGCAAGGTTGGGAAGCAACCAAGAAAAGAATGATAAAGAAATGGCAAGTTCAATAGTTATAGGCACTATGTATTTATTAAAATGATCTGTATTGCTCACAATAGTTCAACATAAAGTATAAGGCTTCTTGAATGTTCAGCACTGGAAAGATGTTAAATCTTAGTTCATAATCTGTTTTCTATAGCTAGTTTTGCTCTCAAAGGGCTTGACGCTGTAATGGTGTCTTTAGATGGGATAAAAAGCTCTCTATCATCCATAATTTTTGTTGAAGGAACAAAAGAATGAAATTTAGTTAATCTTAACAAGCACTGCTCGGTTTCTGAGTATCTTCTGCTGCACCTTGCACTAGTGCCAGCTATCAGAAAGCTGAACCCAAATCTGCAGACTATGACTAAAATTTTCTTTTCATATTAACCTTGCTGTTGTTACTCTGCATTTAAGTTCTTGTGGGTGAAAGAAACTGGGTGTGTGATTCATAGATAGGGTAGACTGTGTGTGGGTTTATCCCAAATGGCTTATTCAGAGACATCTGGTAGTTCTGACTTCAGTAAAGAACTTATAAACAAAGTATAAATGAGCATGTAGTTTACGGGATTGATCTGTGTGTGCAGTTTAATGCTAAGGTTTTTCACTTAGTATTCACTTCACAAATGAGAGATGTAAAATGTTTTAATTAAATGAAGCAGAAATAAAAAAAAAAAAATTGATTCTCTCCTTTCCCTCCATCCTTCTTACTAAAAGTTTTTGGCTCTTTTACATTAGTGGCTGTGCTACATATTGGCATTTACCTAATGAAGAGCCCATGATGTTTTCTAAATGTGCCACTACAAGGACCCTGTTAATAGCTTCCATTTATCCAGCAAAAGAAAAGCTCCTACAATCTCCAGCCCATTGTGCAATAAACCAAGGACATAGAAGGGACGTGAAACTGGAGTTTCTCCTTAACTGTGTCATCCTTTATTCCAGTATCTCCAAATACTTTCTTCTGGGAGATAAGACCTGGAACTGCAGGTTAAAATAAGCTTGCCTAAGGATTTGTATTTGTTCCACTCCAGTGATGGAAATAGACGAAAATGAAATCCTACTGTGGCCCTGTGCTTTGTCTCACAGTGGTCACTGGTAATCTCACTGGTTCCTGCGGAGCTGACATTATACTTAATATAAAGCTGAGGCACTGATGTTGACAATTGCTTTCTTAACTTGCCACTGGTCTTCATTCAGGAAAGCATAAGCCACAAAATTTGTGGCTAATCTAGGAGGTTTTGATCTGGGTGATCTTAGGCAAGTGCAGTCAGGCTACAGCAGCAATGCCAAGGATGTCACCCGGGTATGGTTAATCTCCCAGCCTGTGCTCTAATAGCTGTTAAACTGAAGAGTAAAGATTCTTTTCATACTCTAAATGTGATACTTAGTCACAAAGAATAAGAGTAATTATTTTATCTATTTTTAACTAGTAGTTTTTCTTCACATGTTGTAGCGAATTCTGTAGTCTTCATCTAATCAGCAATTTTTAAGTGGTCATTTAAAGACTGTGAGCCATAAAGATTATAAAATACAAATGCCAATAGCTTCCTATGATTAAAAAAATCAATTTGATAAGAAATGAGTTTTATCTCAGTGAAATTGCATAGTATATGAGAAGTCATAAAGATATACAAACGTAGAGTAATCAATGCCAAAATTTAAAACATCTTTAGGGGACATTAATATTATTTGCATATATTTTCACTAATTTGTCTGTCATTTTTATACTGCAGAATGCAGTTTTTCTGAAATCCTCCAAATAATGTAAGGGTTTTCACTGAGACTGCTGCTTTATGAATGTTCATATTCTCTCTTTGGAAATAGAAATTTGAGCTCTGCTTGGTTAGAGTGTTAACCTCCACTGTCTTAAGAACAGGAAAAAAATTAATTAAAGGCTCTCTAGATTGATATTTTTTTTCCCCTTTTCTCTTCTGAACAAAAAAAAAAGTTAATACAGGATCTTTTTTGGAGAGTGTTGGGTTTTTTTTTTTTTGTTTTGTTTTAAACTGACCGGAGAAAACCCTCTGGCTACTCTATAGTAATCTACAGAAAATTCCAATTCCCTGTGTTTTGAAATTAAATCCAAGGCATGGAGATTTTTGTAGGCAGGGGATGAGTAGGATTTTCCTGTGCTCAAGAAGTAGACAATTTTGAGATTGAGAAAGGGGATACCTGTTGCAATGTATTAAAAAAATCTATGCATAATGTAGTGGTAATTGGCATATAATTATTTTATGGTGTATCAGTAATGCTAATAAATCCTACAGTGCACTTCATACAGCAGAAAAATAGAACACTGCTGCATCATATTGGCGCTGCATTAGAAACAGCAGGAACAATTTCTGGAGGCACTGCCAGATATCCCCAAAGATCTCAGCCACCTTTACTGCATGGTAGAGGCACAGCAAGAATGCAAGCCATCGTACTAAATCCAAGTGATGTGTGTAGGGAGGTGCAGGGTTGTGCTAGGGCTTTGTCTTTTGTACAGGCTTTAAAGAAAATACTGTACTTGCACGTCGTACTAGCAGAATATAAATGTACTAACACAAAATGAGCTGAAAGTAAATTTCAGCTGGAAGTAAATGAGCTGACTCCATTTTTGACCACGTTAAATCTAAATCAATCCTAGATAAGCAGTAATTAGGTCAGATCTGGTCCCTCTCTTGAGGCCAAATCCCACGTATCTTTTTATATGCTGTTTTTGAGTTGCTGTTCCTGTTAATTTGATAAATAGGATTTGATACACTAGCCATTACGTTTGTCAGCAACTGCTAAAACCGGTGTGAGCATGTGACCTATTTTGGCTAATGTACACCCTGATTGTCACAAAGTATTCCGTTAGTGAGCTGATGGACAAGGTTTTGTTATCAATTCAGTTAGCTTTCCTATAATCTTACGCTACTTTTCAGATAGCCTTAAACCCCAGCTCTCTGAAAGAGATGGTTGATTTATTTGTGCTGCAAGTGGCTGCCGAAGTTGCTCATTAACAGTTATTGATACCATAACACTTTTTGCTATAACAGACTTGCTTTGGATTATTAGAACTTCTTTTAGCTGGGATTCTCAAGAGCTTACTCATAGCAGATTAATCAATATTTTGGTGTCTCAAATGTTTTTCTAAAATAATTTTTCCCATTTTTCTTTATTTACTAAAATGTCTATTGGAATCAAAAGAACTATTTCCTCATTTTATTCTCCTGGAGAAGATTTTTTTCAGAAGTTCCAGTTGCAATAGCTAGGAATATGAAGTTCTATGTACGGTGTGTTTTTCATACCTAGCATGGGGAAAACCAAGATCACTGGTAATAATTTTAATGTTATTTTTATTTGTGTTTGATCTGACTTTCAATTTTTAAAAGGTTTTTAGCATTTTTCCATTAATTAAGATGGGAATAGGATTGGACTAATAGCTAGAGTTTTTTATTAGAAGTTTGCATACAACTAATCCAGAGGAGTTGTTAGTACTGCAAGTTATTCCAATTGTTTGGTTTGCCTTGTTATTGCAATATTTATAATTAAATGTTTTCAACTGTGTTTGTGTTAGAACTTTGTTCTTTATGATTTTCAAATATATTTTTATAGCAAGGCATTTCTCTTGGGTTTAAGTAATTGTAAAAAGTAATCTCAAGTATGCCATCATTCCCCAAGTTTTCTGTAATTTGTGCTGCTTCTTTCTGTTGTATGCACAGCATATCAACTGGATTCTTTTCTGTTGTTTTTTGCTTCTTTGGGAGGGGAGGAAGATTTTTATTTTCTGTTATTTAAAGAAAGGAAAAATAGAGTTCAGTTGGCTCTTTTCCTTACAGTCATGAAACTGCCCAAAGCTTACCTGGCAAAAACAGGAGTGAAGAAGTGACATGCCAGAAAGGAGCATTTCTCCCTAGATTCATCTAGATTTACCTTCTCGCTCATTTTAATAATCAGGCTTTTCCCTTCAAATTTGTCAGTTCAGATTGAAAGGAGGCATAAAATTTTGTATCAGTAAAAGAGGAGTCTGATTAAGTAAATCAGATTCAGCACTTTTATGGTTGGTCAGTTTAGATTTGAAGCACACTTCGTGACTAAAGCAAAATTCAGCAAAATGCTCCAAGTGCTAGCTTCAGCAGGCTCAAGTTAGTGTTCCTTTAGTCATCAGCAATTTGAGCAAACAATGCTGCTGTCTTAAAGCTCTTTACTATATTTTTTTCCTTTTATATTTAATTATGGATATGTATCTGTAACAGTTATTCCAAATTTCTAATTTCATAGCACATGAGATTATAAGAATATATATTTTTTGGAACGAACGTCTATACTACAGTTTGGTAGACTTCTTGACGCAGAAGTTTCCTAGGCCACAAAACAGAGATTCATGTTCCAAGTTGCAATATGGTAATGATCATTTGTCTATTTATACACACACACACACAACGTATATCTCTTCCTTGTTATAAGGCTAATGGTCCCATATCTTCAGTAACTCTGACAGTGAACTCTGTTCTCCTTTGTTTCGTACCTAGTGAACTACAGCTGGCTTAATCCAGAGAAGTGCTAATGTGCAAGTGTGTTCATGGTAGAGTCTGAAAATGTGGATGATGATTGGTAAGGGACTGCTGAAGTTCCGTAAGCTTTAGGGGTTTTCTTGGGTGATCTTCATAACAACATGAAGTGGATACAAGGAGAAACATGGAGCAGTATTTTGGTTTCACCTCATTGCAGATATTTGAGTTAGGTTTCCATATGGGCCCTTTCAATGGATTGAACCAGAATTGTTTTAAGGCATATTTCCAACAATTCCAACCTTATCCTAGAGGAAAAAGTTTGGTTTTCAGCTGGCCTAACAATAAGAAAACATAAAGATGGCTTAGAAATACCTTCGTTCATCAGACTCGCAGTTTTGCTCTGTACTCTGTGATGGGAACTGAAAACTCAATGCTTTTAGTTCTATCAGACAGTAAACCCCCTTTTATTAAACAGACATTCGTTCTCCATCTGAGGGTGATGACGGTCTGGGATGACTGTTTGAAATCCTAATAAAACTGAATGAATTGCTCATTATTGTTCAATATTTGAACAATAAACCATATTTTTTCCACTGAAACATTGAAAGGCTCTGTTAGGAACCCGGTAAAACATTGCCACTCTAAGGTCTTCCTGGACAATATTTCCCATTGCTGCCCTGCTTTGTTATGAATTATTTTCTTTTCCTCTGAAAGAAAGATTATGTTTCTTTTCAGGAAGACTTTCTAAATGGAATTAGTCCATTACAAGAGCAGAGGGAAAGTTGGTTTTGTTTTTTTAAATAGTCTTAGAGGATTCAGTCTAATCCTTAAATCTCTGAAGTTGATAATAGGATGTTTTTCCTGGTCCACAATGCTGTCTGCTAAAGCATTTCTAGAATTACACAAGTAGGATTTGAAGCAGGTGAATATTCTCTTCAAGCTTCATATTATCTAAATATACATCTTCTTTAGGATTTATCTTTTTTTTTTTTTTTTTTTTTTAGCAGCAGTAATGCAGAGAGGAATTCAAAACCCAGTGCATTTCAAGGAATGATGCAGCTGTCTGGCCTCTTTGAAAATCACACGTTAAATAATGGCAGGACAAGGCATGTGAGATGCAACATTTTAGACAAGACTGTTTGCTTATTTCATGAAGAACCCCCTTTTTCATATCTCCATGCATTCCTGCCTCCAGGGAAACCTACTAATACTAAGCTATTTTGCAGATTGTTTTGCTTACTGGGGACAAAATTTGGCTTGTATGTCACACTTGTGACATATGTCTTTGAAATTTTTGGTGTGAATGACTCGTTGAGTGACAACAAGTGGATCTATTGCAGAGAGAAGATTAGAACAGAATTATTCTGCCTCATGGTCCAGGCTTTTAACTACCTGAGAAAGCAACAGTCTTCCCCATTGTGTAAAGCTGTTAAAAAAAGTCTTGGAATCTTTTTATTTTTTTTTCCACAGCTGTCAAAATGGTACTTAGTAGGTTTATCCAACAGCCCGTGAACTGGAGGTGTAGTCACTGAACTGATCCTGTTTTAATCATTGACCTTAAGTGGAAAGAAGGGAAAGATCAAACAAATATTTTTTTTTCTGATCGTTGAAAAGCTGACAAAACTGACAGAGTTGAATTCATTTGGGACAAAGGAGATGCTTTTGTTTTTCTGCCTCTTTCAGCTTAGTCGCGTTTTGGATGGCACTCAGCTATTGCCATTGCAATACAAAACAGCTTTGCATCAAATCCCTCTGAAAGCTAGGTCTGTCTCATGTAATTACAATGCCACCCCAGAAATACTTGCTTGTGTGTCTTACATCTGTATACTTCTTGTCTTGGTAATAGCTTAAATTCACACAGTGGGATTTTATGGGGGGGTTAGGGGAAAGAGTTGGGGAGATAATTTGCCTGTCCTCAAGCTAAATCAAAGGTTGATCCAAATGCATCTACTTTTTAAAATGGCAGAGGTGAATTTTTAAGGATGAATCTCAATTTATTTTATTTTTTTGTATCAGACAGACTGCTGACATGAAAACTCCTGGAACTGTTACTTGCATCCTTATGCTCAGTGCTCTGAGGGACATACACCTGTTCACAGTTTAGCAGCCTCATATACATACACACGGCACAGCCTGTCCAATATTCATGTATTCTTCAGGTTCAGTACACCGGGAATAAACCTTAAAGCTAAGTCATTTTTGTTAAAAGATAATTAAAGCTTTCCAGGGGCCAGAACTGTTTGGTAAGGTTCATATAGTGAATGAAGTGATGCCACATTGGTGATTAATGCCAATTAAAAAGTGTGGGCTGATCTTGTATGATCCAAAGCAATTTCATCCCATATTGTCTGCCGTGGGACTTTGCTGCAACTTTGGTTCTGGCTGTGGGCTGTTGTCTCCTCTTGAACTGAGATGATAGATTATGAAGGTCATTTGCAAAGCCTGGGAGGTGAATTGTTCATTACTGGAGAGGCTGTTAACATATTCTTTGTGCATTAGTCAATGTGGCCCAGAATATTTTATTCACTGAATTACAATTGAGACAAAACCACAAGAACAAAAATGAGCTCAGCTGGGCCAGCTTTGTTTCCTTAGGTGTGTTACTCTATGTCCTGTGATAAAATAATTTGCTTTCACAGGATTGTAAGCATTTGCAGGATTAAATAAATAAAACCAATATTAACACTAGTAAGTGGAAAGCAAATAACTCCCTAAAAGTTTGATGGATGTTAAAATATAATGGCATGTGCCTTACAAGTCATCCTACAGAGAACTTGCACTTTGGTCAGTTACTTATATTATGTAAAGTTCACAGCAGGAGTGAATGGCCTCTTAGGGATTCTTAGCAGAGCGTAAAACAGAGCTTTGCCACTACTGTTGTGGATGCTGGGCTGGCTCCAGAAATTGGACAGCCCAGCTCAGAAGAGTCAGGGTTTTTTTTCTGAAGGTGGAGGAAGAGCTCTGGAGACTGCTGCTAGCAGAAGAGTGGTGACAGATCTTCCTCAGCAGCAGCCACCTTCAAAACCCTTAAAGGCAAGTCTTCTGTCATTCCCATAGCAGCCTGTTTCCTGGAGCATTTTCTTGCTCTGTCTTCTCCAAGCATTATCTGCTGAGGCCTAGCCCGGCAGCCAGACGCATGCTGTCATCTTGTCAGATACCACTTTGTCTAAGAAAGTGTGTTAAAAGCTTTGGTTACCCTGGATCAAGCTAGGACTAAAATGTCACAGAAGTTATTTCCTTAGTTATCTGTTCAGAAGTGACTGAATATTCTTCCCCTCACCTCCAGTGTAGGCCTTGAGTAAAGGAGAGGATTTGGATTTAAACATGAGCTGGAATCCCTTCTCTCCTCTGCCTCCCTTGGGTGATGGATGTCTCTGAATCATACTGGGAGACTATAGGGACTCATATGTAAGTCAGTCAGGCCTTTTCTTTCCGTAAACCACATACCCAGTACTATGTTAAAGGACAAGATGAATACAGTTTTGACATCAGTCGCATTCACGCTGAAATGTAAGGGCATTAGCCAGGATTTGATGCAGGAAACAATTTTCACTCACCAAGGACAGAACTCATACACAAAAAAGAATAATTTGAAAAGACGGTACTTCAGAAATGTGATAAAATGCATATTTTCAACTGGAATTTGATAAGTTATTAAACAAGTGCTTGTAAATTTATTCTATTTTGTAAGTTTCGTAAACAGACAGGGTCATTTTTTTTTTTCTCTTTTCTGACTCCTTTCATTTTTATTTTTATCTCTTTGTATTGCACATGAAGTCCAGACAGGCTACTGTCTGTAATAGTTTTTTTGAGAATTCACTAAGAACAAAGATCTTTCAATTGTATTGAAGCCAACATGCTTGCTTTACAGTTATATCTGTTCCTTTCCCTCATACTTTATCATTTATTAATCAAAAACTGCAGCTTGGGGGAAAAGAAAAAATATTTCGAAAAGGTTTTGGCTGAGTTGTATGGGGGAAAACAGTTTAAAAAGCTTTAAGGCTTTTAGTTAAAAGTAGCGCTTCAGTTCTGTGAACCTATGAACATCGTATCGACACATGGCTAAAAACTCCAGTATTTGTTGAAGTAAAGGTCTAAGACATAGGTTTTTTACACAGGTCTGTAGTTGGAATGCTTGCTTCCAATTGCTGATGTTGGTTGCCCTAAATCTTCCTTCTAGACATTCCTCTTTAATTTTCAGCCTAAATATTATACTAGTTTGTTGTTATGCCAACATTGTCCTTTAGTTTAAATAGTTCTTTTGCCTCCATAATGCTTACTCCCTGGGAATATTTATATAAGGCAATTGCATTATCTCTCAGCCTTCATTCTGCTAAGCTAAACAGGCCAAACTCATAGCTGTCTCTTGTAAGTTGAGGTCTGTCTTCTCGTCATCCTTATAGACTATTCCTTCACCAAGTCCAGTTTGTGCTCAGCTATCTTGAAGAAGAATGAACACAACTCTATCTCAATATTACCAATAGTGCTGCAAAAATGTCTTGTCAATACTTTTAATGTGTATCTCTAATTTCTGGCAACTACTTTTCTAATACTAGGCCTTAATTTGTCTTTTATTTGAGGCAGGGATGCCATAACTTAGCAGCTTATAGCCATTTTGATACCCTTGAGGGCCTTCTCTTCCTCTGTCATGTGGAAATCAAAATGTTTTATGGAGCTCCTACTGTTCTGATGAAAGCAAACATCAAATAATTTCTGACTGCTGGGCTCTATATCTGGGGCAACTTTGCCAGGCAGAGTCTAGTCAGGTGTATAAGGCTTCCCATCATGGATAATGAATTCAGAATACCAAGTCTCAAGGAAGTGATCACCAGATCCAGAGATTCTAATCCTCACCTACCTTGGTCTCAGGGAAACCACCAAACCGTGGCTTAGCCATCCCAAGGCTGTTGACACATGTGTACTAGGATTCTCTAAGGTCAATTTTTATAATGAAATAAAAAGGTCTATTTCAAAATTAAATTTGAATTGCTCTTGAATGTTTATTTGTGGGGTTTTAAAAATTTTTCATTCTCAAATATTCCCCAGAACAGAATTCTTTCTCTGGCAATAGTAAATATCATTGTGCTTCTGGGGTAGTATGGTGAAAGAGAAAGCCTATCTATATTTATCTTTGAGATTGGATTAAGACAGTAGCAATGAGTAC
Source organism: Tetrax tetrax (assembly GCA_009806455.1). NCBI lineage: Eukaryota > Metazoa > Chordata > Aves > Otidiformes > Otididae > Tetrax > Tetrax tetrax. The sequence goes on from WHYT01015779.1 coordinate 276,818, forward strand.
AGCCATTTATATGTCTCTTCATGGCTCTGCTATTCTTAGTTGTCAGCATTTTTTTGAAGGATATCTCCATTGTACATTGTCACCTTCAGTTTTTTTCTTAGCTAGCCACACTTTTCATCAGAAAAACAAGAACCAAATATAGAAGAAAACTTTACTACTTCAACCCTTAACCTTGATAGTCATACTGGTAGCCATATCACACTAATTCATCACATACAGCTTTTTATTGTTAGAATTCCTCAGCGAAGGACCATTTGTCAATTATTGTGTTCTTGTATGCCAAATTCAGTGGCTCAAAAGTTTCATTTTTAAACCAATGCCTTGTCTTATGTCCAGTAACCTTAAAATATTGGACTTCAGTCTCTGGTGAACTGATAATCACTTTTCTGCTACTTCTGATTTTGCAAACTGGGATTCCTCCCTAGAAACACCCCAAACAGGTGTCTGTGATGATTCTCCATTGCCTGCTCTTTCTGTCTCATTACGGTTTTCAACAATTCCCTTGAAACCTAGTTTAATAAGGAAAATTACACTGCATGATTCCCTTTCTTCTCTCCTACCAAGTAAATTTAAAGTTGATACACACTCAAATGAAGCCAATTTTAACATTAAAGGTATTTATTTATTAGAGCACAAGTCTTAGGAGGAGCAGCTGAGGGAACTGGGATTGTTTAATCTGGAGAAGAGGAGGCTGAAGGAAGACCTCATCACTGTCTACAACTACCTGAAAGGAGGTTTTAGGGAGGTGGATGTTGGTCTCTTCTCCCAGGTATCTAGCGATAGGACACAAGGAAATGGCCTCAAGTTGCGTTAGGGGAGGTTTAGGTTGGATATTAGGAAAAAATTATTTACTGAAAGAGTGGTCAGGCACTGGAACAGGCTGCCCAGGGAAGTGGTGGAGTCACCATCCCTGGAGGTGTTCAAAGAACGTGTAGAGGTGGCACTTCAGGACATCATTTAGTAGACATGGTGGTGTTAGGCTGATGGTTGGGCTTGATGATCTTGGAGGTCTTTTCGAACCTTAATGATTCTATTTCTTATAGTGTATTAGTGTTAACCTTCCAGGAACATTTTTCAAGAATGAAAGTAACTAAATTCATTTATAGGAACCGCCAGGTTTTCATTTTATTCTTTATATGCATGCACTGTTGAATTATTATCTACCAGCTAAATGTCAGGTCACCCTCCACTGCCTCCTTCAAGGAATGATTGTGCATGAGTGGTAAACCATAGTGCATGTGACTATAGAATAGTCTATGTTCTGTATAGAATAGATGACTATAGAGCATCACTGCCAATGGGACTGACATTTTTCACTGCCTCACTGGGTTGCCTCTTTCTTGGTTTCTTTTCTCCACTTCTCTTTCTCTCTCCTTCCCTCCTTCTATCCAGCATTGATTTTTTTTTCTTTTTTTTTTGTTAGAACCTGCAGAATCTTAGCTTTCTCTAGAGCACAACTTCATCTCTCTATTTCATGACTCATTTATGTTCATGAATGAAATGAGTAGAACTGTCTGCTTTTATGAAGGCTTGAGACTTTTTTAATGGCAATAAGAGATAAATTGACTGGGTATAATTGAGAGAAGGATGTGATAGATTCAACTGCTCTGCATGAGCAGAGAACTTTGTTCTCTACTAATATAGATAGTATTTTCATGATTGTGATGTCAATTTGGAAAAGGCCTCTGATTTTTTCAAGGGAGTGCCTGCTCTGCATATTCTAAAATTGGGTTAGTTTAAAGATATACAGAACTGAGCCCCCAAAATATCTACACATTTCTGGATAATCTGGGTAGTTGATTATTCCAACATGTTTACCAGGGCTAGAAAGACATGAAGACTAAGTAGTGGACTATTTCTCGAATGAGCTATTCTTTTGATGTACATGTAATCTCACACTTACTGGGCTCTGTAGCAATAAAATGGTTCCACATCCAGCAGTTACCCTAAATGCCAGGTAAGTAAGTGCTTTAGTATTTCGAATTGACAAACAAGGGTTTATTTTTTCCAAATCAAGGTAGAAAATGGATGGTAGAAAAGGGATGCAATGTTCATAAAGTGCCTTGAAAGCACTGCTTTGCTCTTAATAAGAGCTGTGGAAATGTTTCTGTCATTACTGTTGCTCTGTCAGTGTTGAGAGTTCATTGAGTACTACAGGAACATAAAGCACCATCTGTTAGAAATACACTGCATCAATCCAGGCTTCCCTACAGTCCTCTTCTCTGTGACACCAAACACAGTACTTGTCTACCCCATAATAAATAATACCGTGTATGAGTTCAACCTGACCTGCTGAGGTCATGATTTGGGGATCTTCTGTTCCTTCCACAGTACGTGCACCGACTGGCTTTGTAGTACGTGTGCTGAGTCTGTTGAGTGTGCTGCATTAACTGGACCAAAAAGCACACTTGATAGGGAAAGCAGTGTCTTTTATCGAAGTGGTTGACCTTCCCTCTCTTTTCTAGCAGTGGAAAGGCCAAGTATATTAGGTTGTACAGCTGTGCCACTGTTTTCATTTGTTCATTCTAGAAAAAGCAATGGCAAGCTCTGCAAGTGAATGATTTAAAACTGCATTAAACATTCAGCAAAAAGTTGGAAAAAAAAAAAAAAAAAAGCTGCTGTGCTACCTAGGACTTCACAGCTCCCAGTGTGTGAAACACTATGTAGATGCAACTTCTGTACGTATCTATGATGCAATGTTGAGAGGCAGGATATATCAGTTGGGCAATGATGAAGATCTCTTACGATCACAACATAACGCCTAGCTCTGCATAGCCCTGCCCTTTCCTGTATAATCTTATCATCTGATTATAGGGTTTTTTGTATGTTCCTGCTGAGTTTTCCCCTGAAAGAGCTAAATTCATGCTTTAAACCTGGGATGATATGAGTTTACTTAGCCTTCTCTTTGGGTTTAGTGTGTGAAGCTCTGGAAATGGGTATGTTGTGAAGTGCTAAAATGAAACTAGTTTCTTCAGTTTGTGGGAAGCCCAATATGGGAATTCATTTCACTTCCTACCCTTGTGTGTGCTGTGTAAACATGGAATGCTCTTATTACGTTTCCACCTCTTTAATTGAAAAGTTCATACTGAACTTACACATAGGAATTGTTACTGGGAAATTTTTTCTTTTGTTTTTCTTGTGCTCAATAAATACAATTCCCAAGCAATTAAACTTTTTTCTATTATACAACCGTAGAATCTCTGATAAAAATTTCACAGGAACATGATGCTGTTACAGAAGAAATAAAACCTTTGAAAATAGGATATTTGCCATTAAGGCTAACCAAACATGTAAACATTAAAAATTGTGTCTTGACTTTTGACAACAAAAAGTGCTGGGAAATATTTCATACTGTGCTTGATCTTTTTCCGAATGCATAGAATTTGATACTTACAAGCAATCACTTTGTTTAGAGCAAAGGAAGCACAAGGCTGTGATGATTGATTGTTTCCTGAAAATTAGTACAAAATTAATTTATTTTATACACTTTGTCAATTTGCTTGTTTGTTTGTTTTCAAGTTGAAAAACAAAAGAAACTGTGTTCAGTTCTCCTGCCCTAGAGCACCTCTCCTAACACTCAGCACGTCATGTAGCTTAGAGGTTTCCAGAATACCTATTGCCCTCATTCTTATGGCCTGCTACGCTGTTTTATTTATAACTGTGCACTCGCTGTTTATATTTCAAATGGTTTAAATTGTGGCTTTAAAACAAAATAATTGAGATTCTTGTTCTTACTCTTGTGCTATTCCAACAGCACAAAGGGGACTTTAAACCTCTTTTACAGAGAATTAGATCCCGACTCAGAAGGAAATACTTGAATTCTTGTTTAAGCTTATATCAGTTTCACTAAACACATTGTGACTTAATGTGCCTCAACCTAAGAATATGTCTATATGTTTTACAGAATCATACATATTTAGTGTTGGTCATAAAATACATTTTTGTAGGAGCTGTGTGACAATGGCTGGAATTTGTGCTCCATACCCCAAGAATTTTTCAAGTCCGTGAGACCTGTTGCTCTTCACAAAGTTAAAACTCCTGTGTTTCTTTTGTCTTGGAGAAGGAAGTTTATAGTTCCATTTGCTTTAGATTCTTGAAAATCCTGTAGGGTATTGGATGTAAGAGAGCAGCTGGGTCTCAGCCATGCTTTGGGAAAGGAGTAAATGAGTCACAGTGGGATTTGGTGAATGTTGGCACAGAGGGAACTGTCAGTGACTGAACCAGGGAAATTTTCTGTGAGAAGAGGACGGTCAAACTTGTTAAAATTATGTAGAATTTTAATAAGTATACCTCTCTCCAGTAAAATCAGGGCATTTTGCATTTCAGCTGCTGAAAGTGTCATTATTTGGAGCCTAGGAGCCAGGCCTTCAGTGAAAAGAAACCAGTCCAGCACCGTGTCATCAGTGCAGTTGTATCAATACATCAGCATGGCTTGAGATCCTAAGAAACCCAAGGTGTTGTCAGAGGAACACAGGATCTTGCCTTGTCCACGAGTCCCACCTGATGTAAGGATTCTGAGTTGTCTGACTTCCCTGTGTGGCGCACAACATAACAGGGTCTTTGCTGAGGCTACTGGCTGATTACATACACTGATGGTTCTATGTTCTGTCTCAGAGAGAAACATTCTTGGAGCTCTTGAGATGAATGTATGCTCACTTTCAGATCTTCAGTGTGTAACATCAAACCTCTGCACTGAGGATTCCTGCTTAGTTCTTTGAATATACTTTTGTTTCAAAGTTATCCTTAACAACAACAACAAAAAAAAAAGAAAAAAAAAGAACTCATTAATTTGAAGGGATGATCTGAAAGTTTGTCTCCTATTGCTGTAAAATTTAGCATCAAAGTCTCCTTTTTGAAAGATTTGAAAGATTATTTCATATTGCAGATTCCTCTGTTTGTACCAGTGGTATGTTTACAACACTCTTCCTTTTATTTTTGGTTTTCCTGAGATTTTAGGACAAATAACCATGTCCTTTTTTTTGTTTTTCTTTTACTTATGATATTACAGGCTTCTCAACAGTATTTAATCACAAGGAATGTATTCTATGTGAGTGCTGGCGTTTTGGATAAATGTCACTACTTTATAAGAGTCAAAGGATGGAATTTGCCTTTGGAGATATGTATGTGTGCACCAAAGGAAGGAAGGAGTGTGTAAAGAGAACTTAATTTAAGGTTTGATAGAAAGCTGCTTAGGGCAGTAGGAAACCTTCTATTGATTTCAGTGGATTGGCAAAAACCCAACCCAATAGGTAATTAACTCAGAAACTTGACCTGATTTTTATGGTATTTGCTTAATGATCATATGTGTTGTTTACTTCTTGTAGTTTCAGAAGCAGTCTGTGTTGGTTATTGTTCATTGAGTTTCCTTTGCTCAGGTCTATCTGATTCTTTGCTTTTCGAAGTTGAAGGACGAACAAGAAATTCAGGAATTTAATCACAAAAGCTGTACAACATAAAGGCATTGACACCTAGAAAAACAAGCAGAGTTAAAGAGGACTTGACAGGTTGCAGAGAAGAGAGAGTGAACAAGATGGGAACAATGAGCAGCAACTAATTATTATTTCACTGGTCACCACAACACATTAAAAACTTCCAAAGGCTGTGAAATTAATTGCATGCAGAACAGCACTCAAGGTGCTTAATATTTTGTCTCTCTGGGACAATTTGCTAGAGACATCTTTTGAACTACAAATACAAAGCAGGAAAGACGGGGCTCTCTCTGGCTGTGTCATTCTTCATTTTAATGAGGAAAAAATGTCACACGGAGCAGTGTGAATTTGAAATACTATAATATGCTTCAGTTTTATGTCAGAGCAAGTATGTTTCTTAAAAGAGCCCTAATGATTCTGAATTCTAGACCTTGTTGACAAGACATCTACTTACTTGGCCTGTGGTTTGTGTCTCATCTATAAGCTCATTATCATATATATTAAAGAAAATTATTAAAATATTTGCATTTCAAAATGAATGATAAAACCCCCCTACTCATCTTTCAGAAACTTGTTCTTTTTGTCGGGCAAAACATTCCATAGGGAGAGAGAAATATTTCCGTTATTTTCAAACCATTTAACATTTGGGTAATTCTTATAATTACTTTTCTCTTTAATTGTTAAAGCTGGAAGGCTTATACAATATTACTTTAAAAATTCATAGTTCAATGTAAATAATCTTTTCTTTACCCACAGACCTCTCAGCTGCATGCTGACTATAACCCTAAGGGTGCTCATTCTTTCTTTTGGTCTTATTTATTATTTTCTTCTCTCCTCATCAGTTTTCTATTATTCTCTTTCCTGCCTCTTCAGCTGTCTAGCTGCACACATAATGGGTGAAATGACACTTCAAGCCATGCTGCTTGTTTACTTAAACAAATCATATTGAGATGAAAAGAGCAGATGATTGCAAAGATATAAGAATTCTCATCTAGATGCTCATCAGGCTTTTGAGAGGTCTTGCCATTTTAGAAAAACTCCCACCTGGACTTGTGTCTAAGAGATCTTTTGTGGCAGCCCTCCTGGCTTGGCATAGAGTGCAGAAAGTTCCTTTTTTTTTGGCTGTCTGGGTCTTGTCCTTAGTTGTCACCATGTGAGGACACGCTTGGATGAGTTTGGCTGCTCAACCTGATCTCAACTCTATTAAGTTCCTCTGAGAGCAATTTGGTGGCTTGCAAGTTGCAAGCAGTTCTTTTGGGTGCCTTTTGTGGTAGGGCTGGCAAACGTAAGAAAAACGTTATCATATACTCACTTGCTGAGGGGCTGCCTGCTGTTCTTTTCTAGGTCCTGCTCGTTAGAAAACCTCTGCACAAAAGATGCAAGGGGTGCTACAGCAAGTAACAGGGAAATAGCCAGCTGAGAAGATTCAGATGCTTTCTAGAACCTATTCAGCAGAAGAAAAAAAGCATCCTCAAAACAGGATGTTTTCCCCAGCAAGCTCAGTTAGTGGAAACTAAAGAGGAGATAAAAGTGGCTTACCCCAGAAAGGTATGGGGCACACTCTGAAGGTGTGGGGCAGTTCCTGTCACCTCTGCTGGAGGGGGTGCATGGCTTGGATGGCATAGGTCTGTTAATGCACCCATGGTGACTAGCATCCACTGTCACCATGCTTTGATTTTTATTGCAGGAAACAGATATCCCAGAAGGAAAAGCTGTAGCAAAGATGAGATAAATTTACTCTGGAGTTACTTTGAGAAGAGTATTTCTTGGCGACAAGGCTAGCAAAGAACAATTCTGGCAGCTAAGGTTCTCATACCTAACAAGGAGACATCTTTATTGCCTGATACTCCTCTTCCAGTCTTCTCTCTTAAAAAAAAATCTTCACTGAGGCAGTTTGTTAAAACATCCTTAGTAGGTTCTCAGGCATTTAAACCATTTTGATGCATATTGAAAGCAGCTGTATGGGGAAAGGAAAGCTCCTGCGGCTTCTCAAAAGCAGTATGTATAACATCTCAGCTGGAAATAACATGTTTTATGAACTTGATTTATCCTCTCTGCTGTGTGGTATAATCCTGCTTCCTCACTGCATGGCCTGCACATGCATTTTTGAGGGCCTCATCCTGCCAGGTACTGAACAAAGTGCAGAGGAAGGATTTAATTAAAAGCAAACACTGGTTTGGGGACTGCTCACTCCTACACATCCTCTGCTGCTTAGCAGGGGAAGCACTAAATAGAATGGTAAGAATCAGTAAAAGTATTTCCTGCCTACTGGAATTACTAGGTACTTGCAGTAGCTAATACATTATTTCAAAATCCCAATTATAACCCATACAAAGGAGTACATGGTAATACCTCACTTAAGACAGCATGGTCTGTTTGTTCTATTTCTTAACAGCTAGCAGAGGACAAACTTCCATGACTTCCATTTTATGTTGGTTTTTCCTCTTAGACAATGCATTTTGTTGATAATTTTAATGGACTGCCAACTTTTTTTTTCTTTTTAATGGGCAGCTGCCTAGTCCCTATTCTTAGAATATCTGAGTCCCTCACAGTCCTTAGCTTGGTTTTTGTCCCCAGTGCCTGTGCTGGGAAGGTTTGTAGATAACTAGGGCAGAGAAAAAATGAGGTACCACCTTAAATGATTGAAATCTGTAGGAGTTAAATGTTTGTAACTGAGTGAGTTGCTTGCTGTCACACAGGACTGGAAGTAAACCCCAGATGGAGCCATGTTCCTAGCTCCTGGCCCAGGCTGCCTTTCCAGTCTTACTTGTACTGCTGGTTGTCTTCGGATGTGATGTACTCTATCGAGTATTAAAAGCCAGGGCAGTTATTTCCTGCTTCTCATCTTAGAAAATCTGGTTATTAATTTGGATGCCCAAACATCTAATCTTGTGATGAACATCAAATATTGAACTACAAAACCTTCAGTAGCTCTCTGTCCTAATTGTGTGCTCTATGTGCAACATGATTATTTTCATGAAGGTAGAACTTACGTGATGATCAGAAGCCTGTTATGGTTGTTACTGTACAAACCACAGTGAGATGTCCCTGTCCTGCAATTTGAAATATTTAAGGTATTTAAGAGGTGAGAAACTTTGTTTGAACAATGAGAGAACTGGAGCACACTCATTAAATATTTCACCCGGCATCACACAGGCAGTCTGTGGTGGGTCTGGAACACACTTCTGTCTTCAGTCTTATGCCTGTGTCTTAGCAGCAAGGCTCCTGCCAGTTCTGTATGCAAACCTAATAGATATATAGCCCAGTGACAGTTACTGATTAGCAAAAAAAGCTGTTATGCTTTATGAAGTGTTGGAGTATTTTATCTTTTCATGTCTTTTGTGGTGTCCTTCCTTCTCAGCATGAGAAAGAAAAGGGAGCAAGATCATCCAGATAGCAGTGTCCTTATTAATGAGAAGTTCAGCCAAGGCTTTGCTAGTTTTTCCGTCACTCTGTGCTGTGGTTATCTGCAGGACAGGAATAGAAAATGGATAGCTAATCTTTAGAAAGGGCTTTGGGGCTTTGGAAGATTACTTCAACCTTTACCCCGCCCCAGCTGAGCTCTGCTTAAATCCTGAAATTATCTAAATAACTTTTATTTCAAAGATGGCCATTAGTGTATGGTGCTGGAACCATGCAAAAACAGCCAGTGGGAACAACTGGCGAGAGAGATTTTCACATAAAACCAAAACAAAACTGGAGAGTGTTGCCTTTTCAACTTTTATTTTCTTTTTTTTTTCTAACAAAGAAGAGTGGAACTGTGCATGTTGGAACAAACCAGTAGGAGCCAGTGAAAGTCAGATGAGGAGGACTATTCCTTGAATGTTAACCAGAAATGCTAAGTCCTAACTCAGTGTGGGCTGAATTCTTTCCCTGTTTTATTGTAACTTCACGAGCTCCCAAAGAATTATTTGGATCTTGATTTTCACTAAAACTTTTAGGAAAGAGTATATGTTTTCAGTAGTCTGTGGGGATTCCACCCAGATCAGCAGCATCCTTAATTAGTCCTGCTGCTGGAACACATTCAGTCGCAGTCTCCTAAGACACCCTTGTTCCTTCAGGAGTGTCCTGAAAATATGACCTGAGTTTACGGTGGAAGAGGATGAGATTGTATAACCTTGTGATCTTGGCTTGCACATATTATCTGACACTGCATTTAAAACATAGAAGTTGTCTGATGGGAAAGAGAAAATGTAAAAGGCCATTTTCCAGAAGAGAGTGCTTTCCTTAGGCATTGTGGGGAGAGAGTGGGCAAAGCTTGTGCAGTCAGAGGGTTTTTTCTTTAACCTCAATTTCTACTAAAAAAAATGGTTGACTTATGACCATATTTATTAGGTTCAAACTCATAATTAATTTACCTGTATGTTTCCATTCAGTCTGGACTGTGCTGCCCCACGCAGATCATGCTCTCTTGCAGGGCCCGGGTTAGTGCCTGGCTCGCACACCCCTGTTGTCAAGCAGTCAGGCGGGCGAGAAGGAGAAGCCAGCTTACTATGAACCAACACAAGATTTAAGGAGCGGGCTGTGCAGCACTGGCCAATGGTAACATTTCGGGGTGTTTCAGTGAGATTTGTCTCAGCCAAACACAAAGTGCCTCTGGCTGCCCAACTTCATTAGGCATCTCCACACGCTCTGGATGATATTCCTAATGGACCAAGGTTGATCTAAGTGTAATAGAAACTCGATTTGCTTTCATGTTTGTACTTTTGGATTCAAAGCGCTGTCTTTCCTCTTTCCCAAACAAAGGCAGAGTTACGAAAATAACTGCTAGTTACCAGGTACAGAGGGGAGACTGGGAATTGCGCTAGCAGTTCTCCTGTCACACTGCTGCCCTAGGAGAGAGATACTGGGGAGTGCCTGCCACCGCTCGTGGAGCCTGGGCGCTCTGTATCACCACAGGAGTCAAAGGCACTTAATACTTTGCAGGAGGCATTTATGGCATCAATCTCTAGGGCAGCATGTGAATTAGAAAAAGGATCATTTGTGTACCTGTCCTTGCTGTTAATTACCTTGCCATTGAATAAAACAAAGCAACATAAAATGGCCTTAGGAAATATTTAGACTAGCTGGAACATAAGGTTAAAGGTTTCTAATCTGCTTTATGATGGATAGTCCCAGCAGTGCTTGAGGGATAGCCGGGGGGAGGGGAGCAGTTCTTTCTCTTTTTGATTATAATATGGCTAGAAGATTTTCAGAGTGCAAACGAACTGCAAACTTCCAGCACCTCCTCATCTGCAGTGCAGCTGCAGTCCCTCTCCCTCATGTTTGCAGAACATTGCAGAAGTCTCTTGTTGCTGGAAGAACTGAAGTAAGCTTTCCTAGCGAAGCAGGACCATATATTCTCCCTTTGTATGTTTTCCTTATAATAAGTGTATGTTGCAGCTGTTTTTTTCATTATCATCCATAAAGTTAAATTATTCACAACCAATTTCATTCTAAAGAGCTCTCATCTACATTTCAAAAATTTAAATGAAAGTGAAATCTTGTTTTTAATTTATACAAAGGTTAGTGCTTCTGCTCCTAGGAGATGTCTTTGAATTGCTGCGAGAAGGTTACCTTGTGCCTTCTAATGTACACCTTTATCTGTCAGCTGGTCCCCCTCAAAGCCCCTGTTTCCAGCTCAGTAATTTCAGTGTACAAAAAAACATGCTCTGAAAATATTGTCTTTTTAAAGACTGTTTTTTTTTTCTTTTCTTGTAATTTTTTTTTTTAATTTAAATTGAGTATTTCCTTTATATGAAGAAATTCCTGTACCTATACACAGGAATTGCAGTAGCAAAATAATCTTCCCCATTACACTGAACTTCTTGTAGATATTAAAAAAATAGTTCCAAACTCTAAAATACATTAGAAATAAGTATGCAAAGAACTAAGACTCTGATTTTGAAAATATCTAAGGTCAAGGGAGGAAGGGTCTACCAAGTAATACAAGGCAGCATTTTGCTACTCAGAACTGCTTGAACATTCACGATGCAGAATGTCAGTCAATCCTTTTCCTCTTCTACTCTTTTCTCTTTCTCTTTTTCCATCAGCAGTTTTTAACTAATAACTTTCAGAGCCCAGTGATTAAAAAGTCTTATTTGTGAGTGGTACAATGTGCTACCATCCTTCACATTACCCCATGAACATCAGCAATGATCATCTCTATAAAAACGTGCACATTTTGTTAAATGCTGTCATTTATTTCAATGCATTTATTGCCATAAAACATCAATGACAGTTTAATTAAGAGCTTAAATTTTTTATACCACAAAGTAGAAATATTTATGAAGGAGCTCATCAGAGGCAGAATATTAAAACAAAACAGGTGTTTTTGCAGAAACACAAATAAAATGTCTAACGGTGAACATTAAAAAATCAATTGTTAATCATGGTTCTTTTCATTCTGACTGAATTGCCTTCCAAAGATTTTGTGTCTAACAAAGTCTATGGCTCTGTAGTATTGTCTTATCCCACCACTTGGTCTTCCTATTTGTATCCTGTGGTACAGCTGGATAGATGATAGTGTCTTCAGAAAAAATCTTGAGACCAGACTAAGATGAAGGTTGTAAACTAATGGGGTCAAGTGTCTGAACTCCATCTTTGCTATTTCCTTGGCATGAGCAAATTTCACTCTTAATGTTAGTAGTTCATCACTATTGTTAACACAAAGTGCAGGAACTTCATTATGAAACCTTTGGTGGCCTGGAAAATGGCATGATGTTTTCTAGCTTTGACTCATATTTCCATTTTAAAAATGAAACCAGATAAAGTTGTGTATCATCTGAGACACCTTGGGTTTCTTGCCCAGTCCAGTTGGGAGATGTATGGGAGACTGGAGTGGGAGTTGGGGCTGCAATGTCATCCCTTGGTGAGGCAGACTCTACCTGGTGCTTCATTGCTGCAGAAGTTGCATTTCTTTTCTTTTCTTGGCAGCTGGTGGCAGCTCCTGCAATGATCAGCATTATCTTTATTTTTATGTCAACACTGAAAAGTTTCTAGGCCTTTGACTTATGCAGTCTGTAGGTTTCCTTCAACTCAGTTCCTTTCTGGTGATACTGTCTTGAAGTTTGCTCCCTACTGCCTCTTTGAAACACTGGGGTTTTATTACAGCAAGTTATAAATTAAATATTATTTATGGCTTACTCACACATATTATGGAAAAAAATATTGCTGTTGGCTCCACTGAAAGAATGCGTTGTAACAGGATTCACGTGACAAGATCTTTGCTGTATTCTTGGAGAGAAAAGTTGTGTTTAATTTTCTTCCGGGTTTCTGATTATCTGCAGACTTTTGAAGAGAGCCTACCTCTGTACCCTTAGCAGCATAGTGCCATCAGCTGTGCTGCTGTCTGATGCACAGAGGTGGCAGTAAGGAAAGAATGCAATCAGGGTAATCAGCGGGAGTGAGGGAGATGTTTTACTTTCTGTAGCTCTGAGAACGTATTCCAGGGAAGTCCAAATTTTCTTTGGTGAAGAAGAGTGTGGTGTAGTGAGAAGATCCATGTTGCTAAGACTTTCAAAGAGAGGTCAGGCAGGGGCTGTTCCCCTGGTGCAGCAAGGGACTGAGAACCAGGAGCAGCTGACCAGGTGTTGGCTATCACCTCTAAAAAGCTGTGGTGGGGAGGAGAAGGCACCTGAGTTGCAGGGAGGGAGCTTTTGTTGCTGCATGTGAATCTGTGTGTTTGGTAAGTGGTTTTTGGCTGAGACAAGGTGTCAGTCCCTGGTCCAACTGAGAAAGCCTTTCTTAGTGTGGAAATCTGCTTCATCCTAGTAGGGATCAACTCCCCATCAATGCTAGCTGTGAGGCAGTAAAGAGAATGGAGTAACTTTGAAATTGTGCACATCTGTGATGTAGTCAAATCAGCAGAGTGGATTACAAACACCTGTTTTACGAGAGGTGAGGCTATAAAGGAGGCAGCTGGCTTGGGAAGGAAGGAAGAGGTATGTCTTCCTGTAAAGCTCTTCTGTGTTGCTTTGGATCAAGGGAAGCAGGTTTGTGCTGATGCTGGGAGTGGTTGATCTGCTAAAGGTAAGTGAGCTGCTACTGCTGTTGTGATAATTCCTTTACCCTGCAAAGAGAAAGGTGGTGAGGGCTGGTAGTTTGGCACAGTTAGGGACTGAGGATGAACATTTGAGAAAGAGGAGTTGGCTCACAGCTTGGTATGTGTTTGTAGAATGGAGCCTTCCTTGAAAATGACCCCTGACTTGATCTGTAGCTGTTTTGTCTTTTATATAAAGCTAAAAACACAAGATGAAATGTTTATCTAAGGCCTTTACTCCTACACTTAAACTCTGTGATTTCCTGCCAAATGTTTTCTGAAACAATGAAGCTATGCAGGTAAACTAATCTTTGCTATACCTTCACACTGATGGCAGTATTATTGTTGCAAAACTTAGTGTGCCAGGTAGATATCCTCTGTTTCATTGATCTATCATCCTGTTCCCCTGTAATCAACTGCCAAGGGACTTTGTTTTCTTACTCCAAACTCCTAATGGAGTTATTCACGTTTTTTCCAACAGCTATTGTTAAACGCAATGGGTGAACTTGGCTGGCAAAAGTCCTTTTGGTTGCAGTGGAGGCCAGATTCCACATATTGCTGTTTGTCTATTAATTAGTGGATTTATGTTTTTTCCCTTTCCAGTCTTCATAAACAATGGAAGGAACTGCAGTGGGTGCTTCTCATGCTGTCTGCTGCTTAAGAGAGTGAGGGGAGGAATTAAACTGTTTAAAACACATTTATTCTTTGTGATGTAAATTTGATGACTTAATTCCAGGTACAAAATGGCTAGCGAGTTTGTCTGCCAGCTTTGCCAGTATTGCAGTACACGAAAATAATGAGTGCCTCAAATATAGAGGGTTCCAGTAACTCAAAGATCGGAAACAAGTTTGTTGTAGCTCTTTGATTAGAGGCTCAAAACTCTGTATCCAGTGCTGGCTGTAATACCAATCCTGTCTTCATCTCAAATTAGCGAAAGAATTGGGCTATTGGTTAAGAATCTCGCTGGTTTTGGAGAAGCAGAGTGTATTCCCTCTTAATTCATCCCTCCAGGGAAGTTTTGACACTAATGCTGTGGCTTTTTATTTTGCTAAGCTCTCCTTAAAATACAAATTATAGAAATACTTATCTTTCTCCTGTTTTAGTGCTCAAAATCTTTACTAACTGGAAGCACAAACAGTAAGTGGCATGACTGAAAACACAGGTCAAAGCTCTGGTTTTGCTGGTGGGTGGAGAAAGGAGGAGAAAAATAGCCCTTATCAGAGCAGCCATTGCTTGGTTAGAAATCAAATACTGCTTAGTTTCACCTGCAGTGTTCCCTCAAGCTTCTTTTTAACTATTCATTTTATTCATCTACTTTAAGTCAGCCAGTAAACTAGTGTGGGAAAGTCACATGACAGTTCAGAATCATTTATCCTGTGGATAACATGATCAGAACTCCCTCAGGATGGCATTAGCCTTTGTATTGATTCAATCAAAAAGCCTCACATGATTTCTCAAGCTGCTGTATGCTAGGTGTGAAGGGAGTGTAACTCAACATTATTCATCTTGTAGCAGTGTAATTAATTAAGCAATGTTTTGGTAGGAGTAATATAACAAAGATGCTGACTCTGATATAATAGGTTATAGTTTTATAATTACAGAACGTTATTCTGATTTTTCTTTCATCTTACCTCTACCTTTTAAAGTTCAGAAGTTATAATACTTCTACTGAAAAGTATATCCTCCTCTTCCTTCCATCCCCAACCAGCTGCTGTTTTAAATGCAGCTGCACTTTTAATTACCCAGCAGCACTTGTTTGACCAGCTTGAAAAATATTCTTTCTTGTCTTATGATGTTTTGGATCATGTCTTGCTAAATCAGCAAATAAAGGAAAGTCTGCTGTGCAATACAAAGTATTGAAGTCATGTCTCTGAACCCCAGTGACAGAACAGTAATGTCAGAGTAATGTCACAGGGCGAGCTGCTCACTGGTATGAATGGGAATGGTGGGCTGAAATCAACAGGTCATCGGTGTGTGCCTTTGCTAACGCTGCTGCTCCTTCACGCCCTTCATTGTTTTCCATGCAAAGGACTTTACTGGTCGCTTGAAACTATCAAATACTGTAATCAGGTATTGCTGTTAAAGAAGGCTTGCTTTAGAAATCTTGTGTGCAGTAAAAGTCTTTATGTGGAGTGTGCACCCCACCCCGCCACACACACACGCGTTTGCGCAGCGTGTTTTGAGAGCAGTGGTGTGCTCTAGGAAGAGCCATGGGTGCTGCCAATCCTTGGCAGCATAGCACGTCGGAGGCATGTGTTACAGGATGTGCTGCTTCTGCCAGAACATAGGGCAGAACCTAATTAGCGAGGAATTATCTAACACACAAATTGGCCGGAGCTATAGGTTTACTACTGCTAGTTCTAAATACAGCCCCTGTAAAGGGCTGCCTTGAGTTGACTAGCTCCCTTTTGGAGCGTTGTGGTTAAGGGGAGTTTCCATTCATGTTCCTTGTTTGCAAGGTTGGAATATGGCCCTGTAGTGTGTACCAGATGAGCAGATATGAGTTTCTAGAAATCTGTTGCCTTACTTCTGGAAGTTGTGATCTTTATTTTTTTTTTTTTTTAATTTTTATTTTAAATTATAATCTTTTTAGTCCTCATTGGTCTGCTTGTGATGTTCTAAAACTGAAGAATGTTCATAGCCCTGGGAATATTTTGTTGTTGTCGGTAGAGTATATTCATCACACATTGTGGTTTTTTTTAATGAGGACTTTTTAGAGGAAAAAAAATAAAATCAAACCACCCTCACTATTGTGATTTATGGTGTCAGAGGAGCTAATTATAAATAATAGGGAGAAAACTGCCCAGAAGAGTATCATTGGAATTGAACCCAAATGGAAATCTCGGTTTTGGCTTTTCTTCTACTTTCTCCTGAATTTTGGAGCTTTTATTTGAGCATTGTGGGATGACATTTATTTTATAATATGCCTGAACTAGAACACAGAATCCGAAGTCATCTGAGTGTAGGTTAAGTATAGAACTCTTGTGGCATGTATGTCTGTGTAATTGCAATATTTTCAATGTGTTTTTTAAAACTATTTGAATATTTGTTTGAAATCACATACTTAAAATACAATTTTACAGTAATTTTTGTATTTTGTAAGAGCAATCTAAATATTATCTTATGAAAACTTTGTGTTCCTATATCTTTAGCAATAGCTGCTCTCGATGTTCCTTGTCACAATTCCTGTATAATTTCACTGTTTGTTGTCATTGCAAACCTCTTATGTTCCTCTGCAAAAAGCGCAAACAAGCGGCTTGTGGGCTGAAAAGGAGACGAGGTTCTACCCTCTTTACTTACAGTTCTGAGAGTCTGTTTCAGATGTTTTATGAATAGAGAAAACTATATTTAACAGTGCTAGTAAAACAAGCTGAGAAGCTCCCAGGCACGTAGGCAGCACCACAGGTTATAAATATCTGCCTGAGACTTTCTTCACAAGAGGGAACAGTGTGGACTTTTTTCCTCTTAAACAAGAAAATTCTTGTGGCTGGTGGTGAATGGTCCAGCTGGCATTTTGATTAGCGCTAGATGAGAAACTTGCATGCAAGGCTCTTGTTGTTGTTTGTACAAGCTGTCCAAGTGTTTATGTCACATCCCCATGGAAAACAAAAGATGATGTATATGCAGTTTGGTTCTGATTGGTTTGCTGCTATAATGAATACAAGTGCTGGCTTAAAAAGGAGAAGAAACATTGAATGGTTAGAGTTTAAAAACTTACTTAATAGGAATAACCTGACTGGCTTTTTTCAGTACAGCACAAGGTAAGAGGGTTTTGCAGTCTGTGATCTTGCTAATGCTTTGTCCTTTGTAGAACACTTTGAGTCCTTTCATGTTCAAAGATTTGGCAAAGGTGTCCATTAATCCCAAAGCCCTTTCGCTCTAGTGAGAGGTCCCCAGTGCTTTGCTGGATTTTTGCCCTAGTAAGGTCACTGCTTTGGGTACAACTGCAACCCTTCCCTCACACTCTCCTGGCTCTCCATTGCCTTTGTAATCCTCTAAAGGAGCCGCACTTCTCTTCTGAAGCCAAGCCAGTGCAAACCAAAGCTTGAATCTGCGTTGCATGGCGAGAGAAAAGGATGAGAAAGGAGGAGGTAATGGCAAGGGAGCAGCCTACCCAGCTAGCCAGTTCTTGTCCCACAGGGTGAACCCCAGTCTGCAGCAACCCTCCTCCTGTGATCATTTGACTTGGTGGTGTTAGCACCCAGGAGTGCACTGGTGGGTAGGAGTGAAAGTCAGATGGGATTTTCTGGGTCATACTTGTGCTCCTACCCTTCTCAGCACAGAAGAGAGAGCAGTATTACTTGTCCACCCTGCCTTGCTGGAGAGCCAGTGCTGTAGCACTGTTCTGCTATAAAGCTGAACTTGGAAAATAACTTTTTTTTTTTTTTTTCTCCATGCATTCAGTTGATGTCAGAACGAATGTGACCTGCAGGCTCCTGAGGACTGTATAGAATACAGCGTGTTGTCACTTGTCTGTGGGTAACACAGTGCTAAGATGCCTACAGTGCTCTGAGACAAAACTTGGCACTTTTCCCCTTAAGCAGGGTGGGGAAATAATAAGGAGTTTAACCTACCAGTTTGTGCATCCTCCATATATCCTGAATGTCAGGCCCTCTTGTGTAGGAGATGGGAGTATATAAAAAACCCCAGACATTGTTACCTAGAGGGATCCATTAAAAGCCTGTGCTGATAAATCAAGCTTTTGAATTACAGTGTAAATTGAATTCCATAGCTTCTTCCTCTGTCTACTCTGAACACAGTCAAACCAGTATCATCTTGCACTATCTGTGTTTAGAAATGCAGTAGAGTATCTGCCAAGGAGTATCTGAATCATCTATTATTATTGGCTTTGAGGTAGTGAGGATTTTACTCTTAAATTTCTAGTTTTCTGATGGTGTGGTCAAAAGCTAGCTGGACTGGTGTGAAGTTTAGAGTAGGTCTTCCTAGTCCATCCTAGGTGGATAGCTCTGACCCTTCTCTGAGTTGATGAGAGGTCACAGCAGTTATTTAGTGTGGTGATGGGCCAGAGCTAGTGCTGCTAAGGGGGGATGATTTGCAGTTGAGTACAGGTTAGAGCATGGCTGAGCACACTTACGTAGGGGGAACTTGTGTGTCTGTGGTAAATGACATGGATGCATGGTTAGAAACCACAGTGTAGAGTTTGCACACCTGAAGTGTTAGTCTGGTTGCTTAAAGGGCTTTTGGGCATAATATCATTGACTGACCCACTTCCATACCTCTTTGAGATAGTCGACAAAACCGCTACAGGTTCTGCTTCCTGAGTCTTTGAGGAACTTGCAGGTTTTCTGCTAAGAGCTGTCTAGTAATAGCATGTATGTGAAGATGGCACACTTAACTGCTGATACTGAGTTGAAGCAATTCTAGTGGTAGCATTAGGAAATGGCGTTCTGTAACTTATTGTGTGGATGGCTCCAGGTGAACCCTTTCCTGTGATGAGGGATGAAGAAGAGAGTTCAGTTTCTAAGCTGTCACGGGATGGTGATGCTGTATACCCTGTAGATACATGGGAGAACTGTATGAATTATCTTTTCTAACCACTCTTTCACATTGGTGGGATGACAACCTTATGTCAATCACAACTGTTGCACTTCTTTCCCCAAATCTATAGAATCATGAGGTTAAATACTATCTTGAAATATTTTCATTGTTTTTCAGAATTGTGGGTGAGCTGTTGTTCAAAAAAATATGATTTTTTTTTTTTTTTTTAAATAGCCTGAAGTCCCCAGCAATGTGTTCAGAATGCGAATTAATCAAGGGTCCTGTGGATTAAATATTGTGTGATCATGTAATTAAAACCATGCATACATAGAGTGGGGCCAAATTGAAGTTGCATGGGTAGTTCTGATTGTGGCAATTCTTAATTTTGGAGTGCTTGGCTTAGCACTAAAATGTTGTCTTATTGTAGTTCTTGTATGTAATTGAAAATATACTGGGAGATGAACAAGTGAAGTAGGAAACAACACTGAAGATAATTACAAGCAGATCTTCATTTCAAGCAGAGAAGTTAATCTTCCTTTGGGCTCTTGAGCCTGTTTTAACAGGGTAATTAGCAATAGACCCTGTGGCTTTTGACTCCCAGTCCCAGCTCAAACCTCTGTGTCCTAATAAATGAGGACACACAGTTCTGTGACTGATGGAAGCTGTCAGCGGCGCATGTATTATGCATGTTTGAACCGCAGGGAAATCAGTGGAGTTCAGCTGGACTCTGCTCGCTTCAGCAAGGACATACGTCCAACTGGTTTCAATGAAGCAAAGAACCACTGAAGTAATTTCAATCATGTGAATGGATTAATTATATTAGCTCTCTTTCTTTCCTGTTCTTTTACATTGTCTTTTATTTGCAAAGTATGCAGTCATAGCTGAATTGAGCCTGGCAGAGCTGTAAACCAAATTGATTTGATTTGTTCTTTAACTTTTTTCCCACACTTTGTTTTTCGGTCATCATATGCAGCCCTTATGTTTCCTTTACTGTCGTTAGATAGGCATCGCCACAGGTGAGCCACACTTGAATGTCCTTTTGTTATGAATCTGGAGCAAATGACTTTCTGTCTCCCTCTTGTTCAAAAGCAGGTCCTGTCTTCTAGGAGTAGGGCCTTGATGTTGTTTCCCTTGTTCATTCCCTTTGCCTTTTAAGGCTCAAACACTCTTCCAGTAGAGTCTCCTTCAGAAGATGTTTGGGAGGAGATGGGTCTCTGGCCACCATTGCTGCCGTAGAAAAGGAGTTTATGGATTTGCAGTAGCAGGGAAAGGTTCTCATCTCGGACAATAGCTTGCTGGCTCATTTCAGATGATTAAATCCAGCCTTTTAAAAGCTGAACAGGCCTCAAAATGGGGGGAGATCTGAGTATAGTGGTCCTGGGCTGAACTATATGATTAGTGGGCCTGATAGCTACTGTCCGTGCTGCCGAGCCCGGCAGGATCACTCTGAAAAATCAGAGTGCTGGCTTTTTTTTTCCTTCTCTTTTCAAGAATACTTACAATAAGAATGCACAAAGATTAAAAAAAAAAAAAAAGCTAAGGATAATTTGTGACATGTATTTCTTCCAGGCAACTGGAAAGGAAAGCTTTTGCCTAGCTAGAAAGATAAGGAGTGAATCCAAGTTCTGAAAGTTGAAACGGCAATCTAACAGGGTAGAAAAAAATAAACACTACTCTCTGCTGCTTATGGAAGTTAACATTTTTTCAGGTTTACATAGTATTTAACACATCCTTTTTGTAAAACTGTTGACATGAGAACATGGTGTAGGGCTTCCCATCAGTGTCAGTAGGAACAGGCTCAAACAGCTGCCACTGTTCTTTGTGCTGTTTCTTGGAGCGGGGAGGGAGTCAGTGTTAAAAGCCTCCCAGTGAGGCTCCTGAAGTGGAAACCGAAAGAGCTGCTAGTTCCATGGGAAGATCATTCCCTTTGGCAAAATGTGTGTGTTGAATAATCTGCAATTCAACCTTATTCTGTTTCCATTTTTTCTAACATACTTGCAGAGAACTAACTGGGCTGTACGTTAACACCTTTTCTGTTCCACTTCACTGTGGGTAATGCTACTCAGTCCTGCAGTCCTTCAGCTAAAACTGTGATATTAGAAAGTAATCAGTAGAAATACAGAAGCCCGTGCATCATCCTCCCCACGTGCTCTCTGGGGAATTTCTTACCCTTCTATTTCTTAGACATGTCAAATGTCTTGTTCTGTAGGTAGCATACTTCACATTTCTTTTTTTTCCCCTAAAGAATCTATGTTGTACAGCTCTATCCTCTCACTGTAAGACTGCAGCAATGCCAACTAATAGACACAGTTTGAAGCTAAAGAAATATTAAGCTGCTCTGTTTTTCTTGTGTCTGTGTGCTATAAATGGAGGAGGAAGGATTAAAACTTTACACAGTATGGGAGCAGCGAAATCTACTAAATATTGTATGGCCATCTTTGCCATCAATAATTCAAAAAAACTTCAGTCCAAAATGACAAAAATCTCACTTGGATGGCTGTAGCTGCAGGCAGAACAGAAAGGTTTTGAGCCAATTGTGGACTTGGTGCTTTGTTGACTATAAAGGTTGAA
Source organism: Tetrax tetrax (assembly GCA_009806455.1). Lineage (NCBI taxonomy): Eukaryota > Metazoa > Chordata > Aves > Otidiformes > Otididae > Tetrax > Tetrax tetrax. The sequence continues at coordinate 298,337 of WHYT01015779.1, forward strand.
GAACACCTGAGGTCCCTGCAGTCATTAAAAGAGAAAAGAGCAGAGCAAAGCAGAATATTGCTGCAGAGAAGGCAAAGTACATCTTAACATTCACTACTGTTGTATTGATAGATGTAAGGTTGCTGAATATCTGCTGCAGCACAAGTAATGCTACTCTGAAAACTGGATTAATTTTAGAATGTACTGAACATAATTTTATCCTATTTGTGTAGTGAGATCACTTAGTCCCTGCTCTCTTTTAATCACTGGATTGGAAGCAGAGACAGGAAGGCAGAACGTGGATTTCTGTCACCTGGGGGATGCAGGTATTGATCTATGTGCACGCGATGCCAGCAGGAGGACGGAAGGAGCCAGAGCAGCAACATTACTGCAGGACTGGCCTCAGCATGGCGCACAGCGATGCTGAGCTGTGCCTCTCATTCTTAAGTTTCCCCAGCTTTTGCTGGAGGATGTAATGTTATAGAATGACTATCCAAAACTTGGGGACCTCAACAGTAGTTTGAGGAACTCCTCTCTCCAAGCCTTTCAGATCCCTGTCATGGAGGCTTCAGAACTAATGCAGTGATAGCATACTGGAAGTCAAATTTTTTCTTCCACTGAGAGCTTGAGAAACCATGATGAGAAAAATGAAATCACAAACTGAATTAACTGGAGTGCAGGGGAAATCTTTTTGGTTGTGCTAGATCGATGGGTTTGAAAAAGTATTTAAAGGCTGTGGGGTTTTGGATGTCTTGGTTCCTTTTAAAATAATTTTCGGTTTTATGTTAACACATCAGAGTGAAAAGATGTTTTGACCAAGAAAACAACTCTAGTATTTCAGCAATTTTAAGTGAATTTGGTCTGTTTTTATAGATGGGGAATGTGTCAACTGTGGTGGATTTTTTTTTTTAAGGAAAAGAATGCTGATAACTTTTATCTGATAACTCTTTGATGAGATGCAATTGTCCTGCACCTCTTCAAATTCAGTAGAGATTTTCTTCAATCCTTGTGTTTTTATCAGGATATGTTCTTGAATTCTCACTTTTCTTCAGAAAAAGGACTGAAGATAGTTCAAATGAAGGAGCAAAGGGGTAGTTCTATTAGTAAAATGCCTGTAGATATATGGAAGGACATATCAATCTCTTCTTAGCTTTTCACCTGCTACTACTTGGGCCCTCATATATTATGAATGTAGTACAGTCCTCATAGAAATTGATAGATTTCTTTCTAAAAGATTTCAGTGACCTTCATGTGTTGTCCTTTCTCATATTATGGGGGTCAGAAAGACATAGCTAATTTCTCCTGAGGCTAGCAACACTCCATTCCCCTAACAAGGGAAGGTGTTACAGCCACCTGGACAGCAAGAGTCTGTTGCCTGTATTCTCAGAGAAGACACAATACTTGTTTATGTGCCCCATTTTATTCAGTCATATTACTGCTGAGAGCTTGATAAACCACTGTGAGAAACAGAATGAATGCTAGGAAGAGGAAGAAATTACTAAAAGGACATTACTAGCTACAGAGACAGTAGGTTTTTTTTTGTTAAGAACCTGACCAGGCTTCAGTCCTTATTGGCTCAAAGATGGAAGTATTTGATCTAGAAATCCAGCTCCACCTTCTGAAACTTGGTTATTGACAGATGGAAATTTAACTTTCATCTGGAATTGGTTCATGAGTTGACCCTAAAAATCCTCAGGGTATAAACTCAAGAATCAATTCTTTCAAATTTCCTCTATTTCTAGAATTTCAAATGAGTCTAGTGCCCCAAAGAGCAGAATATTAAGTTCAAAACTCTAGTTTTCGTAATTGCAAATTGTACTAATTGTACTTCTGGCTGAAGTGAGGAGATCATAATGGCCTTGTCTTACGAAACTTTCAGTCCAATTTTATGCTGCTACACGGTCTGGAGCAAAAATTTCTATTTTCATGAATTCTTATCTGAATTTCATTGATATAAAGGTTTTTACTGACTACTAACCTTCAAATCTCCAGTGTATATATAAGCAATTCTATTAAATTTAAACATCAATGAAATTACTCAGGTGACTAACTCTAAAAGATCAGTTCCTTTAAAGTGTGCAGATAAAATTCTGATCGTTTCTCAGAGCTCTGTTTGAACTCAGTGATGCTTCTGAAAGCAGAGGATGAAATCTTGGTTGGACGTGATTGACATTTTGATGTCTGGCTTCTTCCAGTAGCTTCATACAAAGCCCATGGAAATAATTGGTTCAATTCTTAGGTGAGTAGGATGTAGACTTGATACCCAAGTTCTCACACCACTTCAGACTGGGAGCGAGTTCAAATTGTTCTCCTTTTTCTAGGACCTGACTCAAGTCTTGTGAAGTCCTTTGGACTTTAAGAAAGATGTGCTGTCTGTGAAAAGGTCAGGATTTTGCCATTGGATTTTGTCATCCAATGTACCCTGGAGCCAGCTACTGCCTTTGCAGTTGTCCCTTGAGAGTTTTTATGTTAGATTAAAGAGTAATATGTTCAAAACTCAAATTGTCAAAACTTCCTCTTTAATATACTTGAGATTAAGGCCTTTACTACTGCTGACATACTGCTAGCTTTTAAGTAAATCTGTTACACAAGTAGTTAATGCAAATAGCTAGTTGAATATGAAACATTTTCCTCTAAGCAACACAGCGAAGGATATTAGTAGTGTATTTTCTTTAATGTGTTGTAGCTGCATTATATATGTCACTTAGATTTTAATGTAATTATAGGTACAAATTGTTCACATTTTGGTCTTATGAAGCCCTGAAAAGTTGTCTCAAGAGTCAGCGTGTAATTTCCTTCAGCACAAATTGCAGAATTATGCACTGAAGCTAAGTACATTGAATAATGGTAATTTACAATTGAATTCCTATGGATTTACGTATTACAATCACATTGATGCCAAATATTGTCAAATAGGTTAATAATGGTTACTGTTAGCACAGAGAATACCAGTGGAATTAATAATGATTAACCACTTACTTGAAATGTATGCAAAATTATGCAGCTACCTTGAAATTATGTAAATAACAAAAATGTCATGAAGAGTAAAGGCTGGAAAGTGAAATAAATGTCTTTGTTATGGAGAGTTACTCATACACAACTGTGGGCTTTCTTAGGGAGCTCTGTTTTGCATCTGAAAGGTATGGGAATTTCACACTCTCGAAACTGTAGAATTTTTCCTGCTTTCCAATGGACTTCTTGTTGGTTAGGCTTGCAGTTCTAGTTTCTGCACCATTCATCTTTCTCATGCTTTTCTCACAACACAAGGGCAGGCTGACAGAATTATGTACTTATTTGTGTGTGCCATCCTAAAAATCCCTTTTCATCAGTTCTTCACTGTTAAGACCACTGTTCATGAAGTCCTGTAAGAGACTCCCACTGACTTTGAACTGGCTCATAAATAACCCGGCCGTCTTCAATTCTAATCTTTCCCAAAATGCAGTTTGTCCATGGGAAGCTTCAGAGATAAGCAACCAAAAATAGATGTTGAGAAATTGGTACTACTTGGAGAATAAACCTTAAATCTAGGCACGACACGCTTTTTGCACTGCGGTGTCAACTGGGGAACCTGGAGTGGAAGCTCCATTCAGTGGCTGTTTCTGTCTGCGCACAGCAAATGGTCCTTTCTACTGTGGACTGGGATGAGGCCACAAGTGTGTCTGAGCAAGTGACTGGCGCTCCAGTTCCACAGTTAAACACCGTTAACCCAGCTTGTGTGCGAACGCATTCAGCCTTGCGCCTGTCTCAGGACAATAAGGGGCTGTGTCCAGGAGAAAAGCAGAGTCTGAGTGAGTAACAGGAGGTCCCACATCAGCACATCCGTGATGGTTTTCCTGATCTGCGGATTTGTTCAGACTCCTCTTGTGTGCTAGTGATGCAGTGTTGGCATTCAGCTCCCGGTGTCTGCGTATTCACAAGTATGTCAATGCAATGTTAAAGCTTTGGTTGTGTTCTGTTTTATGAATTGATGTGGCAAGCCTTACTTAGGTCTCATCTAAGAGCGTGCAAATACATTCTGGAGTGCATGGAGAAGGGAAATAAATGGCACTGCAAATGGATGAGGCTTGTTATTTGTATAGTCATTAATATTTAACTGTCCTTTTTCATGGGCTATTACCACTTGAATTTGTAGGATGTCAAAGCTTTCCTGCTTTGGATGAAACAGATTTGATCCTGGCAGACTTGAAAGGTGCTTAGATTTTATTTTCTGGATCACAATACCTGTAGTGTATTTGAGACATGTTTACAACTGAAAAGCGTTCAGCCCTGGGCCTCTTGGCAGCCTGGGCTTTGCATTTCACCCTATTTGATTAGCTGGGGGAAGACTTAATCTTGCACAAAAGTCTGGAGATTTTTTTTTTTTTGATGGGTTTTTGTTTTACCGTCTGCTCACATGAGTTAATGATGTTTGAGCTGTAGGAGTATGTATAAATGCTTCAGTCAAAGAAGGAACTGATTTTGCCAATTGTTTCAGCCTGTTCAGAGTGGATGGCCACATCCACAAAACAATGAGGCTGAACAAAACATTGAGACATCGCACCTGCTTTTAAAAAGAAAGAAGGAAAGGATGAAATGAAAGACTTGCTCTGAATGAAGCAGGAGGAAACATATGATAGTTAAAAAGGATTCTATATAAGAGTGCCTTACTGCCACGAGGTTGGTCTTAATTTTTTTTTATTTTTATTTTACAAATTATATTTTTGTGAAATCCATAACACTACTTGGTCTCTGTATAAGCAAATGGCTTATAAGACAGTTCCAGAAAGCAGCTTGTTTGCTTTCTTCACCAGAAAAACAAAAGCACACTTAAGCTATGATTTAAGACAATCTTTTGGTGAACAGGAACAGTATAAGGAAAAATATTCTTCTAGTCAATTTGCACATTTTTATGGGGATCTGTCTAGAAGGTGGCTGTTAAAGGAAGATAAGGATTCTAATTTTGTAATTGAGTGCACTCTGAAAAGACAATTAGGAGCTAATGTGATAAGTAATTGTAAATTATAACAGCAGAAGAAACCTGATTCACAGTCCTCTGTGGAAACTGTATTTGTGTATTCAAATGATGCATCTGTACTTTTATTTCCCTTGCATGTACATTTTATTTAATAAAGCTAGAAAAATTCTGTACAGTTTTGATTTAAAAAAACAGAAATAAAAAAATATTGGAATGCAGATGCCTCTCAGTCTCATACTAATCTCAGTACAGTACTGGAACAATGCCAGGTACAATAATAATTTGGCAGCTTTGCCACTTATAAACAATTATATGGGTATGGTGCTTGGTATCTCTGTCTTTATGGGTTTTACAGGATTTGATCTGTGTCTCTTTGTCAGGGATAAATGCCCAAGTCAGTGGAGAGCAGGAGGAAGTTTTAGTGCCTTTGTTATGGCAAGAGAACGGCACTGGGGTCTGTCTGTGTAAATCCTTATGGCGCAGGTTACAGTAATCGTTCCAACCCCGTGAAGCTGAAGCCTCAGGCTACGGAAAGATGCTTCTTCAATTACGGTGCTGCCTTATTGCTTGGCAGAGATGTGCACAGTTCCTTGATGTGCTCTGTGGTTTTGCCTTGCTGGAGACTTCCCACAAGGTATTGCTTCTGTTTCTGATCATTAAAGTAGAGATAATAAATGTACGCTGCTAGGAAAACACTAATTTTTAGGGAACCAAGTACTCTGTGCCCGTGGGCAAGGTGTCCCCATTGCTCTAATACTGTCCCCCTCTAATCGGGTCTGTGCTGGCCCTGCGTATGGTTCTGCTGTAAAAAGGTGTCAGTAACACCCACCACATTACTCTTACTGCTCCACGCAGATTAAAACATTTCCAGGAGCCCTCTGTCAAACATGGCTGGAGCAGGCACTGCTGGAGACTTGGATAAATGTTCACGAGATCTTGCTGCACTCTGCTCTGATTTTTAAAATTCTGATTAATTGTATGAACAAACTACTTGGGTATCTTCTCTCAAGGCTTTTACGTAAGTAACAAAATGGTTTCAAGTAGCTGAAAATTTATTATTAAAAAAAATAAAAGCAGGAGGCCTGCTTTCTTATCCTCCTAAGCCTCTTTGTGAGTCTGTGCTCCAAAGATCCCATGCTAAATAATTTACTAAAGAATTATCTAGGAATATTTGGTGGGAGTAGGGGGACAGCGTTGAGCAGAAATCTAAAAATTCCCTGTACTACCTAGCTGAGCCAACTTTCTTCTGCTTCATGGACTGAACTACTCCAGGAAAAGTGCTACCTGAAGCTTTCTACAGCTGTAGACCAGCTGCCCCCATCAAGGGAGGGTGTGGAGGTCTTGTACACAAAGTATTTCTATGATCAGCCACCAAGTTGTTAGTAATTATTTAATGAATGAAAGTTTAGTTTTCTCCCTTTCCCTTATTACTGCCACAGCCTTTTTCAGGGATTATTTATAAAAATACTTTTTGAAGTGTCTGTTTATGGAACTGTTACAACAATTAATAACTTTAGTTATATAAGTGAAAGTCAGTGTAAATGAAATTAAATACTTATGGGAATGACTAACGTTAGATTTAGGACAGGGCCCATAAAAATGATCCTTGTCCATTGAAAAGAAACAAAGAGTAAATTTCTCTGCAGTTGTCTGCCTCTAGAAGCCAAGTCATAGTAGTGAAGTCTGAAATTCATTTTAGAAAACAAACCCATTCTTGGGTAGAGAAGAGGGGAACTATGATTAGTTTATCACTGCTGAAATCAGCCTGGTGCTTAAATCAATCAAACCTGTCATGTTATTTCTCTCAATTTCCCCAGTCTATAGACTCAGAACTACTTCAGATACAGCAGTGCCCATTTAGCAGGTGCTAAACCTACAGTAATTTTGTGTATCAGCATTTTTTCACTTGATAATAAAACTTCAACACTAGTGGAAGCTGCTAGTACGTGGCGATTTTAGAGCCACCATAAAACCAGCATTGTAGGAAAATAGCCTTAAGCTGAGAATGGATGAGTAGTTTCAAAGTTGTTATACCGTGCCTCCAAAGAGAGCCAGGATGGGAGATGGGAACACAATGCTAAATGTTATCCTTCTCAAGTTTTTTTTTGATATATGGTGAAGGACCATGTTGTGATTTAGTTGAAAATACCCAGCTACTGTGCAATTTGTCACAAAGCCAAACTTCCTGGGTATTGCATCTAGTTTTGTATTCAAAGCTCTCTAAACTGGTAGTTACTGGCAGTAGCTGTCCTCATCCCAGGCAGTTTTCTCCAAACTTGCATCGTTTCTCCTTGTGCCTACAGGTTCTTTTTTGGTAAATATGCACTACAAGGAAAATAAGGTAAAGCAAAAACCAGAGCAGGAAAGCTGCTTTTGCTAAAAAGAGTTTAAAGTTACAGGCAAGCTTGGCTAAAAGAAATTGGTGCTTATGAAGGCTTCTGAAATGTGTAAGTGATTTACTAAGCCTGGGGACTGTTAACCCTGGCTTTGGTTATTTCTTGATCTGACCTCAAGATGTTTCAAAGGGGATGCTAACTCATATTGTGTAGTCTGGCACTCTCATTCCTGTAACTGTTGGGATGGACTCTCTCCATACAGATATGAATTCAGTAGGAACGCTTACATGGGCTTTGCAGCCTGCCCTGGGTATCTGAAAAGTAATAAATGCATATATTCCAAATGTGCAGTTACCAGGTTAGGTGGATGCAAAGCAGAATAAGCCATTGTCATCTTCCAGAGAGCAGTCATATTGAACAACATAAACACTGTGTTGCTCTGGAAATCAGATTTAAGTTTAGGTTATTGCTATTGGAGTCTATCTTTATTTCTCTAAAAATGCTCAGATTTTTCTATTAAATGTCACTGATTCCATCAAATATAAATCCTGACCTCATAAAACATCAAATCAAATCAGGCGCTAGGTGGAAATGCCAGATATCTGTACTTACAATTCATTCAGTGTAATTTCTGTTATTACAGTGTGATGTCCTAATGTGGTGAGCTGCATTAAAAATATAAATTTGTTTGTTTTGTTTTGTTTTTTTTTCCTGTTGGTGACAGATTTCAGACTTCTGGGAAGAGTGTATAACGCTCCTGAGTGAGGCTCTGCTGCTTCAATCAGTGGCACTGGGTAAACAGCAACAAATTGCATTCTAGGTCAGATTACCATTTTTTTTTTTTTTTTAAGATGTGATATGGTTCTTGGTTTAAAAACAAAAAAGAAGTTGAATGTGTGAAACTCGGCAACCATTCTGATGTGATGCAAATCAGGTAGCAAGCCTTCAGTCTGACACCTTGATCAAAAGGCAATGATAGCAGTAGTCATGTCCTGTGACAATAACAGCATGGCAACGTAACCTGGTATTTTTTAGGAAGAGGGTAAAGAGGAACTTTTTTTTTTTTTTTTTAACCAGTCATAGGGTTGTTCTAAAATGAACTATGCAGCAACCCCTTCAGAATGTGATCTATATAAATAATTTTGAAATGCAATCTTAATGGAAAAATCCATGTTTGTAGGAGTATGAAAAAAGAAACAATTTCTACCTATTATTAGGAAATAAGTATAGAGAGAACAGTATTAAGCTGATGTCTGCTACATAGGTCCACTTTGTTGGATTAGTTGTTTCAGGAAGCTTTTGAAAAATGATGGGGCAAGTTTCGTAACTCTTGTCCTCTCCACAGACAGTGAAAGTACAAAATCCTCTGCAGATGAGCTGAAGGGACATCTGATTATTAACCTATTTAAACACTTGCATTTTTGTCTGGGCCAGTAGTGGGAGATTGAAGTACCTGAATTCCTGGAATTTTCTATATCTATGAAAAAAAATACAATATGAAGTCCACAGCTCTCCTTTGAAAACACAGATTTGTGTGTGTTCAATGATGACTATCAAGTTAGTGTATTGAAAATTATATTGAGTCTTTTGGTGGCAATTACTGAGTAGCAAAGTACAAATTAACAAGACTCTTATAGCTGAAGTCAGAATAAAAGGGTTAGCAATGGTCCTGCTCTTAGTGTGTTCATAATTATATGCAATAATGTTAATCAGAGGATCAATCTCACTTGAACTAGAAGAGAATCTAAAAAAAAAATAAATCTTTCAACATATTTTTCCTGAATGTTATCCAAATTCCAGCTGATGTGGAAATTGCCACGTGTACCTAAAAGCTGGGGCCGTTGCCTGCTGCTTTTCTCAGATGCTTTTGGCTAGTGCTGCCTCATGAACCTCAGCAAGGAGCACTTTGCTGTTAAAACCTCTCTTGACTGAAGAATGTTTTAATTACATTCAATTAAATATCTCTTGCTTAAAAAGAAAAAGAAAAAAGAGGATTTATTTCAAGGATGAGAAGAATTGCAAATGTCAGATAAAAATATTGCTGAATCAGATTTCTCTGGGACAGTGATTTCAGTGAGAGGAGCTGTCTGTTACAGGCATATTGTTTATTTGACTGTAATAGCTCTGTTATTTCTTTCTAAAGCAGGTAAAAGCCTTTTGGCAATTTTACACTGCCGAAATTCCTGTCACATTCAGAAGATCTTAAAGAAAGCCAAAATGTCGGTGTGAGATTAAGCATTAAAATCTAAAAGCTTTTAGGTTTGTCAAAGTACTGCAAACTGTGATTCTTGTGAGAATATATATGTTATCACACGTACTCTCACACGCACATGCATATCTGAATTCACAAGGAACACCTAAATTCTCTTGTGAAAATATATATTAAAAAAAAAGTATATAATAAGAATCATGATCAAGAGTTTATTGATTCTTGTATTCTTTTCTAGTCTCAAATTCCTAAACCTAACTGCCTAATTTCTAGAAAAGATTTATTCTTTTCTACAAAAATGATTGCTGGAGAGTTATTGCTAAGAATATGAAGCAGCATAAATTATCTTCAGCCTTCCTAAAGTCTTTGATGTGCTGTTTGTTTGGAGCTTGTGCTCACTAGAGGGATGTGATGCTGTGGATAACGCACAGATGAATTCCCTGCTGTGGAGTGGCTACCAGCTGCTTACAACTTTAAAACACAATGATTCACTGGCAAGCCAACAAAATCCATCAATATGCTCGTTACCCAAACCAGGAGCTAACTAAAATATAGAAGGTGGTGGATGTCTGGCTATATTAAGCACTGAGGAGAAATTCACCACTGCCCCCACCCCCCCTAAAAAAAAAAAAAAAAGCCCAACAACCCCCAAACAATTCTTTTTCTCTTAGAAATCAAAGAGGGGGTTATGTTTCTAATAGCTTTAATTAAAATGAAAATTTCTCAGGATGTTTAACAGGTATTATCAATCTCCCATCCAATAATTACCTGTCTACTATGCCTCAGCCAGGACACTTTTCCTTGCTGTTCACATTTTTAGTAGTACTGTGTGATTGAAACAAAAAGCCTATTTCACTAAGCCAGGAGTCATCTCTGATTTTTAGCAACGTGGGGCTCTTCGATTGCCTGTCAGTTGCCATCAGGTAAGAGTACCAGGCTACCGCTGACAAGATGGCGTTAGGACTATTGAGTTGGATGTGAGTGTATGGTGTTTTCTCTGGGGTGAAAATATTAATTTGTGTACCTGTCATGATCCTGCTGTGAGAACAGAAAGCATATGTGATCAGAAAAACTGGCCAGTTAGCAAGCTGCTTATGAAAATCAATAGTAGACATTATGGATGAATCTTTGGTAATTAATCTCTTATTTCTGCATTTCCTTATTTTGTCTTATCTTTTAAACAGCACTTGGAGAAAGCTTATCTAGTTTTTAGTAGATATCTTTAAAAAGTTTATTGGTCTATTAAACTAGTTAAATTTCCTTTCAACTAACATGCTGTTTTTTACAAAAGTGAGTATTCCATGTTACAACAGCATAGTGGTTCATTCTGTAGTAGAATATTCACTTTCTTTGAGACAGATGTAAGCTTCTGATGCTGTAGGCCTCTACTGTATACCTGAAAATGATGAATCCCACAAATAGAATTCATTATTGTTGTTGTGAGGCCATATTTAGCAACCATGACTGTAACTTTTTCTCCCCACATGTACTTTACCATAGCAAATGCTAAATATAATGGCTATAAAGGATTCAGAAATTAAAATCATGTAGACACACTACTTATGCTTAATAGAAACATTTCAATAATAATTCAGAATTACTATCTTTTTGTCTTCTCTCGGTTCCAAGATAGGCTTTTGTGGCCACCTATTTGCAATTGCTGGTTTGGCTGAGTTAAAGGGTTAACAGTGTGTTCACACCAACGGTTTGGAGAACAGGTAGAGCTCCAGGAGATCTAGGATGTGACCTGAGGGAGGACTTCTAGAGACAGTGCTATTCAGAGATTAGCTGAACAGGTTTATATGAGACTTTACTATTCCCTCTGGTAATAATGCCAATTCTTGCGAAGTGGTGAGTTTTAACTATGTCTGATGTGCAGATTTTGACAGTTGAAGAGGGAAACAGATCATGGATCTGTTTTTGAAGTATTGCTTTTGAAATATTGAACTAAAGTTAGAAAGCAGGATCACTCCTGCCTCTCTCAAGGATTCAATTACTTGAGATCTGAATCAAGATGCGCTTGTGAAACAACTTTCTAGTACTTAATGACAAATGCTTACCATTACACTGCTCACAAACCAATTAAAAGAAGGGTTTTGGTGAAAGTGGTTGAATTAATTTTATTTAATATGATACAGAATTTTGTGAAATGTTTTCTTTTACGAAAGTTATGCACCCAGACTGGATTTCTTGACTATAAGATATTTTCAAAACATAATTACAATTTACCATGATGAGTTGAATTTATTTTCATTTGTAAGCTAAAAAAAAAAAAAAAAAAAAAGTACTACCCTGGAAAAAATTCCCTGTTTTTCTCCATTTTTGAGGAGGTACATCCCTAGTATGTAAAGCCAACTGGACAATAAGAAACCCTTCAATTCTGAATTCTGTGGTGAGCCCTGGGGCTGTCTTTTTTTAAAATAAGACAAGATGTTAATAATGATTTGTTTTACACTTTTCCAAGCTCTAACTAAAACAATAACAATTGGCACAACTAAACATTTCTCCAAAGTTGCAAATGTTTTCTACCAAGTTTTCTTTTTGGAAGGAATCACTTCCCTGTGTAGTGCATAATTAAGACTGGAGTCTAACTATTTTCAGAATCTGATGGAATTAAGGCAGATATTGGAGAAAAGAGTAAAAGAATGTGTAAGTTTTCGCCTTTAAAAGGCAAATATGCTGTTTCCAAGATGATGTTTTGGCCCTGTCAAGTCTTGGCGCAGTAAGAGAATGGCACTTCCAGGAGGTCACTTCTCCCTCTCCTCGGTGGCGATGGAGGGAATCCGCCCTGCGAATGAAGGCACTGGACTTGTAAGCGGGTCAAGGAAAGGGAAATGCATCTCACTGTTCAAAGAGATCGTTGATTGCCTGAAGAAGCATTTCCTTGTTGTTATCTGCTCCTTGTTGTTATCTCCTGGGATCAGCAATGGGAGACTGAGGGATTGATCTCTTGAAGAGGTAGTTTTATTAGAGGATCATTAAAGTAATCCTATTAAAGGGATTACCTTTATTTCTCTTGACTTTAACAAAAGCATGATTAAGTACTGAAAGAGGGAATTACGTTGCTGCCCTTGATTTATCTAAGCAGTCCTGATCACCCTTCTCCCTTGCTCTGTGATGATGAGGAGTTTTAAAAAGTTGAACTATCCTTAAAGGAGTGAAAAATAAGTTTCCTCTATACTATGAAGAGCTGTAAGATTTTGTTGTTGTTGTTGTTGTTTATTTTTTAAAAAAGCTCTAGAGATTACATTTCTCTAGAAGATCTCACAAAAAGATCTCTTGGGCATAGTGACTGCTCTAGGTAAGAGATAAAGAAGGAGATTGGAGCTGGTAGCAGTTCAGAGGCCTGTGTTTGAGTTGGCAGGTAGGGTGCTACAGAAAAGCCCTTGCTTTTAGAGCTCACGGCTAAAGTTTAATGGAAAAATATTTTCAATGCTGTGTGAATTTCAGTGCTCTGTGATTTCTCTGACCACTCTGAGTTTCTGTAATTTGTCTCAAGCTGTTGTTTGACATGTTTTTCTATTCACACTGAGCAAGGAGGAGAGTCACTGGGGCCAGAATGCGATTGGGACGAGGCAGTGGTGTGTTTCAGTGCCGCCTTGTTACTCATGCAATGACTATGTGGATATTCTGAGACAAAGACTTTTCCAAGTTATCAGTTGGGTGAGAAAGGTCAAACTGTAGTACTGAAAGTATGTATGGGTAACTAAAATACTGAGTTGATTTTGTTTGGGGGGGGGAATTACTTCCAGAGATGCTAACAATATGGCAGGATTCTTCCAAACAGTGAGGCTATTCGTTACATGAAGTTTCACACCAGAGGGAAAATAAAAACACAACAACAACAAAACCCACAAAAAAAGACCCCAGCAAAAAACAGCCAAAAGTGGAATAGGAACAATGAATAAAATGTTCTAGGTGACAACTGGCTATTCTCTGCTAACACAGGTTTATGTTAATATATTTTAGTTTAATAGGGTTTTAAAATGTCAGCCAATTAGTCCTTGGTATTATTAGTGTTTTAACACCCCAAGCATAAATTAAGGTATATTAAAATCTGAAGCTCTTGAAGGGCTAGGCGGGTTATTTATTCGGGGTTTCGTAAGCGTTAATTTGGTGCACACATCTAATTATAATCATCATAAGAAAGAATGTATGGAATGTTCCAGCACATGAATCTCTAATATTGAGTAATTCCTTATAAAAATGAGGCAGCCCATATGGGTGAACAGATGAAACACTGATAAACACTGTGAAATAGAGCAGATGTATGAGTTATGCCAAAGGTTCTTCACTCCTAATATTTACTGTCCGTGAGGGAATTATTGTTACACACCTCTGCAATTCGAAGTACTAAATACAACATTGGCATTACAAACCTGAATCACCAGAGATATTGCTATAGAAGGAAATACTGTTTTAAGGCTGTATTTGTGGATGATGGTGTAATGTTGGATAGAATAATCATGAAGGGAGTGTTGGATTGCTATCCTGGTGAATGTCATCTGAATAATGGAGCAGAATGTCACTTTGACAGTGCTCTGTGTAATAACTGTTTCTATTGTTCAAAGTAATTGATGTATATTGAATAATTTCATCTAATGCATATTGCAGCTGGAGACAGACAGTTGCTTATTATAGCCTGATTGCCTTGAAATATTCATTCTAGATGGGATATACTATAGCTGAAAAAGTAAGAAAGCATAGATACTGAAGTGTTTATGGATTACTTTATTTATTTGTGGTGAGTTACTTAAGGCAAATGTAGACTCTTGGCTTGTACGTAAATGATGAGAGATTCATGAGTTTCAAGCGTTTGTAAAACTTAGAGTTTGGATTATTAGGCTTTGTAATAAGGCCCAAAACCTTGTAAGACTATAAATAATTTAAAGACATTTTTGGTGGCAATATGATGTATGAGCAGGTGTTGCTCCCTCTTCTCCTGCCCCTGACTTCACGGGGCTTCGGACTCCGCTGTGCTGAGTGTGTCTGTTCACTGAGAGGAGGTGCCCGTGCAGCCAGGGCAGAGGTGCACTTCTGAGCAAAGCTGAGCTTTGTCTTTTATTCTTCACTACAGGGAGGAAAGGCTTATTCAGCGAAGCCCAGTACCTTTGTCTGAACCTTAATTGTCACAAAGTTATACCCATAGATATTGTTTTAGACTTGATTAAACTTGCCATATATTTCCTTGTAACGAGATTGCAGGGCCTCATGTTTTGACACGCATCAGTGTTAAGAGTACAGGTAATAGAGGTGGAGTCTGTGGCTAATTCTGCTGGTTTAGTCTCAGAGGAAACTCAGGCTGCTTTCCTGGTAGGCACAGACTTCTTAATGCAATAATCTGATTGACTGCATTTGGTATTGTTCAGGAAGGCTTCTTTGCCACAAAATTGGAAAGGATGTAGACACTAGAAGTGTCTCGCAGCACACCCAGCTACTGTATCTATAAGCATTAGAATCAGCAAGATTTGTTTCAAAGATATAACTTATTGGAGAAACCCAGCCTGTTAAATATCTATTACCAATGATGGCATTCTGGAGATGGAATTGGTTTTGCTCAGCAAAGAAGTGAAACCTAGACTGTTACATACAGGCTACAATAGGTACTGATTTCTTAGCATAAAGACTGCTTGGCTACTCAAAATTTGTTAGTGGTTATTTAAAATATATTGAAAGAAAAGTTTGCTCTGTCCAAAGGATTTGCAAGTGAAACATGACAGCATATTTTATCGAAACTAATGAAAAGCAATGGGGAGATAACTTGTAGTGAATAATTTATTCATGAAACTTTCTTTTTGTTCATAAATTTGTTGCAAACAAATAGCAAGAGTTTAGAATGCATTTGGACTTGTTCTTGAAACTCCTCTGAATATTTTTTCTTTGGGACTTACTGGTAAGCTGGATGCATTTTGTATAATTTGAGCAATTTTGATTGGCTCACCTGTGTCACCAGAGATCCTGCTCCCTGATTAGAGAGATGAAATTCTTGGTGCATTGCTCTTCATTTGAACCCAGACTAATTCCCTGTGGTATTTTGCCAACTTACTGTATATAGATGATACTTTTATCTGAGGGCCAGGCAGGGATCAGCAGAGCAAAAGTAATTAAACCTGATGTGCAGAAGGGGGAACTTTTCATTTCCATTCTTTACAGATTTCTCTCAGGGTGAAATCAGGTGAGCAGCACCCAGAGCCACCGCTCAGCCTGCCTGCCTTTCTGTTGTCTGCTGCTGAGGTGGAGAAGCACCAAGGAGCAAGTTCTGTGTGTGCATGAGAAAAGGAAGAGGGCCACTGAAAGCGCGGTCCTCATTTATTTTGCTGAATAGCAGGATCTCTTGCTGCCTTGTAAACCACGATAATCTGCAAATGCAGCTCATAGTACATACATATTGACTTCTCATGGTGCAAATCAGGGGGAGAGGGTCAGCAAGCTGCAGGTTTTTATAACAATCCGAATAGCAGTGTGGGTCCCAGCATTATGCTGGGAGAGGCAGGTCTTACTACCCAGCTCCTACCAGACCCTGAAGGCAGTGGGACCTGAAAAGTGCTGCCTCATACAGAATAAAGTGTTGTAGATAACACTGCTGGCAACAATTGGCCTTTTTTTTTGATGAGCATTTCCTGATGCCCATTGAGTTTCTGCTTAATCTACACCTTGCAAAATTAAAATGTAATCTGGCACATGTTCCTAGGAGCATTGCTGCTTCTTGTGCCAATCAGTGCAAGGTGGAAAGGTGGTAAAGTGCCTTTTACAATCTCCTTAGGTCTGACAGCACTCTGCTCCATTACTGTGTATCTGAAAGCCGATGAATCCTAGGAGTACGTTAGCCATTCACTTAAGTGTATGCTTAAGTAGTTTGTAAGATCAATGAGGCCAAATTTTTCACTAAAGGGGGAAAAAAAAAAAGAGCAGACAATGTGAGAATACTCCTTTGTTTTTTTCCTGTAGTAATGTATACACAATCTCTTATATACAGGACACTCCATCATACTAGATTGTTTACAGCTACCTCCATATAATGTTTAATAATAACTATGTCAATATTGCTGAGACATACATCTTGTTTTCCTGGAGACATTTAGGGAGTACTCAGGAGTAAGTAATATTTCCATAATCTAAATTCGTTCCCTATCCAATAGGGCTGTGTCTAAGATACACAGAATTGTGTTTCACAGAATGTGTTTATTGCTACAACTATCTTTTTTATAGTTCATTTGTTAAGCTAAGTAATGATGTATAGGTGCTTACTCTAAGGTAATAACAATTCTTTCACATTCTTCGTTCTTACAATCTCTTCTTCTCCCCCTTAAATATCAATACTCATTGAGGGCTTTGTTAAAAGAAGTCTCTGAGATATTGGTAACAGGCTTTTTTTTTTTTTTTTTTTTTTT
>WHYT01015779.1:327635-377108 GCA_009806455.1 Tetrax tetrax
GTTTTTTTTTTTTTTTTTTTTTTTTTCTTAAAAAAAATCCAAACAAAACCTAGAAAAGCTAACACTCTAGTTACTGTAACTATTACCAAAAGAGACGAGACAGCATAAAACAGAAGCCTCCCCTGGAAGGTTGTTGGGATTACTTTTTCATTTGAAACTCAGACTTTCAGAAAACACTAATGCCATAGGAAGAAATCATTTGTAGTCCAAAATTAAAAATAATTTGTAAGAGAAATGTCACCTTTGAAACAGGGCTCCGGTAGAAAGTGCTCAGTAATATTTGACTTTTTATTGTAATGACAAATGTAAAACTTGGATCTTCAGCTACCATAAAGGAAAACGGCCAGTACTGGACTTGTGCTTGTATAACACTTCTAGATCACACTGAGTGTAATAACTCCAACATTTCAGAGATCACATGGCAGGAATCTTTCCCTTCTAATCAAGAGAAGAGGAATACTTACTGTATTAAAAAAAAAAAGCAGATACATTCAGTATCCTGTTCACCAGTGGAGCTAAAGCAATTTGTCCCCCCTACCCCCATAGTTGCCTAAGTCTGTGGAGGTGGCACCTACCCAACAGCCCTGCTCATAGTAGCCTGAGGGGCTGCCACTTCTTAATGCAACTGGGAGCTTATGAGGTGCTGTGTGAATTCTCTGTGTCTGAGCAAGAGGGTATGACTGGCTGAGGAGAACTGAAGTTGTGCACGTTTCTTCCTTTGGTACTGTTTCCTATTGAATATTTATGCAGCATGTTAGCTTAAATATAAGCTTTGGTACAATTGGAGTCCCGCAGCTTTCAGACCTGTTACAGGCAAGGTTATATGGCTGTGCAGTGAGGAGGCAAATCAGTGTTGTGGCATGGTACCATAGGTATCCCAAAGAAGTAATTGGTATTCCTAAAGCTTGTTTTCATAGAAGGGTTGCGTCTGGTTTTCAAAGTCCTTGTGCTGCAATGTGGTGCTCCTCTGTGCCCTGCTAAAGCCCAGACTACACGCAGCCTTCCCTCTTGGCTAGAGCAGTAATGCAGCTGCTAAAGCCTTCTGCATTTTTTTTTTTGCAGAATTGCTCGGAGTGGTCCTTATGTGGTCCTTTATAAGCATTCTCTTCTAAGGATTTCCTTACACTTGTTTTTCCCCTCCTTGTTCTAATGCAATTGGTTGCTCCTCTGGTTGCTGTTGTGATGTATTGCCTCACGATTCTTCAGATATCCCAAACTGAGCAGCACTGAGGAGACGAGCTCTCAGCAATGGATACTTTCAGAACAGGGTATACGACAAGAGCAATAAATATGCCGTTGCTTCTGAGGCAGCTCATGGAAATGGGAGTGCTTTAACTGACAGTGTTTTCAGTAGCACATGCCCTGGGGAGTCTCAGACAAAGGAAATATTCCACAAGACTTTAAGAAACAGACTCCTATTCAATTATTCATATTTTCACTGGGTTTCCATTTTTTGAGAATGGCATAAATTACTTGACACAGGCTTGGTTTAGTTTTGAGGATTTCTGTATGATTACTTTTGTTTAAAGAGTATTAGACACACCATTTGAAATGGTAACTATGCTGTGAATTTCAACAGGGTTAGGGACTGCCTGGAAGTCAAATGGAGTTGGGAACTCAAACCCTCTGGCGAAATCTTAGTTCTCATGTCTGTCATTGAAACTGACCTGTAAATAGCTTAAAGGCAGCCAGAAGGCAAATTAAGTTTTCCCCTTTTGTGCTAGAATACACTTGCACCATTCAGGAAGAATTAGCCTGAAAGCAGAAGTCTTATATCTCAGGATACGAAAGGTTTTTGGGGGAAGAGAAGTGACGTGGAGATGATGCCATTATCAAACCACAATGTTCTGGTGTAGTTGCAAAGCAGCCATAGTATTGCATCACTATCTACTTGTTTTGTAGCTTTCTTGAAGGTTTTGACAAAACTGGCAGGCGGAGCAAACTTTTATTCTGTTAAAATGACTTACTTCTACATGGCTTTCCTGGGATCGATGTCCTTATTTAAAAAACATCGTCTGGAACTTAGAACTGCCATGCTTTTCTGTTTTGTAATCTCATTTTACAAAAGAAGAAAGTTTGAGGTTTGACCCTTTTCAGCTTGGGCATGAGGAACAGGAACTGTTCTGGGACAATGGTGGTGCTAGTAGGTAATAATTAGGTCATACTGAATGTTGGCACTGCTATTAAGCATTTAATGTATGAATATGTGAATTGACTTAAAGGTGATTTCTTGAGAGATGAGATGGGAGGAAAAAAAGGTAGGCTTGAGATGGCAAATACTTGTTATGGAATGAAGAGATGTCTCAAATTTCTAGACTGTAATCTCCTGTTGAGTTTATCCCATTTCTTTGGTGAGGAGGGGAAAAACCTGAGCAGACATGCCTATGAAAGGAGTCGGTTCTGCTCTTGAGGGAGATAGCCAAGAGGACTTTCTTGCCCAAACGGGAGGGAGTCCTCGTGGGAGCTGTCCTAGATGTGCAGACAGTTCTTCTGGTCTCTTGGAAATTTAAGGCTGCCTTTGTTATCCCCAGGAGACAGTAATTTCCAAGTAAGAGACATATGTTAACACTGTTTTAATATTCTCTCTCTCTTATGTCTTGTTCCTACTGGGAGAATAAACTATTTTGAGTATGAGCAGATTCTTTGTCGATGGTGTGCAGCAAGAGGGCAGCAGGTATCAAACGTGGTTAGATATAGACTATGCAAGGAGTTTACAGGACGTAGTCCAGGAGCGGAGGAAGGATGAAATGTTGGCACAGCATAGTGGGAGGGGAGAGGCAAGCATGGAGAGGAGCACGTAGCTCTGAAGACAACAGATTGCAACTCAGACAGGTTTGCAAGTCCCAGTTACTAGGCCTCAGAGGACTCACCAGGTGAGATGCATTTGCTATCCTGGAGGCAGGATGGAAATACAGGCTGCTCTGATCCCAAGAGTTAGGTAATTTTTGACTTGTTGATTTTAAAACTCAGTTTCTCTACTTTATAAAGGGTAACCTTCAAAGGTAACAGAACTATATATTTTAATAAGTGATGGTGACATCTTAATAAATTAGCTTAGAAATTATGAACTCAGGCCACCTTTATAGCTTCATATTTTCAAAAAATGAATCCAATACAAAGGCAAAGGAAAATTTTCTTTGCAATTTTTTTAATGCTGACACGAGCATTACAACTATTGAACTCTGATTTTTTTTTTTTTTTTTTTTTTTGTTGTTGTTGTTTTATTCAAACTTACAATGTTCTTGCTTCCCAGAATATCTGTATTAAACCAATTATAGTGCAGTATCTTTTTCAGCATTTGATTTCAGGGGTGAATGTATTTGTTATGGTAGAACAAATGCAAATATTGTATCTTAGTGTTGCTACTAATTTATGTGTTATGATCTAATTATTTAAGAAACTGAGTCTAACTATTATTACAGTACACTGAGACTTCTTAATGCAATCTAGAAACATTCTGATGATTCCCTCCAACATTTTCCCAACTCGGCAATCTCTATCCCTGAAGTAATTTGTAAGCTATTAATTAGTCCTGGTAGAGCTGTGTAAGAGTCACAAGAGCTTGCTGAGTCTTTTTTTTTCTTCCAGTAGATTAGAATCTAGATGTTCCAGACATGGATGTGACAGAAGATTTTTAGATGACTTCAGAGATACAATGGTGAAAAAAATTCTTATGTGTAATCCGGTTATCTTGCAAAAGGAATCTTTCTTCCTATCCCCTTCAGGCGAGAGCTATCTAGGTTCCTGTGGCCTAACACAAGTGCAAGGTAAAGCAGAAGGCTCTTGGCAGTTGCAAACTGCACTTTAAGACTTGCACAACTTACTGGATGATTTGAAAGGTTTTTGTAGTAGTCCAACATAGGAGACTTCTCCCACTAACCATCTTGTAAGAAGAATGGGGATGCACAACAATGAAATAAAAGTTCCTATGAGTCACTGTGAAGGCACTTGAGAAGCAAAACATCTTGACTTTTGGCTGAAACGTTTGTAATATCTCAAAATTTAAACAGTATTCTTTTCTGATATAAGATTCAAAACATCGGAAGAAATAAGAATATGCCTGGAAAGGTGTGGTGTATTCAAATAGGATTTGACTGTTGTGGAAATCAAGGAAATAAGATGTATGATTGCTCCCATGTTATGACACTTGAAACTGTGCTGCTTTGTGATGTTACCATCTGAGAGACATTAGCAAATACAAATGTGAAAGGCACTGTGCAAAGTAAAGTGTAGATTTGTTCTATTTCGAAGCTAGAGTGGTCTAAGGATGTACAAGGGGAGAGAAATTGGCTTACAGTAGGGCAGCGTACACTTAAGAATGAAATTGCAAGAGTTTACCTCAATGCACAAATTTCTAATGTCTGAAGTGTTGTCAAAAGAACAGGCCAAGAGGAAGGGAAGACAAAGGAGAAATGGAAAGATGGAAGAGAACCGGGGGGGGGAAAAAAAGAAGGCTGCAGCAAAGGAAAAAAAAAAAAGTTTAGAAGCAGTGTTGAAAATTTTCTAGGTGAACCTCATAAGGTGTTGCTGAAGAAATAGTTTATCATTTATTTTGAAGACTGTGGTCTCTTCTCTTCTTCGGAGAATGGGAGCTGAAGGGAGTATGGTGTCCTGAATTAATGCTCAAGCTCACAGGCCATAATTAAATATGGAATCTGGCCCCCAAATGAGTCTGATACCTGTGCCCTAAGCACCAATGTCTATGAAGTCAATCAAATGTGATGCCATTGTCATACTTCTCATGCCAAGCAGTGATGAGAAATTATGCGTTGTTTTTGCTTGATGAGAAATTATGCATTGTTTTTGCTTGAGGTATCCATTACTTGTGTGAGTGGTACTTACTTTTTACATACAGGCAGCATCACAATCAACTTTCATTAAGACTAATGCTGACTGATTTACTACAAAGAGTATTTCAATTAAATTTAGTTTTTTTGGATAGGACATGATAATTACCTGGTGTTGACATTCAGTTTTGTAGGCCTGAAGTTTACAAACAAATCCCACATCTTTGTTAGACGCATTAGCAATTGAAATACCCTCCTAAATCACTGTCTGTGTAAATGGTAAATCTCTGCAATCAATCTTCCTTTTCTTTAAAAATAAATTTTGGAGGAATTTGCATAATTGGCCATGCTTGATAAAAGTCTGATGTATAATGGTGTCTTCTAAATGCACTGCTACCTGGAATCATGATGAAGTGTCAACATGCAGGAGATAAATATAAAACAAGCATTTAGTAAAGGATGCAGCTGATCTCACGAGGTGAGAAATGGCATCTACTGATGTTATAATTTGAAGTGGCTTTATAATTTAAAGTAGGACTTTCACTATGAAGGATGTGAGAGGAAAGAACAGAACTCAATTGCATCAAAAAGCTTTAATTTGTACTGAACTTTGAAGTGAAACTTAGACTGAAAAGTGCTTTTAAAACACAGTGAGGGTGATGCAAATGAATGTCCTCACTTCTGTTTGAAAACGTGTGAAGTGCACTGTATGAAGTTCGTGCAGGTACTGCCTGTGCAAAGGCATGGGTTTCTCAGTAGCTTGATAGTGTTCCAGCTGCTGCCCTGCAAGCTGCCACGGTTGGGTCAGGCAGCAGGATTTAACCCATGTCCTCTAGTAGGTTATATTGGAGTCACGTCATTGCACTGTTTAAATTCTGGGTGGCGTGGCCAGCATTGTCCTACTCTGTGCTCCTAAAGCTGTCACTGTCAGCAGCGTGTGCTCACTGGTGGCTGTGTGCAATGGATGCTGTGGTGATGCTTCAGGTGTGTGTGGAGCTGGTTGGGAGTGTGTTTCCAGGAGTGCCAGCTGCACGAACCTCCCGTGAATCCCGGAGGTGGAGGCAGCTGGGGTTCAGCGCAGGCTGACGCAGGTTGAACGGGTAGGTCAGAGAGCCGGAGGGGGCAACTAAACTGAAGAGGGAGGAATCAGACCCTTATCAGAGTGCAGACCATTGTGTGGGCTGCTTTAGCCTGTGCATGGTATTACTTTTGTATCTTTATGCTTACACACAAAAACTGCAGCAAGTGAATGCTTTTTCAGTGACTGCCATTTTACCTGGAGTTTGTGAAGGTGAACTGCCAGAAGTGTAGCATTTAAACAGTCACAGATCAGGGTGCCCAGGTTAGATGACAATTCACTGAGTGTTTTGTTTCCTACAACTAGTTTTTGAGAAAATTGAGTTGAATACACTGATTATAGGAACAGATGTTTGATCATCTGTCCAGAATAGATAGAGGCTCGCGTTGTCTTATTTCCTCTCTATTTCCTTGCCCAACACTTTTTAACAATGTAAGTCAGAGAGAGTCTGATTTTTCAGAGAGGTCATATGCATCCAGCTCTAGGTAATTTAATATCTGAAATATAGGTTAGCTTTGTCTTTTGTAGATGGATGGAGTGAAACCAACAAATGCAGGAATTATACGTAATAAAGAATGCAGTTCTGATTTTAGGCATTGGTCTGTGAGACAGCAGTGTCTCAATCTGGGACAGTGTCTTCCCTTAAAGCAGAAGGTTTTAAGAGAAAAAAAAAAAAAAAAAAAGTCTGTTATGCTAGAAAAGACATGCTTGCTGCAAGCTACTTCAAAATCGCATACAACTGGTGGGGTGTGGAAATGACCTGCCCAGACCATGGTGGGGTCTCCAGCATCTCTTTCAGATGTGCAACTTTTGTGCTTCCGTCTACTCTCTCTGGGAGCCTGGAAACAGATGTACTGAGTGATACCTGCTCTCCAGTATCTTCCATACTCTGTGTGACAGACGTCTTGTGACCCCACCTCTGCAGGTGCTGTGATGAGGTTACTGTAATGTGCCCTGGGCTTTTACGGTAAACCAGCTGTTGGCATGTTAAGAATCTGTATTCACCCTCTCTAAACAGCAATGTCCCCTATACTGTGCGGTCCTTTTATTCCAGCAGTTCGTTTTGAGAAGATAAGAACATCTCCAGCACCCTGGTCATTTCATAACTCATGACTCGTGGCCCAGAACTGACTGATGTAATCTGAGCAATGATATGCAATATCCTCAGCTGTCAATTGCTAAGGAAAGAACTTCAAATAAGGCTGCCACTGTGAGGAGAGAATTGATAATGTGAAGTGAACTGTGTGCTGCATGTGCTATCAGGATCTCAAATTGTACAACAGCTGTGAAATACCTAATTTCTGTTCTTCTGTATGTCTGTTAGGGAACCTCTGAATTCGTGTGAATGGTGTTCATGTTGTGGATAGGGAGTTCACTACTACTTGAAAAAAAAAAAAATTCAATTCTGTAGTGGAACCAAATAATTATCATACAACATCATACACAGGCAGAGTTGGGATCTTTTGTTTTGTGTTTGAACCATGACCGTAACATTAATGACAAACTTAATTCATCATCTTTTTCTAGTTGAAAGAATTAGCCATGCCTGTTCTGTATTCTAATTCGAGTTCTTTCTTTATTTTCAATCTGCTGCACACAACACATCAAAGAATTGAGTTGATGGGATTTCTGTCACTTTTCTAACATAATACATTGTAAGAAATAATTCAATCTGTTTCTGTATTGTATATAATGTGTTGTAAAACATCATTGTCATCCTGCCATAGTAAATGCTGACGCTTATTGTTACAGTGTGCACGTGAGTATAGGAACTTTAATATGCATTGGGGCGGGGAGGGAGGAAGGACAGAGAAGGTTGTGTTTAGTCAGATGTTGGACAAAGCCCACTGGAGCGAGAGCTACTGGTTTTCATGTGCCTTCTGGTTTTCTGTTAGCCTGCTTGGAGGCATGCCCTGATGAATTGGGAAGGCTTGTGAGTTCTTGGGAATTCTTCTCTACAGCCTTGGCTAAAGATTTTTTTTTTTTTTTTTTTTTCTGTTCCCATGAGAATGAGATGATCCACAAGAAGCACACTTTTTTTTTTTAAGCCTAGTAGGTGAATTTTTGTTTCTGCTTGAAACCACAGGCAAAACCTTCTTGGCTTGGGTGCAGGTAAGCTTATTTTCCTTTTATTTTTCTCTTAAAAGCAGCAGCTGAGTAGACTGGGGATGTCAACAGGCCCGATGTGAGAGTGATGGAGGTCAGCAGCGATGTGTGTAGTTGTGTGTGCTCAGGTTAACTCTGTCCCTGTGCCCTCTGGGTGAGTAGGGCCAGAGTGTACAGAAGGGACAGGCGTTGCATGGGCAGAAGCTGTGCAGTCTTATTGATCAGTAATTTCATTAGTTCTATAGATAGAAACACTGGCTTCACTGAGAATCCATTTCACTTTCTGCGGCTGATAAAATAATGGATTTGAGGGAAAGACTTATGGAAATGAGAAGTAATTAGTTGTATTGACAGAGATGCCAACTTTCACCTTTTTTTTTAACTCCTATTCACTCTGACTTTGCTGTTTAGGCTAACCTCCTGATTAGTGTTCTGCTTTTTCTGACCATTTTATTATTTCTGTAGGCAGGCTGCAGGAATCTGCCTCCTCTGCTGAAGGCAAGGTATGTTAAGGAAGCCACATAAATATCTTTGAAGCACTAACTGTGCTCTCCGTGTTTAAAACAGGTGCATGGAATTATGTGATTTCATCTCAGAAATATATTTTCTGTCATCCTGTGTGCAGTCAAAGCTGCAGAGGGAATCTGTATCTCCTCACAAGTGGTGTTGAAAGTCCTGTAGGCTCCTACTTGTCTTTTCTGTTTACTGGGAAGCCTGAGATGCATGCTAAGACACATCTGTGTCTGTGTTGCAAATAAAATAGGAAGTGATATCTTGCTTTTTGTTTGTTTATTTTTGTTAACGTAGCTGTTTAATTATAGGAGGTCTGGGTTGGGGGTAAACTGGACCAACAGAATCATAGAACCATTTATATTGGAAAAGACCTTTAAGATCATGGAGTCGGACTGTAAACCTAACACTGCCAAGTCCACCCCTAAACCGTGTCCCTGAGCTCCACATCTACACAACTTTTAAGTACCTCCAGGGATGGTGACTCAATCACTTCCTTGGGCAGCCTGCTCCAATGCTTGACAACCCTTTTGATGAAGAAATTTTTCCTAATATCCAAGTATCTCTCTGGGATAAACTGCCATTACTTTGCACTGGATCTACTCTGATTTAAATCTTCTGAGAATCTAATCTTTTCCTCTCTGCCATCACTCTTATATACTTTAGGAGATCTAAAGTTGCTTTGTACAAGCAAGTACTTATAAAAATATTTTATTGTCAACCATATTCAAATCTTAAAAGGTGACTTCCTGGACTAAAGTTGAAGGCTAAAGTTGAAGGCTAAAGTTTCTCTGCCTTGCCTCAGGACCAGCTTAAAGTTTCTGGAATGATGCTTCTTGAGGCTTGTGTAGGCAACTCCAAAGGCTTTGTTCTGTTTGTGCTCTTTCCTGATTTAAGTTGCAGATTATTCTGCTTCTCATGATATCCTGGCATCTTAAAAATTTTCTAATATTTTCTTCTGCCTCCAGTGTTTCTCACTGTGGAGGTAGTTTCTTGCTTGAATACCTTCAATGATTCTCATAAGATGATGAGTTGAACAGCCATGTCTTTCACAATCCATTTTGGCAGGATTAAAGAGGAATTTCTCAGGCACGTGGCTGAATGAATCAGTGCCTTGTTAATTTTTAGAAAACTTGCAACTAACCTGAACCCTGATCTGGTCCTGCAGTCATGTCAATATGGACATTGATTGAATCTTTGAAAGCAGTTGATGTTTTTTCTCTTGATCCTTTTTTCTTTTAAGCTGGAAGGTTATGAAAAAAAAAATTACTTATGTATGTGAGGCTTTTGTGTATGTCTGTAGCCTAAGACCTGTCTGTTGGTGCCCGTTGTTTTACACAGAGCTGTTACAGCCTCATTGAATCATCTGAGCAGAGCTCTACTGTGTGTGATGGTGTTTGGTGTCATGGTTAGCGTGGCCATGTAAATTGGGGGTGTTCATGTAGTTTCAGGCAGCCACGTTGTGTATGTGCTGGAGCACTCGTGCATACAAAGTTGGTAAGTCAAAATCTTGAGATGCTAAAAGAGAAAAATTCCTTGCATTTTTACTTAAGCAATACATGAGAGTACCAAAGTTCCCCAAGTACCTTTGTGGATTTTGCTCTTAATTTCTTCCCCCCCATGAAAATGTGTTTTCCCCTCCTCGATAAAAGGGACTTGGAAAACACTAAGCATGTGTTTAGCTTCCTTATCTAATGAGATACTGAGGTGGGGAGTTACTGTCTGTAAAGTATGAAGGAAATAAATTATATTGCAATGTGTTTATTCTGAAAATGTGTTATTCCTCTATACTGCCAGGGAAAATTATTTTTATGGATCCTAAGTAGGGAAAGGGATTATTTGTGTGTGTTGATTTGTGCTAAGACACTCTTCAGGAAAATATTTTTTTTTGGAACACCACAATTTTATTTCTTTTATTTCTAAGATGATTCATAAAACAAGGAAATACAATCTATGATGACCTGTGGATGCTCATAGAGGTGACGATGACACAGTGTTTTTCAAAGAGGAGAAAGAGCACTGCATGCAGAAGGCCTGTACTCTGTATAAACAGCTGACACTGCGAACGCAACCAGCACTGTACCTGTGCTGTGACATGGTACAGCCACAAAATCAAAATAGATCTTTAGGTATAGTTGTTTTGAACCTTTTTTTTTTAAAAAATATGTAATCCATAGGTGTTAGGAGCATATTAATGTTACAAACAAATTAGTGCTTCAACTTCAGAAAAATAACTTAATGTTAAATCTAGCTGCCTCTAAATTTGTGTATGTGCTATGAGAGATCACTATTGCAAAAAAAATCTGCCGGTTTATGTTCCCTAATGTAGTGCCCAGAACAAGTAGATTACTAGCCAGGACGGAAAGGCACTGGGATCTTCCAGTTTTCTCTGACTAATTCTGGGCGTTAAAGGGTGTGAGAAGGGGACGGATTCTCCATTGCTGTGCTTCGCTTGAGCTCGAATAGATAGTGGATAATGTACCCGCTTTACTAATTATAGCTAAACTGAAATAGTTCAACAGGCCTGTAAATGAGAGACAGACAAAAGGCAAGCCACTCTTCCTGACCTCTGTTCAGTGGTGAATACAAGATCAGCTTAGTACAAGAATCAGCTGCATCGATTCTGGATTACAGCTAAACTGTCAACAGTCTAATTTGGTTGCTCACTGTTCTTTGATATTGTGAGCAAACAGCTTTATGGGGAGATGTTTTTCTGAGCCTTTGGACCTTCAACACAAACTTTTTTGTGTTTGTATGTGGGTTTTTTTTTTTTTTTGCTTTACCCACCATTTATATGCATGTATATATATGAAAGGTATAAAGCATTCCTTACTAGGTATCTGCAATGTACCTACACTATAAGCATATTTACTTTTTAGATAGGTGTGGTTTGAAAAATAATTCTACTTTCTAATGTCACTGGGATTGTCTACTTTTTTTTTTAATTGTGAGTGTACCTGCATGTACATGTGCTGACTCTCACTGACTTCAAAGGAATTGAGGCAGAATAGAGGAAACTTTCTGGACCAATCACTTGCTAAGCTCAGTGATCTTTGCAACAGGTCAAAACATGAAATGAAGCACATACTTTTGAATTAATGACTTTGCATTTTGGGTCTCTCTAGAACCTGTACTAAGCTATCCGATTTACCTGGCTAAAACCAATGTTCAAAAATTATTTTTCTACATAAAATACAGCAATGTGTGGTGGGATTTAAAAGTGAGAATGATGACTTAAGTTGCTATTAATTATTGATATTCTTTGTGAATCACAAAATCCTTGACTACTGCTCCTGACAGATTGCTTATGCCTTCTCTCCTGCATGTGCCAACTTTGATTAGGTTCTGAAATGTTTGGTGGGGGGTTTTTTGGGGTTTTTTTTTTTTGCTATCCCAGCGCTATGCCAGGAATTTTCAGAAGGGCCTTTTTTTCATGACTGAGTCCAGAGAAGTGAATCAGACACATCTCTAGAATATGGAATAAATACCAACAAGAAGGTATAAAAAGAGCGGGTTATGCTTTTTGTGTGCTCACAGCCAGTGCTCTTTCCCTAAAAGTACCAAGTGACCATAATGAATGAGAGAGACTAAGTGTGACAGCGTGTCTTTTACGTCCTGGTTTCAATACGTACTGTCAAAAGGAAATTCTCCTTCTAAGCAGAGCTCCCAGCTGTCATGAGAACAGCCAGCCTGGCTCTGGTCTCCTCTGTCAGAGCAGGCAGGGACAGGGGGTGATGTATGTTTGAACCTCCACTTATTTTAAGACTCTTCCAGAATTTTGTCATGGATCAAACTAGAGAGGCTCTTAGGCTGCTCAGATCCTGCCAGGGCTAGATGGCTTCTTCCTGCAGTGCATTGTGTTCAGAGAATTTAATCCTTTGTCTATGAAGCCTTAGTGAGAACTTTAAAGCCACATTAAGCCTTCCATGGCCAGAGGCAGAACACTCACTCATTTAATGTTTAAAATTAGCTGAAGATACCTCTTTTTGTTTCTTTGCCTTTCTCCCTTGATTGTATTTGTATGGAGAAACCTTTTCTCTGTGCTTAACCTTGATCAACAGCAGGACAGAAAACCCCTAGCAAGTGGATTGATGGTCTGAAGGCCAATCATGCTCCTCCTATCCATTTACTGTAGTGGGAACCAGGGAAAATTAGAGCTGTGGCTCAGTTGTGTGATGACTCCCCAAAACTATCTGTGAAAAGCAAGGAAAGACCTAATTTGGCTTACAGGTGATGGTTTGTCTTAATGAATGTCGTTACTGCAGTCAAACAGATGCTGTGATGTTCAATTTAAACCTATTGTAGGGTAGCTCCAGGCAGAAGAAGCGACCTTGCTTTGTTTTGTTTATTAACACCTGGTTTAATAGCCTGTGATCTGGTTGCTTTGAATGGCTCCTGTGCTCAGGACTGTGAAGCAGAAAGGACTCAAGTATGCGCTGTTGCTAGGCTCGTCTAGATTTTGTAATGAAGAGTCACTGAAGTGCTGTACTGCTGTAACTGCTGGAGCTGGTGTAGACAGTCTGGAGTCTGTGACTGCTGGAGCAGTGTTAGACAGTGAGCTTGAGATGGCTTTCTCAAAGGGATGACTTTCCATGTGACACTCGGCAGTGATGTCAAGCTTTACCAGTAGCAGAGATAAAAAAGATGGTACTACTGATTATCTGACAGAGCTGTAAAAGGGTAATAATTCACATGGGTGTAGTTTTGGTTAAGCAAGAGGGCCTCCCAAGATTGGGACACTGCCTCAAACAGAGCAATGAGTTCTGTTGTAGTTAAAATGATCTTAATTGCAAGCAGTGATGTCTAATGCCAACCAGTTGATGATTTTTCAAGGGGATTCAGAAGCAGGGAAGAGAATGTCTCCAAGTATTTTTCTAGGCACAAAGGGCACACTTTGGATTGCACTCTCAGTGGTAACACCTAATGATTACCCTGAGGAACCTTGTCTGTCAAAAACATGCCACTCATCACAGATCTCATTTAGGCTTTAATAAAGCATATGACCCAAACTCTTTCAATTCAGTTATGCAGATACAGTGCCCTATGCATTTAATTAGGGAGCTTAAAAGTCACTAGTGTTCAATTCTCTAACCTACTTTGTCCCTTCTCTCGTCTCCTAGCCTTCCTTTTGATGCTGAAACTGTAGTTGCATTGTGGGGAAAGCAGCCAGCCGAGAGAATTGAAGGTCTAAGATGAGTGTGTGTGTATGTATGTATATACAAAAATGCAGCAGAGAAGGCTGAGCAAATAATACGTGGCAGGTACGTGGCACAGGAGAGTTGCAGAGTACTTGAAGAGTAAAATCATGGAGGAGAATTTTAGTGAATTTTAGTTTCTTCCCACGTCCAGAATCTCATCTTTTTCTTTCATTCTCTAAGAAAGATTAAATTAAAGCACGATTTGTTTAAACTTGAATGTGTCAGACTCTTGGAGAGAATCAGTACCCAACATGTTAGTCAAAGCGATTGAGACTAGAAACCACTGTCGTGCAGTGAGAAATGGAAAACATGTTATCCTTTTTCAAAAGTTTATCAGCAGTAAAAATTTCAGGAGCCACTGCCTTGGCATTACCAGCCAGGTAGAGTTTTCCATATCTCTTAGTGAGATAAAATTATATGAATTAAGACTGATATAATCCTTTTTTTCTAATTTTTTTTTTTACTATTGGAAATGGTAAAAACAGTTATTTCTCGACTGCTTTTTTTTTCCTAGTCCAGTTTCAAATGACCCAACTGATAGGTTTCCAAGACTGATTTAATCCATAAACTGTAGGTATTAAATCTCTCCTTGAACTTCTGACTGGGCAGCAGAATTGATTCACAATTCTCATATATTAAAAACTAATTATCATCAAACACTTTGCTGAAACTTTAAGCCCGACATCATAACTATTAGAATCGGTAGTTTCTAAGCGTGGAGTGTGGAGCAGTTGGTGGTGGGAGCAGCAGCAATAAGCTAGCAAACATGAAGCAACTCAATTATTACTTGTCAGGCCTCATATCTAATGAACTGTTCACACAGCTTTTGTCTTGAACAATAATGCTGAAATGTTTTGGGGTTTTTGTTTTTGTGGTGTGTTGGTTGTGTTGTTTTTTTTGTTTCTTTCTACAGAACTTCTTTTGGTGGAGTTACAGATTTCAGAGCAGAGTTGCATGCAGGTGCAACTGGGCAGCTTCAGAATTGGTCTTTCAGCTATTGCTGAGGTTCTGGAAAAAGCTTTTCTTTTTAACTCTGATTCTTCTATAAACCAAATTATGAAGCTGTGCTACATGGGGGAAAAATGTCTGTATGATGCAAGGAATGTTGAAAAGGGCAAACACTCACAAGATAAGCAAATAAGTAAACACCAGCCATGCCAAATATAAAATCCCCTCTGTTTTCTTTTTTGAAAGCCTAAACCCACAGAGAAGCTACATTCAGCAGAAAAATAATAGTACTGTCTCCCAGGACATGCAGAGTTGTGACAGCTGAAATGAGCACAATTTCGTTCCCCTCATGTGACTGGCACTTCTGAGGTGCTGTTCCTCTCTGCCATAGGATGATCAAAATATGATAAAGTACATGCTCAAAGCCAGTAAATCTCACTGCCTTTCATCTATATGATGATCCTTGCTAGTAGAAATGAAAAACAGAGGAGGCAGGAGATATTCTGCACTATGCCTGAAAGTGCTCAAAGACTCCCGAGAGAGTCTCATCTCCTCCAGCCGCTGTGCGATTATGCTGACTTTCACAGTGGGTTTGGAACTGATCCAAAACTCATTCTCGTTATGGGAGGCCTTCTTGTCAACTCAAGATCACTGCTTGTTGCCAGCAGTGCTAATAAAATGAACAATATTCCATAGGTGTTGAAACCCCATTGTATTCTTGGATTTTTCATTCAGTTATTTAATCATATGATTTTAATGATTTCACACGTAAGAACTTCTGACTCTTGCAACCTTAGATTTTAGAAAATTACTATTTCCACAAGTGTTCTTCGAGGTGGGTCCATTTTAATATAAAACACGAAGTCCAAAGTGATGACATTTTTATTTTAAACTTCAGCATCACTAGTTCAAAATAATGTAATTCTCAGAGATGGTCATGTCATTTTGGACCATAAGGATATGGGAAGTAAGTTACTTATGTCTGAGACAACTCCAGAGCCCAGCATGGTCACGGAACACAACAGAGTAAGCATAAAATTATCTCCACAGCCATTCCCGGCATTGAAAGGATAGAGAACTGGTGTAAATCCGCTTCTTTTGAAGACTGGTGCACCTTGAGAGTTGGTTATTCAGAAATTCCTCTGAGATTCTCTGCTCACAAAGAATGAACTGTATTAGTCTGCTGTGAGAGAGCTTGAGAACCTTCTGTGATTCAAGAGACCTTAATTCCCAGGAACTGCAAAAGCAGCCATTTAGTAACTGAGGTAGGTGGTGGGTGGAGGAAAGGTAGCATTAATGTTTTAATCAAATAAGCCTCCTTCATCCAAGAGGGTCAAAGGCACTTGTTAAACACAGGGCATGTGGAAGACAAGAACTGTAGCCTGGAGGTTATTGTATGTACCAGGACAAAATGTGAGGAAGGGACAGAGGACACAGGCATACTTAATTAGACTGAAGATGCCAAAAACTGTACCGAAAAGATAAAGGAAAACCAAAAGCATAATCACAACTTTCCAGATAGTATTAGAAGCTCAGCAAGGAGACAGATACCAGGATGGAAAATCACCCCAGGTATCAATGTCTAATTTTAAGCTCCCTCAATTTCTGGACCTCCCAGTAATTTTAGGGAGAGTGCAGACCAAACTTAAACTGACTGGAGGATTGCTTTTGTTAATTACTATTTCTGGAGGACATTAGAAGTAATTTGCAGATACTCAGTGACCTGCAGACTGACAGGCCCACCAGCTCCAGAAACTTGACACTGCTGTGAACTCTGGGGTAGATGAGCTGTCAGAACTGGAGAAAAAGTTGACTGAAGTGCAAGAAGCCCAGAGGTACTTGTCCTCTTCAAAGTACAGCAGAACTGTGCGGTTCTCCTTTCCCCTCAAGGACAGAAAATACGATCATATGGAAAATGGATGCTCTTTTACAGCTTCTGCACCTGGTTAGCCTCTGCTGTACAAAGGCCAGAGCAATAACAGTGAGCAGAAGGCCAGGGATCAAACAGCTTGTTTTTTTTTTTCTCCTCCATGTCTCATCAATCAACATACTAGAAGTCTAGATTTATGATATTGCTGTAAACGCGAACCTTCCAAAGTTCAGCTTGGCTGGACGGAGCAGAGAGGGTGAGATACTGCTCTGCGACACTTTTGGAGTAATTCCGTGGAAGGGAATGTATCTGC
The DNA here is from genome assembly GCA_009806455.1 of Tetrax tetrax. NCBI lineage: Eukaryota > Metazoa > Chordata > Aves > Otidiformes > Otididae > Tetrax > Tetrax tetrax. The sequence goes on from WHYT01015779.1 coordinate 344,446, forward strand.
CTGCGGGAGCAGGCTGCAGCAGCATCAGGTGCTCTGGAAACAAGCATCCTGTGCTGGCCAGGTGCTAGCGAGCAGGATTACTGTACCCTACCTAAATCAGCCTCGCAGATCTGCCTCTGGCAAAGACAGGTTCATAAGTGAGATCAGAACTGGGGCCGCATGTTTGGAAATGCATTGGGATTTCACGCTTTATGGATAATCTGTACACATCAGGCTATCCAAGAAAATAAATTTTGCGCGCCATATTTTTGCTTTGAAAAGAGTCTAAATAGAGGAAAATATTCCAGAAGCAAACAGAAAAAGCTCATGCTGCATTATGCTGAGTTTCCCCCTGACTTTATTGCCTTTATTTTGCTGCAGCTACAGAAAACTCATTTAAACTATGAAAGTTCTTTGGCTTGGATTCTTTGTATTGATGAAATAGAGCTGACTTTCTCTGGAGAGCCAGAATGTTATTAAAGCACTTAACCTAGCACTGCTGTGGCTATCAATTATACTCTTCATTTACACTATACAAGGCTGACAGCTTATTTGAAGTTCAAGAGGTTTTTTTAATGAGATGTTAATTGAGTACACCTGCAGTTGGCTAAAATTTTCATGGACAATTAAGTGTGATCTTCTCCCTTCCTAAACTCTTTGTTTTTTTCCTAGATTCCTATACTGTATTTCAGTAAATGTTCAGTGCAGAAGGATGGACTTTTAATACACACCAAATAGAACAATAATCAATGCTTGTGATTTATGACTAGCACTTTAACCTTACTGTCTAAGCCACCATGACTTTTCTATTTACATGAAATAGAAGGCTAAAGCTCTTTGCCTCATAATTTGATTAAGCTGGAAATCATTTGTACTCAAGCAACCAAATTGTCTTGCAAGTAAAGATCCAAATCTTGGAAAGTCATCTTAGTCACTCAGCATCCTGAACTAAATTTTGTGTTCCTTTCTACTTTGTTCCAAGGGTACTTGGTAACAGAGCACTCTCCAGATATGTGGTGAAAGTCAGACTGTTTTAAGAGTATAGATAATTTTGTTGTTGTGGGGGTTTTTTGGGTGGTTTTTTTTTTTTGCTTGTTTTTCTTCGTAGGCCTAAGCAAAATCTACCATGTGCAACGTGGCCAACAACGTGTTTTGGAATGGTTGCTTTTGGTTGTTCTCTGATGGATCTGACTTGGAGTGTACAGTAGTACTTGTGTAGAACAGGATTGTCAAAATATAAATCACTTCTGCTATTATTCTTCTACTATTGCTTCTAGCTCCATTAAAACTACATAAACTTATCAAAACAGGAGATAAATATAGAATTTGCTGTGCAGTGGTTTGCATCATGTGCTTAAAGCACAAGTATTTGGCTCTGGCTCTCCTCAATAAACTTTGGTGCTATAGCCTCACGTCTCAGCAAACAGCAGAGTTCTTGTAGAAATAAAAAACTTGCCTTCAGTCCATGTGAAATTTTGTTTCTGAACTTTCTCTGCAATTCTGCAGTTCAGCATATATTTAGTTTGCACTAAATTAAAGAGTGAACTTAGGACAGAGTGTCTGCTGATAGGAGGCATCTGGGGGACAGAAGCATTGATCTATCAGATCAAAACAAAACCAAGGCACCGCTTTATAAAAATACCAGCTTTGAACAGACATTTTCATGCTAAACAGCAACAACAACAACAAAGTTGTTTATAAGTATTTGAGTTGCATGAAGGGACTCTTAAGGATACTTAAACCTGCAAGGGTACATGCACCTACAGACTATTCATCTTTCATTCTCATTACCAACTCAGATGGAAAAAGTTTGGAAATATTCCTGGCGTCAGCATTATTGCCTAATAGATCCATCAATTTTCCAGGTCTAAGAGTTAATTGACTATATTCAGTGCAAAGGATTATTAGCAATGTACCTATAGCTTTAAATTAAGCATATGTATGTACACAATTACAGGTTGGAAGGAGCCTTTAGAAGACATCTCGTCCAACGCCCTGTTCAAGCAGGGCCATGCATTGCAGCAGTTGACCATAGTGATATTCTACATTTAGAAGCTGAATTTAAATCTAAATTGCTTTAAAGATACCATTATGGAGACAACTGCACGGTTATAACAATTACTTACTGTCTAAGAGCCCATGGAGCCAAGTGCTAAAATGTTTGTTTGCTTGGTTAATGAGTTGGGAATGCCTGTATAGTAAGTCTTACTGCTGATCAAGGCCACCTGTGTTCCTTACAAATCAGGTCTTGGTGCCAGTCACCAATATGCTTCAGAAAAACTAGAGCTGCTGACCAGACTCTCTCTCTTCTTGTCTCTAAATGTTATAAATTCCTACAGGTTTTTATTAGAATATAATATTTCTGAAAAATATCAGCTCATTATTGAAGAGCAACAAGAAATAACATGTAATTTAAGAAAACCAAGAACAGGTTGGTGTATGGGGAGGGCAGGACTGGGACCACAAAGTAATGAAGACTGAGTGAAACTGAAGACATTCAAGTAATGAAGAAGCTGGAATTGAACAGAGAGGGTTAACTAAGCACTAGATCATATAGCTATGGTGAGGGATTCATCATCCCTTGAAGTCTTTAAATTGAGACCGGATGTTTTTTTGGTAGGAGGTGAGTGGGGAGAAATATGATTTAGTCAACACTACAAGTTTTTTTTTTTTTTACTCTGAAAACTATGCAGTAGACATCACAGTTAAATAAAAACACATAGCATATGCATTAAGTACGTGCTTAATTACTTCTGATTTCAGTTTCAAAACATTGTAATGATCAGCATTATTGTCCTGAATCAAGTTTTGTTTGTTGCTCAAACAGGTTGCCTCTGCAGTATTACAGCATCAGATTTTAGTAGTTGCCATAAAAGGGGTCAGGCAGGTTTACTGGTCATAGCAATTCTTGCTAGCCTCAAACTGTAGTAATCAACACAGAACTTCTGGCACTTTGTAGTGATTAATCTGTAGCAGGGGAATAGCATTTGTTAAAGCAAAGGTCAAGTGATCTAGAAAAATTATTTTTATAAATCCCTTGGGTTTGCGTATCAGATGAGCTTGTTTTACATACCTACCACTTAATACTGAGGAGTCTGAGATCACTTCTGGCCATGTGATACAAACGTGTACTGGGGAATAAAACGTTTGTAACAGCATTAGGCGAGCTGTATGAAAGAGAACTGGAAATAAAGCTGAACTGCAGTTTTCGGTCAGCATCATTGGACTTTCGGACTTGAAGTTGCGAACATTCAGAGGAGAGACGTGTCACAATGGGAAAACAACAAACATTTAAACTACTAAATACCTTCCCTCAGCTTAAAGAAGGCTGAACCCATACAATTTCCCTCTGCAGGTATAGATGTTTTAGCTGTCACCCTGTGGGACAGCTAAAGTGAGGAGAGAGGACATTGACACAGCTCTTTTCCGAAGTGATACTGTTCTCCTTTTCATAAAGCAATTGAGTATTCGCTGAGCTAGAAAGCAGAGGGCAGTGAGTTTCTAATGAGGCACTTAGGTTGCTTAGCTGGGAGATTGGGTAGTTTGTTGTGATGGATCCTTGCCTCTCTGGTGCCAAGGTCCAGGTGGTCTCAGCAAAATAGGGACATCCATCTTCTTCCCAGGCTGATGTTTTGGCTACTGAGAACTGGGTGACTTAGGAAGGGTACCGCTGCTTATGCTTTGTCAGCCCTTTGTTTACATTAAGATTTTTAATTTGAGTGAGAAATTTTTTTAAAGCTATGCAAACCTGAATATTTTGTTTGATATTTAGTATGGATGGCAACTGAAATTTCAGTAATTTAAGGAGTCCTATTTTCGGTATCGTTAACTCTGGTAAGTGAGTGTGAAAACTCGAGTGTGAAAAAAGAGAGGAAAAAAAATCTGAACACAGATAGTTTACTATATCTTTTGCTTTAAGCAAGTCATTTTTGACTTGTGATCTATGGATCTTCTGGGTTTTCTCTATTGCTTACAAGGGGAACAGGAAAAGCAAGTTTATATGTAGAGTCTACAGATGTGAACGTTCCACATTCTCACCGGAACATTTTTTAGAGTCCATAAATCAAAAGATTGAAAATCCCTTCTCTAAACATCCTAAGCATACAGCAATTTTCCACAAGAAAAGACTAAAGTGATTTGTTACAATGCAAACTAATTTTAGCACCAAATTCCCTGGTGCGTTTCCTGCAGGCTCCTTGTGCCCACAGAGCAGCAAGTTTGCAGGGCAGAAATGTACACACATCTCTGAAGCGGACTTTGCTCATTTGTATTCACAAGTGTCTCACACCGCGGTGCGTAACTCGATTGGGCTTCAGGCAGCGCTGCACCTCAGTGGTGTGCAGGCTGGGAAGCTCGGAGTCTGGCGGGAGAGAGCATTTCAAGCTCTGGCAGGAATTATCCACTAATAAATTGAAGGAAGGCTTTGAAAAGTCTCCAAAGAGGCAGGTGTTCAAACTAAAATATTTGCACTATTTTTACCTGAATGACTGCTTAACCTGAAGTATTATCAACACGCGAATATAGGGCTCAATTCTGCTCTGGTACAATGCTGTAACAGTGATCCTGATGTCTATGAGTAAATGCCAATATGAATTAAAGAGAATGATTTTTTTTTTTTAATTTATTCTTCAAAGGGGACTAATTGCCTTTTTCTTTATGAGAAAAGTGCACTTAAAATTAATAAAAGAATATTTAAGAAATTCTATGAAGTTGCATGAAAACTCAATCTCATAGAAAAATCTACTAAATATATTCAAGAGGATATTTTGAGAAGGGGTATCTAAATGAAAACGAACAAAAAAAAACAAAACAAAAACCCCCAAACTCAAACAAACAAAACCCCCACCAAACAACAAAGCTCCACCTCAAACAAAAAAAAATAACAAACCAAACACTACCATATTAATGGAAAACATTTGTTTTGTGGCTGTTGAAGGCTACCAGCACAGCCGGGATGATCAACTGTAAGTGAAATGGTCGCTCCAAGCAGATCCTTTTCAGCTGTCTTTGCAAAACAGAAGAGAGTAAATGCAAGCTCCCTTTGGGGCCTGATCTGAAGCCTCCAAGGAGTAAATGGGAAGATTTCCCTAAATCCAGTGGCCTTTAGATTGTGTGCTTTAAGGTCAATGGTTCCATAATTTGGGAAGTATTCTCACTGCGTGGCCAAAGCCATGAATGTGTCTTCTGGCTCTGTTTCTGCCAATAGCAACACTTCAATGGATTTTAGCCATGGATTTTAGCTAAGCTATAATTATATTCTTTGTAGATAGCGAATTGCTTATTACAATTTATAGCAATCACTGACAATTAGAAGGCGGTATTTTTCTTGTCTGTCAACTTTAAAAAACTTTCAGTTTTTTTTTTTTTTCTTTAAAGTACATTGAGTGTTGCTTAGACCCTACTGCTCCTACACTACTTTTCCTGTTCTGTTGATGGTCGATATTGTCCTCTACCCTGCAGCTAGTGAAGTCTGTCACATTAGAAGGAAGACAACTTCTAGAACAGTAAAAAATATCGTTGATTCACCTTTTATGTGGAAGAATGACCCTCCTGACAAAGAATGTTTTTGTGGGCTTGGACCAACCTCCAAGATAGTAAAATTGTTTGAGTTTGTTTCTTTCACTTCATTTCTAGCTATGAATGTGTCATCACAAAGATGCTTCTCTATTCCCCACTATTCTCTTAGTCTTACTGAATTCAGTAAGTTGCAGAGTGAAGAGAGGAAAAATTGAAACCACAGCTCCGCAGAAGTTTCACCAAAGGTGGAGAACAACTTAATAACTCAGAGTAGGTTCAGTGGAGAATGTTTGTGCCCTTTAATTGGAGCAACAAAGTTATCTTAATGTAGCCATTCTTCTAAATTTACTTTAAATAGCATTTGTATTAATGATGATAATTATATATTAATGAGAAATCATTTGTTCCTTCAATATTTCCTAATTGTATCATGATTTCTGTAGCTGCCAAAATGTGCTTAGTGGTGGTGATTACCAATCTGAAAAAATAAATCCTCTTCATAAGGACAGATCGCTTCTTTAATATGACACAAATGATAAAAGAAGAAATTGGTCTTACTCATTTGCATGATTGTAATCAATATCATGGCATATTGAGATCTAAATGTTTTCGCTCTGTCAGTCTTTATTTCATTCGGAAGAGTCTATTTCATGTTGTCTCGATCCATCACTCTCACACTAAGGGGCATGGTTAACAACAGGAAAACAACAGCAGAGACATAAGCCTCTATTGTTATGTTGTTAACTGCTTCTAAACAAAATTTTCATGGCACTGAAGACAAAAAAGTGCCAAGATGACTTAGCCTTAGAGCTGTTTGGCTTCAACTCCAGACAAGAATTTGCTGGTGTCATAAAAACTAAAAGGAGGATTTGCACTGTGTCCAGGCTTTTCCTAGGAGATGCTACCTGAGCTAGATGTCTGGAGAAAGGATACTCAAAGCTAGCCAGGATGGACTAGATCCAAAGGAAGCTAACCTTAAAACAAAGCTTCTGCTAGCTCTGTTCAGCTTTAACTGAGACCCAGGAAAAAATTATGAAAGCTTTATTTTCAATTTCTTTTGAATGCAAAACCGCATCTGCTGATCAGAAGTTAGAACGATTTGGGAAGAACAGAGATGTAATCTTCACTTACTGGTTTGTTCCACAACGTTGTACGCTGTTAAGGTTGAGCCTGTAATCTGAAATTATTTATTAACAGGTAGAAATGTATCTGTGAAGTCCTTGAAGGTAGCCGCTTTCAGAAATCAGAAGGTTGATGAAACTTTCTCTTTTTTTTTTTGTTTTGTTTTGTTTTGTTTGTTGTTGTTGTTGAGTATTCCCCGGATGCCTTAAAGTATACAGCGTAAGAACATTGTGTGATGTGGGGTCAGATCCTCGTCACTGGCAGCAGCCTTGGACGGGACAGCAATTTAGCTCTTATAGATAATGTATAGTAGCAAAATACTGGCATGAGGTATTGTACTTTTCTAAACAGCTTGATTTTCCAGACACTTCAACCTTCTGCTGAAATCCTCTGGAGAATAATTTTCACAGCCAGGGCTTTGGCTCTTCCTTTCTCCTTCTCCTGGGAACAGTTTCATCTTATAAAAATGGGTTGCTTTAAGGTTTTTTCTTGTTCTCCGGATGGGTTAATAGTCAAAAAGACTCTTTTTTTTTTTTTTTTTTTTTTTTTTCCTCTTTAATCACTATTGAGCTCCTAATATAGGCAGCTTTGACTGAGAAGGTGTTTAGGGATATGACAGAACGTCATATCCCATTTAAACCTTCCCATTAACTATCTTGTGGTCTTGTAAATCTCAGCCATTAACTGTGCTGTATAACACTGCCCATATTCAAACAACCCAGATTCTCTTGCTATGAACTGATGTTGTTCTAAAGGCATCAGTAAAATTGCACAATCTATACCAGGCATGTCATCTTGCTTAAAATTGTTCCTTTAAGAGTTTTCTAGACACTATGCCCAAGCTATATAATCAGATTAACTCCTAAGAAAGAAACAAGTTATTCCTTTGATCCTGCTCCAGATCTCTCTTCCTATTTTCTCTGTCCTATCTAGGTACATCTGAGTGAGTGAGCATACGTGAAAATCTAGCTACCTACTCTCTGAAGACCTCCAGGTGTTGAGATCAGGAGGTGACCTGGACTGTCCCGTAGTGCACTTTAGCTTCCATCCCACAGATTGAAAGGTCAAGTGTTTTAATGGTATGGAAAGAAACAGGAAAAACAAACACAGCAAGGTCAGGGAAGTGAAAATACAGCCTATTTGCTAAGAACAACAGTTCTTGTACCTACTGGGAGAATTTGCTGGAAACAGGGCTCTTTGCATGCATGCAGAGTTTATATTATAATGGTCACACAAGATTTATTCCCTTCCCCTCTCTTGAAGTGATTTAACTTGATTTAAGGCATTAACCCTTTTTTTTTTTTTCTTTTGAAAATTTCTGAGCCTGTATGGCAGCTGCTTTTTCTGGTCTCAACTGTTAAAAGTGCATCATTTTTATTGGTTGCATGGCAACAGATAATCCCTTTGTTCTGTTTTGTTTAAACAGATGCTGAGAACTCTGCCTGTCATAATAAGTAAAAGCACTACCCTCAGGCTTTCTTTAAAACTGCAAAAGAGGGAGAGTATGGGACTTGAATTAATGTTACTTCTGAAAGTAAAACTTTTGATTGTGGCAAGCAACAGACCTATAATCTGCTTAAATAGTTATGCTTAAAATGTACTTTGATGCCACAACCTAATTGGCTTTGGCAGCCTCGCCCGGAAGGTTAACTCATCTAGACCAAGACTGGGATTTCCAAGTCAAAGGCCACAGCTCCTCTGACCAGAAAAAAAGGAATTGTTCTACAGAGAAGCAGTAAATTGGGACCAAAAATCTGTTGGAAACCTGAAGCATTTTTCATTAACTTTAATGGGCCATAATCTCACTGATGTTTAATGAGCCTGTTGGACAGCATAAATGGTAAGTGGCGTGATAAGGCCACAGTTCTGATTTTGATTTCTCTTGGATTGATGCAATTTCACTGATGCCTGGGAAGTTTCTCCTGAATTCTTTCACCTACAGTAAGGTAAGAAGCAGGCTGTAGGAGTTTCACAAAGAGCTGGCATGAATACTTAAGTGGCCAATATTACCTGTTATAAAATGGATGAGTGTGTCATTGCATCAGAGGTTTTCCTGAGGAATGCGAGTGGAGCGCAGCCCTCGAGACAAAAGGAAGAGGCTTGCAGTGTATCTGTCACAATATAGCTGTTATAAACATTTAAGAAGTTCATTTTGCCACCTATGAACATTACCGTAAGGAATAAACCTCAGCACTTTCCTTCATCTTTTTTTTTTTCCTTTTTTTTTTTAAATAAAATGAATACTGACATGGTGCAGCCAGGTGTCCAGGTTTTCTAAAAAAGACAAATGAACCTGTAGAGAATTTTTTTAGGCTTTACTGTTGCCCTATATGATGTATAGACTTGGAAGTCTACGAAGCATGAGAGAAAAGACTATAATGTATGCATGTTAGTCACAGACCCAAATTAGACTCTAACAACTCTCCCATAGGATATTTTTAGGAGGACTGGGTTGCTTGGATGTTAGCACGTCTCCAGTGAAAGTTCTCCCTAGCAGCTTCTGTGGGGCTACAGGATTTAATTCCTGGATTTGAACTGGAGCCTCAAAGAGGTTGGCTCTTTTCTAGTTTATTTAGAAAGCAACATCATAAGATTTAGTAGATGAGAAAAATCTCACCACCTCTGGTTTTACTCTAGACTCTGAGAGATTATATAGCAAATGGAGGAAACAAAATGGGTCATGAGAAAGCTGGTTTTCAGTACTCTGAGTCACTAACAGGCATGGCACACAGAGAAAACACAGGCGACTTCTCAACTCTCTTGTTAACAGCTCCTCAGGGAGGAGCAAGGTCTTCTGATCAGTCTCTGATCCTGAGGGGCTTGAAGGAAATAGGTAAGGATGGTTCTCAGCATATTTTTGAAGCTGCACAGAGATCCTTGAGCTAAGGCTTGTTGGTAAGATGTCTCCACACTCTGTGGCTTAAACATTCATCCTTTTCAATGCAAAGGTGAACGTATGGATGAGATAAAACAAGGGCTTTTTTTGTTCTTCAGAAATGTAATATTTATTTTTTAATGTAGCTTTTACTAATCAAATGTTCAGATGATGCCCATGCAATACTAATACTGCTTAACACTGAATCTAATTTGAAACTTGTCTTCCTCCTTCCATACACTTTATTTACCATGATGACACCACTTCCATTTTCTTGTAAATAGTAAGGAATCCTGCTGTGACTCATTATTAATACTGTCTGGGTAGGTCCTGAGGAATAATGCCTGTGTCTTGTAACAGTTCCTACCTGGGCCTTTTATTGGCACACAGATTGCGTTCTGTTGCACCTTATGAAATGCTCTGCTTAAGCGATTAGTTGCCTTTTGATTTTTCTGTTCTGTTGTCTAGAGCCACTGGTTTTAGCTGCATTTTGAAATCAGAAATTAAGTAGCAAACTTCACAGTAATTTCCCTAGCTTGTGTTCACAGTATGTGTAAAGAGATTGGGAAATGCTCTGCTTTGCAGTGTCAGCTGTTTGGAGAAGTGTTCTTGCTGGGTGAAGGTAGCATAGATCTTGCATACAGAAGTACAAATCTGGAACGATTTTGTTAGCATCAGAGGAGTCATTTTGAGTTTGCACAGGTATAAGTGAGATATTTGTCTGACTGAAGTGCTTCACAGAGGAAAATCTGCTGTTCTCATTCTGGTGGGAACACAGATGAGCGTAGAAGTGTGGCTTCTTTTTTGCTCTGCTTTCTACCTGAGGCGTCCTCAGCTGCTGTAAGTGGAAGTTATGCTGGAGGGAACCTTTATTTTGTTTTTCTAAGTGTAATTTTAAAAGCAGGCATTTTCTTCTCCATTCAGTTAAAAACAGTGCAATGATTTGTCCTAAGGAGACAGTTCGTACGTCAGTCTTGACTGTTCTTTGTATGGCCCTAATGCTGTTATATCATCTAATATGCTAGATTTTATCATCTTTCTCTGTGCTGTGGCACTTCTAATAAGTCGCTTTCTAATTCCTTTGTCACATAAGCTGTATCTCTGAAACCTCCATAAGTTCAGACTGGCTCAAACACCAGCAAACACCATTATGCTCTGGAAGAAATGATAAAGGAACCCCCATGTCAGTAAGGAAATTGTCTGAAGCCATCAGGTAAATTAAAAGAGCTGATTTTATTCTGATGTGAAGGCATTGTTAATCAAGTCATACAGGGGAATGAACACTAAGCAAAGAATGCTATCTGACATCAGCAATTATTTTATTGATGCCTCCGCCTCTCAATCAAATGCAACTCTTTCTTGACAGGTAGTATTTAGCAATGATGGAAAAATGGTAGCTTTGAGAGGAGAGGAGGTGAGGGTCTCCAGTGAATGGTGGAATATTTCCATTTGCATCAGATTTTCTGACATGGTTTTAGTTGCAAAACTGAGTTAACTCCACCTGGGGAGCTGCATGAGTTTATTCTAGAAGATGAGTTCTTAGTTGATGCAATCCCAGGTATTGATAAAATCCTCAGAAAATTGGTACTGTTCTAAACTAGTGGAATTGGATCTAGTGGAATGAAATTCTTCAATTTGGGGTTGGGTTTATGTTTATTTCTCAGAAGTGCCAACAAGTCTGTGCTATGATCAAAGGTGTTCATGGTATAATTTTTGGAAGGGTTATTGTTTAAAGCAGAGGTTTCTGGGAGTAGTTGCTTTGTTGTATTTGAAGATATCAGTCGTGGGCCCTGGCAGATGAAATTCATGACCCAAATTCCTATTGTCTGCTTAAACACAAGCTAATAATCTACTCAAAAGACACGCCTGTATGGTCACCAGGCGACAAGACAACCTAACTTTCAATACAAACTAAAGTCAGGCAAGAGTGGAATGTGTGCTGATGAAATAAGCTATTAGGCATATATAATCTAAAAGAAACATGCTCAAAACTGTGTGGACTCAATTCATTGGCACGTGAAACATGAAGAAAAGAGTAAAATGGACTGAAATCTTTTACATAAAGGTGTCTCACGGTATGAGAGCATGCCTTGATCAGTAAAACTATAATGGTGAGAAAATAAACTTTATAAAAGACAGATTAATTGTACCTTAACAGTTATCTCCTCCTTTATACTGTTATTCAAACTGCACTATGTCGTGAAAACAAAAGGGAAACTACTGTGCATGTGCAGTTTACAACTGTAAACAGCAAGGTATCATAAATGAAGCTTCCAGTAACAGAACAATAGTAATTTTAGGCTGCAGGTCACATCAAACATCTAGCTTGTACGTTATAGATACAGGCAGGAAAATGCCTGTAGGAGAATACTTTCTCAATTACCACTTCCCAGGTCTTGGTGTACTCAGGATTGTGTTGTGCAAATAGTGTAAGAGAGTGATTACTTGCCTGTACCCCAGACCTGGGCTCTCAGTTAACTGGACCTGTACAGATGGAGAAGTATAAAGAAAAGGGGGGGATGTTTTTCAAGGTATCCCCTGATGTGGGAGACACGAGGATGTTCTTTTGTGTCTTAGTCTGGTGCTTCCTCCAAATATGAGTATTTGCTGAATTAGAGAGGAGATAAAAGCAGTTTAGATGATGTGAAAATTCTTTTGGTTTTATAACGCATTTCTGATGGAGCATCGACCATGGGCCAATAGCAAGGTGATATCTCCTAGAAAATAAATTTTTCCTGCTTATAAATATGTCTAGAAAGTCTTTCCTCTAACTGCTCTGTTGTATTTGTTTGTAAAAAACATTCCTAATAACCTTTAGAGACAAAGTCTTCACTAATGTGACTGCAAAAAATATTTAATAGGAGAGGAAAAAACAGCTGTTGGACAGTACCATAAGAAAAGTAATTGAGGGTGGTTTTCTGCTTAGCTTCAGGTGTACTAAGTACCCGGGGTTTTAATCACTTAATGTGAGCCATGCTGACTGATATATTTTCTAGTACTTTAATCAAAACTTCATGTAAGATGAAAACTTTACAGCAGAGTGTGTATACTACATAAATACTGTTTTCTGCATCAGCTAACCATAGAAAGGTGGTTGTTTCGAGCTCTGTTTTCCTTAAACCCACATGCATTAATTATGCTATTACTGCTGAAATCTTTTTCAAGCTGTTTCTGATGCTGCTCTCTGTCCTTTGCAGCACTGGCAGGCTGATGTGCCTGGGATCAGCCTCCCTGACTCTGAATTTTAAATCTTGGAGCACCTTTAGCCTTCCTCAGCCCTCTGGAAGTGCTGTGGTGCTCTAAGCTTTCACTGCACAGTCTGTACAAGAGGTCCTCTCCTGCATTTTGACCACCTGTTTTAAGCCTTGTATGTAGGAGCATTTTTAGTGTTGCTGATCTGAAAACATTTTCTTCTGCTATACTAGCTTTTGCTTAAAGCTTTTCTTTACTGAAAAGATTTTCCTTTTCTGTGTTACTTTTGACCACTTGATATTTCAGTCTGTATATGAAGAGAATCACTACACAGTTCCTTTTTATTCCTGTTATATCTAAAAATGTCCTTCTCTTGGCCTTTTTTTTTTTTTTTACACAACTGGACAAAACAAATAATCTGTAGCTTTTCTGTACATTTTTTGGAATTTCTGTATTCTGATTTGTATCAAAACTAGAATTTTGCCTTTTATGCATTTGTTATATGTATGTTTTATGCCTGCTTCCACTGCCTCCAAAGCCAACTTGTTTTGTGTGCTTGGTTTTTTTTTTAACTACTTTGACTCAGTCTGTGGTTTTTCTGGACACCTAGAAAAATGTTCTTAAGCTGTTCCCAGTTATTGTAAATTTTTCTTCTAAAATTCTTTCTCTCAACTAGTTTGGCTCTTCTTCTCCCTGCCCGCCTCCCCTAGCTTCATGAAATCGATCCTCTTTAAGCAACAAGCATGTATATTAGTAATTTTGGCAAAGTAAAAAGTCTTCTGTTTGCACTTGAAAAATGCAATCAAGTCATAATCACTTCTTCTTTGGATAATACCTTTTTTTTTGTGATCAATTTACTCCTTATCACACAGATGAGCTCTGATATAGAATTATCTGTGTTGGATGCATCTTTTCTGAGTTAAGATTTTGTCTTCTGTAGTTTCTTAGCAATTGCAAGGACAATTTAACTCTGGCAGCATGAGCTCTCTCTGCATAAATCACAGATTGGAGTCTTTTATTCCCTTTGTACTTTTTATATTGGTGTTCAAGGAGCTGCTCTGCTACTGATTTGTCCTGTGATTTGATTCTCTTTTTTTAGAGAGGAAGCATCTTTTTCTTAATTAGGTGGAAAGGGGCTGACCTGACATGTTTTTATTCTAAGATAATTTTATTTTTAGTCCTGTGTTCAAATTATGGATTTAATTACATTTGCATGATACTGTGCAAAACCTAAGGAACTGGCTACACGAGCCCCTGCACCTTTCCCAAAACACACACACCTCCCCACCTTCCCCCAACCAAATATTGTTGACCTCCTGACTGCTAATACTTCCCAGAAATCAAATCTACCCTGCAAAATGGATCTTGTCTCCTTTGTGCTATTAGTTTGCAATCCCTGATGAATTCCTGAGCTGATCCTGAAACAAGGAGATTTTTGTTCTTTAGGTACTTGGGGATTTTTAATTAAGTTACTCTGAAGATGGAGAAATCTAACTCTAGACAGGCTACGTATTTTTCTTTGCCAAGCAGTACTTCTGCCTATCTGAAAGAGACTAGTCGTCAACTGCCTGCACCTCTGACCAATTCTCTTTGGGATGAGACGCAGACTGGATCCCGCAGGATTGTTGCATGGATTGAGATGGCACGCTGATGCTCACTTACTCTCAAACACATTCCCCCTATCCCCCCAGTAACTGGGCCTCTCAGCACTTTAAAACGTACTTCTTGACAATTACCATGTTTATTCAAAGAAGAAAACTCAACATCAACATACATAGTAACATGAGGATTTGCATAAGAAAATAGTAACTTGGGGTCAAATCATAGTTATTGCTATGGTTGTCGCTTTAGTGTGTGTTAAAGTAATTATGACAAGTACCCAGGGGATGCACAGTTCATGTCTATGTCTGCCTGGGAGAACACAGAACCTGCACCAGAGTTAAAGGCTTAATAAAAAAGGGTAGTTTGCATCAAATTTCAAAAGGGATTTATGAGAAGCTGTAACAAACTGACTGAAGAATATGGATGAGGTTGTGAAAGAAGGAAGGCCTGGAATTCACATGAAGGCTTTTATTCTTAAAAATGATCTTACGTAATCGAAATCTGTGGTATTACCATATTTTTTCTCTTTCCTCGGGAAATAATTAAGCACTCCCTTCTGATCATTTTATGGAATCAATGCTCTTTCAGCAGTGTTAGCATTATTTGTCTTTGGGAAGTGCACATTTATGGATGGTAATAATTTTAAAATAGCTGACATGAAATACAAAATGGCCCTTTTTTCTGCTTGACAGAGAATAGCATGAATGAAGGGCTAGGAGGAGTGCCGCTCTCTTAGCGCAGGCTGCCCCACTCAGCTGCGAGTGGGCCGTAGTTCCATTCCCTATTCAATTTTGCTTTGACTTTAATTCAATCAGGCACTTGTTTTGCCTCTTCCTCTGGAAGAGTGGAGGGGACAACCCTCAGTATTTCACAGGAGTCATCTTTAACCTGTGCAGTCTGAGCTTGGGTGAAATCTCCTGGCAGCATTGGGTGGTGCCTGAGTAAAACTGGGCACCAGTGTGGAATAAGTTGATGAGATTATAGGGAATAAATTGAAGCATATGGTGGATGGCAGCAGAGGAAACAAAACAAGTTAGCCATCTGGAAACGTGTGCAGGAATGAAGAAACAGGACAGTTCTTCCCTTGTTTCTTTACTTTTCTGGTTTTTTCCTCCAAATTGCACCGGCAGATATGCCACTGGACAAATTAGTTTTCTTCCCACAGCTGTTTATTTTGTCTGCTGTTCTTTTCACAGGATCTAAATGAATCGGGTGGGTAGAGCTGGAGAAAGATGGGATGACTGATAGATGTGGGGAGTTTGAACTCCGCTCACTGCTTCTGCAGTTGCTCAGGAAAGTGAGCTGCTGGTGGCAGAGTGAGGAGCTGACAGCAGAAAGGTGGGACAGGAGGCTGGGAGGGAGCCAGGGAAAGGTGCAGGATAGCAAATAGCTGATCCAGTCTGGGGAAGAATTGCTTACCATGATGTTCTTCCAGAGTTTAGCCTTGTTTGGATGGCCTAATGGTGGTGAACTTGAGCATTTTTAGTCTGCAGCTTGTCAGCCTTCCAGGTATCCACCTCTAGTTGCAGAAAAAGCCATGGCAGAGTGCTGCTGTGCTCATCTCGTGCATCGGCATGCAATGAGCTAAGGCACAGCATTTTGTTACCGTGTCCACTGTACTTACCCTTTTGTGGGGTTTCTTTCTCTTCAAAACTTATTAAAAGAGTTCTAAAGCAGTAACACAGTAAACACTGCCAATCATCTCTGTGCTTTAAAGTACTTGTAAATGAAACCTAAGTACTAGCCAGTTCTTGAAATCTAATTACAGGAATTCACTTGAGATGCAAGTTTGTTTTGAATTTAAGAATGGACCAGGAACAGAAAAATAACCACTGACAAAGAACAGCTTCTGCTTGGAAGAAAGTAGCTCTGCTCGCCCCTCTGCCATGTCTCCTGTGCCTAGCACAAAGCCAGTCACCAGATCTTGGATATTTAGCTAAACCAGCTGAAAGTTCAAAAGAGATGCTAGAAACACTGCATTGTTCTGGCTTCATTCCTTCTCTGCAGACTGCTTTAAGAGTCTCCTGAAAGTGGAAAGTCTTTAACTCCTACTGTGTTGGAGTACCCATAAATAATGAAAGCTTTTATTTCGAAGCTCTCTGTTGTATGTTGGGACATCTAGAGCCACTTTTTGGAGCACTTACTCTGCGTTGTGCTGCTGGGACGCAGAGAATGTGCTCTGTGAGCCCAGACAACACTGTCCTGGCCTGCGCAAGGGCAGCCGCTGCAGCAAGGGAGATGGTGCAAGAAGCAATAAATTCTTCTTTCACATGTATGGGAGCTAGGCTGGGCAATCAAATTGCACCCATTTTCTGTTCTCTACTCATTGTGTGATTTAAACCACTTTTGTGTGTGTGTGTCCATGTGACTGTGAAGAACAGCAAGGATATTGTAGAGCTTGGCTTTGAACACAAAGGAAATAGCAAGATATAAAAAGGTATTTCTTTAAGTGCAGTGACATGGAGAGAAACCCAAGAAGGGAGAAACTATGCCAGGAATACAAGACTGAGCCTGTGTTTAGGAGCCAGTGTGAAGGGGAGGGAAAGCTGAACTTGATGATGCTCTTTATGTTGCTTACCTGTAGCTGTACTGGAGATGTAACAAGGATAACGAGGTGATATTTATACCAGCCCTAATGCAGAGCAGAATGAAAGCTTGTTTCTTTGTAAGTGACATACAAATTAGTGAGACGGTTTAAGAAAAGCTTCTGCCTCTCTGTTTTTATGGACTGTGCTGTTATCCTGGAACTGGCTGTGTGTATCAGAGCCCCCATGCGTACCCAGCTATCTCAGGAGCACGCAATGCGGTGGATTTATGAATCCACAGAAGCTGCCGTGCTAAGCATGGCTGCCTTTTTCTCCTGATTACCTGTTTCTTATTAGAATATATTGCTCTGCCAGTCGAATTGAGTGCCAGTTCCCAAGACTGCATACTGTGGAGCTGCTTTGTGTGGCGTAACCGGGCGACGTGGAGAAACCCTGGGCCTTCTGGGGATGTGATTGTTCCCTACCAGTGCTCTTAAATGTTCCCTCAAACTTAGTGCAAGGTAAATATGACATTCTCACTTACCAGAAATAAAGTCTCTGGTGGGGGATGTGACTTCCCTAATCCCCTCAAATTGCAATAAAATAAAATGTTAATGGTCAGTATGTCTCAGGAACCCTTTCTCAGTCAGAATACTGAATCCTCTTCACCACAAGAAACAATTCCTCTAACAGCTGCTACTGGATGCAATTGCAGTGTTACAAGGTGCCCTGTCCACAATAGCTATCCTCGAGGAGACGAGATTCATGCATATTTGATAACATACACAATGGAAATGATACTGCAATTAGCGTGTTTAGGTTGCAGCATTTGGTTACCAGTGAAACCAAAATGGCATCTAAGCTAGCTCCGTAATAGCTCTGAGCCCTCTGAGCAGAACTGGCTGTTAGGATGTGATGTGACTTGCAGTGAAGATTTGTGGTGTTTGTCAAGAAATTTATCAAATTGTCATTCATTACTGTTACTCAATATTATGAATATACTGGCACATGATCTTTCTATTTACAAGAGTACAAATTTACCTCCCTGCTGAAAGAAATCTGTTCCAACTCAAAGTGTATTTGCACAGAGAAAGAAAAAGAGACTGTTAAGTGAATTAATGACTTAATGATGATTGTTTATTATTTGTATTACAGTAGTGTTTAAACTGAGACTGGATCTTCTACGTGTTCAGCGTTACACAAAGGCTGATTGCAAAAGTGGCTTCCCGAAAGAACTAAATGGAGAACAGATAAAAGAAGAAAAATTACTTTTCCTGGATCTGAGAAGTAGAGAAAGGAGCTGCCTTGCCCAGGGCTATGTAGCTAGTGTATGGTAGAGCCTGGATGTGAACCCAGATATATCAGTACAACTCTTTTCACACAAATTGATGTGCTGTCTTGATTTTTATCTAGTATTGCGTTAACTACTTAGTGTTGCACCGGTGAAAGTGTCTGTGCTTCTCTGCTTCAGAAAGCAAACACTTTGTGTGTGTGTGTGTGTGCGTGTATAGGTATAGAAACATTCATGTCTGAAAATATCTTTAATCTCTGTTTTCCACATATGCATGTGTTGGTTCTGGCTAGGATAGAGTTAACATTCACCTGAGCTGGCAAGAGAACTGGAGCTGGTGGCCCCTGTGGCTGGGACACAGCTGGGATAGGTGAGCAATTAGCCCACAGCTGGGCCAGGTTACCCAAATGAGCCCCAGGGCTGTTCCACCCCCTGTGACCCTCTGCTCAGTGTATCAGTGAGGAGGGTGCTGAGGGGAGCCTCCTGACATTTGCTGTAACGCTTCTCAGATGCAGAGTTACAGTCTCTTGAGCACTGGACGGGGATTCAGGCGGTGTGAGCACTAGCCTGGCTCCTGCCAGGTACACTTCATTCCGGTAAGGACCCGTAAGGTGTGTGGTTGGTTGGTTGGTTGTTTTTTCTTTTTTACTGTATCTTTCCACCTCATAGTGGTTATCACCGCCGTAACCATCTCTCAAAGTCAGACTAAGTCATTACAATCCTTCTGTCTTGTCCTGAGCTGAGCTGTAAGAGTCTGAATCTCTCCTATTCTTGCTCTGTTCCTTGGAAACCACTTAAAAGAGAGCTAGAAGGGCATGCCAACACCCTCCTGCAATGAAGGGTGCTGCAGAAGGCCCCGGGCAAGTTTGGAGCATGGTGGTAAAACTGCAGTGATAGGTCCTTGGGAAGGTGTCTTGCGGCTGGCAGCAGTGTGGATGTGGGGGAAAACGTGGCTACACTACGGCTGTGAAGCAGATCTCTGCAGGTTTGGCGCTAGTATGGTTGAGTAGCTGAGGCATTTGCACAAAGTGCGCTTTTTTTTTTTTTTTTTTTCCTCAGAGCTTTCCAGTGCTTCTGCAGTGCAGGTGCCTGTAAAAGAGCAATGATCCTCCCCACTGCTGGCTCCCCAAAGCCTGTGCTTCAACCCTCTGCCAAATTCCAGAAGTGAATTATTTTGTGTTTTCATGTTGTTTCCCTTGTCGTATCTGAGGCTTTAGCTGGGTTGGGCAGTAAGAGGGAATGAAGAGATCCTTTCATTAAGTGTTTCCTGGTGTTTGCTGCCACTTTGCCCTTGCGCAGTTGGCACAGCAGCAATATCTGCTCAATTGTGTTTTCAGTCTCCCTTTGCTGAAACAGGCATTTCACTGACACTACAGGGTTTGTGTTTTTGTTTTTTTGAAAAGCACTGGCTCTGTTCCCAAGGCAGAAGTTTCTTGAAGAAGGAGCTTCCTGCTGCGTACAGTATTTATTTTTTAATTAGTTGAGCTAATATGCAATTAATGTTTATAATGCAAACGTGTCTGGGGCCATCCATTCACTTAATCAGAACACTTTTAGTTATTGCATTTTCTTTAACATTTTTTTCTTTGTGAACAAAATACTGTGGCTGCGTAATAGCATTTTTCTTGAACCTTGCTGTAAGCTTGGCTATCCCTACAAAGTCTGGTCCTCAGAGACTGGCTGTGATGAACTTTTTGTTCTTTGCTGCCTAACAGGTTTGTAACACTTTCCTGGAACAAAATGAACCAGCAGCAGAACATCTACTGCCAGGAGATTTTTTTTTTTTTTTTTTGGATTGGTTTGCTTGTTCCTATTTCCAGTCTGGAAGTAAAATTCCAGTGTGAATTAGTAAACCTTGCTTCAGATTTGAACTAGTTTGAAATTGGATTTTCTCTGGTAAAGATCTTTGCTGTTGGATACAGAAGGGTTTTGTTTGTTTGGTCGTGTGTTATCCTGTGTCTATCTTCTGCTCCCTCAAGCAGGTTAGACACAACACTTTGTGATGCAATAAGCTTAGGCAAAGGACAATTAAACAAACTTGGAGAAAAATATATAAAAAATACTTAATCCTAGTTACAATTCAAGTGTAGAAGTTCAGAAATGCAAGTGTTTAATTTGCTTGGTGTGGCAGAAGATCACAGTCTGTAACGATTATTTTTAACTTTTTCTAGAAAAACAGCAGAGAACTTGGGATAACTGCTCTGTCCCTATATGTGCCTAGAGATCTACATGCAGACTGGTGAATGACAACTTGGAATGATCAAAATTACATTTATCTGCCATAGATATGCTATATGTGACTGTTGCATGTGACAACTGCAACTGCAAAATCGTATCAAAATCTGAAAGTGTTGTGTCTCAAATTGTGCCTGAATTGTGACACCCTGTGATGTGCCCTGCAGTGGGATGCTGGTCCCCTGAGCTCTTGGTAGTCTCAAGAAAGGGACTTTGAAGGGGGAATGACAAGTCAGGCTGCTCTTTTGAATGATCCTCTGGAGAGTCTGGCTTTCCTTTATGGAGAGTATCCCTCTGGTCTGCGCGTTTCCCAAGTCATCTGCAGCTCTTGCTCTCTAATTTTGCTCACTTTCACATACATGTCCCTATGATTCTCTTCATGGGCTTAATTTTGTGACCATACTATTTTTTTTCTAGCCAAAGTCTGTTAATATTGGGACCTAACTGATACAAATACAACACACTCAACAGGGACTTAACTGATGCAGTGTGCACGTGAGAGGGAATGGCTTTGCTGCCAGGGGAATGGTCAGGCTTCTCACCCTGAACAGCTGTGACTGTAAACAACAGAGAGCCTTGAAAACCATGTGTATCCAGGGGTTCTTCAGCTTTGTCGATTTTGGTTTAGAATACCATCAAAGCAAGGGGAAAAAACTCAATATCTAGGATGCTTATCCTGCTTCGGTACAGGGAGTGAGCCAAATGGTTATTTGTCCCTTGACGCCCCGCAGTTCTCTAACTCTAAGTAAGTGTCTTGAAGCGGTGGCAGACACACATTATAGCTGGCGTTCAGAGGCACAAAACAATGGAGGTGTTTGAGGATATAATCATAAAAAGGAAAGAAAAAAGGAAAAATGCAGTGTAGCCGTAGCAGTCAGAAAGATGACAGATGTTAAGGAACTGTGGCTTTCAAGACACATTATTTGTAATATCCCCTCATTTTCAGATTTAATCCTGTTCGATGTGAGGGTCCAGTGTCATGTAAGTGAAGGCAAGGAATCCTACTGTGTGTTAATAAGGCCCTTACTGTATGGGGACCAAATTCATCTTCACAAGCAAGAACCCCTAGGGCTTTCTTAATGTGGTAAAATCATGTCTCTTCTGTCTTGCTCTGACTGGTGAAAACACTGGGGAAATAAGAATATGAATACTTGCTGTAGTTGTGTGGGTCTGGGTGCACATAACAGCACCTGAAACATGAAGTAGCCTCCACCTGACTTTTTGAAGCTCTTCAGTATTGCTGCTGGGCAACTTGTCCATGTTAAAATCATAGAAATGTAGAATGGTTTGGGTTGGAAGAGACCTTCAAAGCCCATCCAGTCCAACCCCCCTGCAGTGAGCAGGGACATCTCCAACCAGATCAGGTTGCCCAGAGCCCTGTCCAACCTGGCCTTGAATGTTTCAGGGATGGGGGGTTTACCTGCCACCTCTCTGAGGAACCTGTGCCAGTATTTCAACACCCTCATTGTAAAAAACTTCTTCCTTATATCTAGTCTAAATCTACCCTCTTTTAGTTTAAAACCATTACCCCTTGTCCTGCTGCTTACAGGCTCTGCTAAAAAGTTTGTCCCCATCTTTTTTACAGGCCCCCTTTAAGTACTGAAGGGCTACAATAAGGTCTCCCTGGAGCCTCCTCTTCGCCAGGCTGGACAACCCCAGCTCTCAGCCTGTCCTCACAAGAGAGGTGCTCCAGCCCTCTGATCATTTTTGTGGCCTCCTCTGGACCCACTCCGACAGGTCCATGTCTTTGCTGTGCTGAGGGCTCCAGAGCTGAACACAGTACTTCAGGTGGGATCTCACCACAGCAGAGTAGACGTTATGGTACTGCCATGAAGTTAAGTGGGGACAGATGTATAAAATAGTGATTTGATTGTACAGCAATGAATCATTTCTTCATATCCTCAGTTTCCGGGCTGTTAATTACAGTGAAATGTTTCATGGTAGGAATTAAAGTAAAATCCATTATGGTGTTGGTCAGCATGGAAGTAATTATAACCCTTTGATCTGGTCTGTGGTGAAAAAAAAGGGCTCGGTAAAGATTGTGCTGGTTCTTCCTTCTGAAATAGGAATGTTCCAAAATAATTAAAACTATCATTATCAATGCCTTAATGGAGGAGAATCAAGAAAGAGGCAAGACCACTGGTTGGGTCGATTTGTAGGGCATTGAAATCAATATCCAATTATCAGACAGTGCTTTAAAAATCCCAGTGAAAAAAATCAGGAACAGTGACCTTAACTCGGAGTTAATTTACTTTTATTAATTTGAGTAACGCTTTTTCTGAATGCACGAATCAAAGCTCAGCTGAGGGCATTTATTTCAGGCATGATTATAGGCTTTATGAGTATGCATATGTGCAGGGACAGAAAGACCTTTTTGTGTAGTGTGGCAAGACATGGTGTGTAGGCAGTTCTTGGTGCAGAGTTTACACGCTTTGTTCAGTGATAGACTGACTGGACTTGTGCATCAGAGAGAGATTCCAGTGAGGAGCAGGTAGTTCACCAAGATGATATAGCCAGAGACAAGTCAAGCCTAATTTGGGGGAAAAAAAACAGAGAAAGTAGATATGCAGTACTTCTTTCAATATTTTCTGCTCATGGTGTATATCCTCTCAGGGATAGTGTCTAAAATGACTTATAAGAACTTGCTATGCTTCAGAAAGAAGAGTCAAAACAAACAAGGTATGCTATATCTAAATGAAGGCTGTAGAGCATCAGATACATGTTGCCATAGCAATGCTGCATGTAGGGCACAAAGAAGTGGAATAGTAAGAAGCCAGCAGGGTCATTAACATCATCAGCAGGCTCAGTGGAGCACAGCTCTATGGTAGATGAAATGGTTTAATGTTTCTTCAAAAAACATCCGTGGGAGTGATGCACAAAAAGAGAGAAGACAGTGAAAATACAACAGTGGTGGGAGTCCTAGTCCTGGTAGGACTGACCCTGACATCTGTGGCAGCTGCTTGGGTCCTCTGGAATGCTGGAATGAGTTTGTAAAGTGCCTGCACTGGGACATCTAGGGATATCCTCTATCTGGGAGGGCTTCTTGAAGATACTCCAAGGATGTGTCACACCTCTTTGAGGTGAAGCGCATGACTATGGCTCAGATTTCTAGGAAGGTGATAGTCAATCAGCCGTTTCATTCTTCCCAGACAGAGTATCTGGGATTCTTTATGAGCTTTGATGTATCAAATGAAGGAGTAAAGTGAAGTTCTAACTTCGGTTACATGGAAGATGCTAAGAAACAAATGGAGGAAGGAACAATGGTAATAGAAAAAAAATTAAGGAAAGAAAAAATTCTGTTCCATATGCTAAAGCAACAAGGAAAGACTAGAAATGCTACCACCTATACGCATTAAGCAGAATATGTTGTGTGACCCACTATGTGGGGATACAGCTGTGTCACAGCCACTTAGCTTGTGACACAAATGCGTATTTCGCCTCTTTTTTGGGGGGTTTCTTCTAATGCTATTTCCTCAGTTTCCAGGGAACAACCATAGCAGGGGAAATAGAATGATTGATCTCAGATTATCACTGCTGTAAAATCATCTCCAGATGTCTGTCAGCTTTAAGCAGCGTAACTGAAATCGGTACGGGCTGAAGAGCAGCACATGAAGCAGGGTCAGTATTAACAGGGCTGGATCCTCAACTGCTGTGAGATGGGATAGCTGCCCTTGGATCAGGAAGCTTCTGCTCCCTAATATTAGTTTGTGACAGGAGTAGATGTTTTGTATTGGTCAAATTTAGGAGTTATGCAAGTTTAGATTTTTTTTAAAAAGATTGGGTCAGGCTATGACTAAATACCTTAACTTTTTTTTTTTTTTGCACACTTTTAGTTGTTCTAAAATTCCTTTTAGTCCTGAAGTGAGTAGGTTTTTTTTGTTGGGTTTTTTGTTTTTTTTTTTTTTGGTTTTTTTTTTTGGTTTTTTTTTTTTAACAGGCTTTCTATGGTGTTTAATTGAAAAGACAAGGTTCGGAGCTTGAACTTGCTGATTAGATTAAATATTGCTGTTTTAAACAGGAGTCTTAATCAGAAAAAAATCAGAAATTTTTAACCACTGGAGCAAAGCTTATGTAAAAATAGTTGGATTAAACAGTGATGACTAGGGTCCTGTCTAGTTTTAATGCCAGAAACATCTCTTCAGAGCAATCATGCTTTCCCGAGAGAGTACCAATGAGGAAGGATTAGTACTACAAAATGTTACACCTTATTTAAATTTCCGTAGAGGCAAAATGCTTGTTTTCTCTAACAGTTCATGTTTTATTGGTAACAATGATGCTAAGTCACAGCTGTCAGACTAGGAAAAAGCTAAGACTGAAAGAAACTCCCAGCTCTGACCTCTTGTTTTGACTCCTTTCCTCAGCAGCGTGTTACTGCCTTTGAGTTGAAGCGCGTTTGAACGAAGCTTTTTGTAGACGCTTGCTCTCTCCCCGCTGCTGGTGCGCTTCACAGATCTTTGCAGAGAGTGCTTGCAGCCATTATCCAGGTGTGAGAGATGCTGCTGGGCTGGGGATGGAGGTCAGAATGTGTTAGGGAACATACTCTGCCTCTGCTCTGTAGTGATGAAAAGATCCAGCTCAAAAATGCTACCCACCACTCCTCTACCTCGCTGTCCTCAGTAAATGGTAGTGCTTTTGGCTCTTGCCTTCCAACAAAGTCATGCTTCCATATCCACCGGGGATGGGGACAAGCTCAGGACTCCACAACTCTGCTCCCAGTTCAGCAGAGGGTTATCTGGAGCCCGGTTTTGGAGTAAAGGCATGGAGACAAGAGAGTGGCAGTGTGAAAGGGACACCAGAACTGTATGACTGATGGGGCTGTTATCCCTTACCTGGTAGCAAGCTATGGAAATACAAAGCACAAGGGAGTCTTGTAAGCTTTTCACTGTCATTCCATTAAGGTTCAGGAGATTTTAGTACTTCCAACTCTGTTCTGAAGAAAGTCCTCCGTGCTGTGTGTTAACAGCTTCTACTGGTACTGCTACTGTAGGGCTGCTGATCAGTAGTTTTGCGACATTAGGTGAATCAATTGAACTCCTGCAACATCTAATTAATTTGCTGTTGCTGTGAAGAATCCACAAATGATCATTATTGGTAATGAAAGCTATTGATCTGAAGTGTACAAACTAGACAAAAAAAGAGTAACAGGTGAAGGCTCCAGGTCAGATCCTTTGGTAGCCATCACCAGTACTTTAAGGACCTCAGTGGGGCTTTGTTGAGTAACATCAGCTGAGAACATGTGCATAAAATTTAATGTTCCTTGAACTGTTTCAGGATTTAGTAATAATGTAGCTTATGTATACACCTACGCTGAAATATTCAAAGCTACCTAGGGGAACTGAATGCTAATTGTAGTGGAAATGGGCACTCAAAGCCCTTAAATGGCCTTCCAAATCCCAGCCCCTGGCGCGGGGAAGCATGCAGTCACCCGTTATACAGATCCGCTGCTCAGCCCCTCACTGGTTTTTGTTTCTGTGGTCTTCCAACAAATAATCGGCACCTTTCCTCCTTTTCTTTTAGAGAGTCTGAATTATAATCATCATGATACAAATTTTGGATGCTTTGCTAGTGAACCTGTAGATTGCTAAGAAAGGGCAGGGTAATATAAATTTTCCAGTTTTCAGTTTTAACATGACTTTTTAATTTAAAAGGTAGTTCGGGAAAGACATGTTTTGAAACTCATTGCTGCTTGTTCTCTCACTGCTGTTTCTTTTTGACTGTTCAGAATACAACTACTGTATGAGAAAGAATGATATTTTAGTTGTTGCTATGAATTAATCTCTTCCACAATTCCATTAAAACTAATGGAATTATGTCAGGATTAGTTTTGGCTCACTTGAATTTTTAGACACTGTGAAAAAAATAATATAATACTTGTCATGTGGTAAAATAAGTCTGATGTTACCTTCTATGAATTCATACTTCATCCTTTATTAATGTTGGAGGGTAATGATGCCCTGTATTACTTTTAAAGCAGCTAAAGTATTATGCTGTTTTAAGGGATTTTTTTTAGTCCTTCAGGGATGTTTGCTGCTGCCTGCAGCAAAATACGTTGAGATGTGCATATATGTGTGTGTTTCTATAGGTGTAAACACACATATGGGTGTGAACACACAAAAAGATAGGAAACCTTTGGGTATGGAGGGTTTTTAAATTGTTTTGAAGGACTGTATAAACCTTGCAATTTTTCCACCTGTTTCTATTTATTAAATAAATCTTAAAACTCACAAGATTTAACTTGTTTAGATGTTATTTTGCTATTCATTGTGAAAGATGAATCCCTAATGTCTAGTCACTTAGCTGTGCTGCTGCTTTTTTGGTTGGGTCTTGAGAGAATTTTTATTAAAATGCAAATAGTGTAGCTCCAACACTGTTCCCTGATTAAATGGAAGAAGCATCACTTAGTACTCATTGAAGTCAAATGTAATCAAGATAGAATTGATTTTATATTCAGTTCATGTAAACACTGCTCGTTCTAGCTCTTAAAAATCCATAAAATAACAAAAATGTCAGCTTTATTTTTCAAATGGATACAAGGTAAAGAGAAAACTCCTTACATGCTTTATACATTTATAATGGAAATAACACTAGCCTAAGGTAAGCGCAAGAATGGTGGTACTCTACTGTTATAAACTTCTACTGAAAGTTTATGGTTATGTGATGAAGCTTTGACGGACTGAGTGAAGTTGAGCCCTTTCAGCATGTTTACAGCTTGAACTGAGCTCTCCATCTGTATGTTACTACCTGGGGCCACTGTCTTCCTCACTGAGTGGTCAAGCTATCTTGAATCACCTTGCAGGTATTGTGTGATAGGGACACAGAAACACTAACTTCTGATCAGGCCTTGCCTGTTGGCTTAGCCATAAGCCAACCCATACCCAGGTACTTCTTGGAAATAACACTGGGTTCAGAAAATATCTGGTTACTTCTCTGTCTCCTGTTGACACGTCACCCCCCTCGATCCAGACAGACAGGGTTAGGATCAGGGTGCTAAGGGCCACTGGACTCTGCAAGAAGAGAAAGCCATTTGGCAGATGCAGTTAAGTTTACAGAGTTTTAGGCTCAGTTAAATGAGCTTGCAGTTGTGCCTGTGGAAAAGTGCAGCTGTGTGAGGGGAGCTGTAAATTGGGTTGGTAAGTTTCTGAAGGCGTGCAAGGGTGCCCGTGCCATTGTCTGCTCCTGCAAACACAGGACAGCATTGGAGGCAACGCAGGTGCAGGGTTATAAATGATGGGCTCAGCGTGCCCATTAAAAACTCGAACACTAACACTTCAGCTGCACTGCTGTCTGCAACCCGTGCAGCAGCCACTGCTCAGGAAATCGGGGTGTGCAATTATGGGGACTTGCTATTCCACATGTCCTCTCAGGGGCACTAGGAGATAAGTCATAGTTGATTTTCCTGCCTGAGAAAGTGTCTATTGTGTGTTTCCCTGTGCAGGCACAGGGATCCAGGCATGCATATGCAAAGGAAACCTTACAGTCTGTTCTAAAAATTTAGGCACCAGACATCCTTGTGTCTGCCTCTCTGACTATGACTTTTAGGAGTCACTTTGTATTAAGAAAAGTCATTGCGTGCTTGGTAAGCAATGTGTGGGTATTTTGCTTACTAAGAAGTAACTCCTAAAATCTCCCTTAAGTCATAATATCTGATGAGCATGTGAATGGAAGATAAAAGCTTCTATTGATATTGTGCTAATGCAAAGGCAGGGAAATGTTTCTGAAGATTTGAGTTCTCTGAAGTGTTGGCTTTTGTGAAGATCACTGTCTTGTGCAAGGTTTCAGCTCTGTTAATTGCTGAGAAGGAAACATGGTAGAAGGTGGAAGAGTAGACATGGATGAAAAATACATACCATATTCCATACATACCATGGTGTATGGAATACATAGATACCACAGAGGGTAAGAAATCTGCTGTGCAGGCCTCTGAGCAAATGAGAAAATCTCCACCTTTGGTGAAAGAGGATGCTGTGAAGCCATACTTTACAGTGAATAACCCCCCGCTCAGTTTGCAGGCAGAGCGTACAACAAAGCTGTATCTCCCTCCCTGCTTTCTTCTCTACTAGATTTTGATTTTTTTCATATTGATCTAAGGAGAGCAATTGAGCCTTTAAGTGAGTTGCCTGGGGTTTTTCTGAACAACAGTTTAGGTCATGTACAACAGAAACATGAGCATTAATGCTGTGATGGTCTTTTGGTCACTAAAATCAGATTCTCCAGGGAGAAAATTATATTTTGAATTACTGTGAGTTCTTGTGGGTTTATGTATTTAATATTTTTCCCTAGATGATAACTCCTAATAACAATAATTATTCACATTTCACAGATATTACACTGAATGATTTAAACTTTAAGAAGTTTCTTTTTTAGAAGCCAGTATTTATGAAGACGGAGTACTGGCCCATTTTAACATAAATGGTAAAGTGCAAATGAAAATTAATTCTGTTTGCAAAATGTGTTTCAGGATGTGTTTAAGCAAGCGAAAATCAACACATCAAAGGTCATTCTTAGAAGATGCAGAAATTTGAAGCCAAGTGCCTTGGAGCACATCTCCTAATTAAATCCCTGTAGAGGAAATAATGGTGAAACTTAAAGAGCAGAGTCATTGCATCTATAGGACAGGTCAGCACATCAGTTATGAGGATGGCTTGGACTGTCTTATTGCAAATGACTGTAGCAAAAAGTAACCCTGTGTGTTTGGGAGTAACAAGATGTAGTAGATTCATAACTTATAGTAGTAATAACCTGCTTCAGTATAAATTCCATGTGCTTCCATTTAATACAGCACTCCATTTCCAAATAAAATACTTTTGTAACACTTTTATGATGCAGATATCATTGGAAAGAAAGGCAGATTCTCTGTGAATTCCATTCATTTAACCTTTTACATGTCTATCCATTTCCTAATGCAACATTTGTACCATGAACACGATCTTCTAAAACATGTTCATCTGTATGGAGGGCACCTAGCTAATGGTGCTCAAATATTTCTGAAATGGCTCCTTAATCCTTCTCTCCAAGGTTTTTTTGCTAATCACTCTTAGAATAAAATTTCTTAATCAAATTCTATTATATTTCTCCTACTTCACTGTAAGTACTTACTCTTGTTTGTTTGTTTATATTGAATATTATTTAGTGTTAGTGAATGTTATATTTAATTGCATGCGTGAGGCACTTTGGATAGCTTATACACAAACAACAGATGTAGTCAAAGAGACAAAGGAAGAATTCTACAAGATTTTCAATGCTTACATCAATATTTTGTGTGACAGCAAAAATGAGTGCGACTGTTTTCTAAATCCATGTGTTACCAGAGACAGAGGAACCAGGGAGTCAGGAGCAGGGGGGCACCAGTCACACCTGCACGGGGCAGAAGTGCCAGGAACAGCATGGGTGTCCTTCGGTGGTGGTGTAGTGGTGCCAGCCCTTATTTTCAATCTGGAAACTTCCATTTTGATTTTAGCTTGGATTATTATGTATGTCTCCTTAACTGGGTAGCTTAAATACCAGAATTTTTTTTTTTTTTAAAAAAAAAAAAAAAAAAATTATCTTGTTTAATTCGGATAAATCGTGCTTGGCAATGATGTGGTTTACCTCAGTTACCAGTTGATTCAAATTCAACAGCTGCTAATTGTGGCTTTTCTGGTCTTTGCCTGGGATTTGTGCTGCTGCTTGGTGAGGCTCAAATATGCACAGGTTTTATTTTGGAGTACATGGTCCAAAATACATAATAGAACAACTTTGATTTGGGGAGAGAGGGAGAGACATTCATAATACAATCTAACAAAGTAGCACTTTTCCATTTCCAGTTAGTGGTGTTCTACAATAAAGCTGCCTTTGTCTGCAGCAATAGTTAGCAGAAACTCAGATTAGAACATATGAATCCAGAATATCAATAATGTTCTGAACTATGTGGGATGCCTAGAAAATGAAAGAGTAGATTAGTATTGGTCAAAAGCACGGATGAAAGAGCAGCAATAAATTCCAAGAACAAAGGTAGCCAGATACAAGGATTCTTATAAAGTTTCAAGCGAGTTGTTGACTAAAACAGTTTAAATAAATGAAGAATAATTGAGACTTTATTGCATGTGTATTTAAACCATTTAAATAATTGAAGTAAAAGGGCCTAAGAGTCAATAAGACAAATTAGTATTTCATGTTATTGAGTGATATGAAATAGGTAAACAAAAGATAGGTAAACAAAAGATAAACAGTAATGTATGAAAGCAGTAAAGCTGCTTGAAACATGATGCTACTGTATGTACTTAAGAAACCAGTATCAGTAACTAGCCCATCCTTCTCCTTACCGTTTTCCAAACTGGATTCTGAAAGATACTTGCTTATTCTTCATGACACGTGTCCTAAATAAAATTCAATCTCTTTCACTTATTTAAAAAACTAGTTAACCCAGGAGAGTGGATGAATAGAGATGGCAAAATTCTATTAAAATAAGTGTTAGTATGCATGCATTTTTCCAAAATTATTGGCTTTAATGAAATCTGCATTTTCAATGGCGCTTATTATAGTTGGAAAGTATCCAGTACTGATCCAGCTTGGGTTATGACAATGGACTGTACTGGGAGCAATAAGACCAATTTTCAGTGCTTTTGAAAAAAAAATGTGTTCCTGTCAGTTTTTTACCTGTGTGTTGTGCTTTAACCCCAGCTGGTAACTCAGCACCACCCAGCCATCATCACACGTGACGGTTTCTTGGGAAGACAAAGGCCATCACTCTGAACATCCCCTTTCTTCTGTCTTCCCCCAGCTTTCTATGCTGAGCGTGACGCCACGTGGTGTGGAATATCCCTTGGGTCAGCTGGGGGCAGCTGTCCCGGCTGTGCCCCCTCCCAGCTTCCTGTGCACCCCCAGCCCACTGGCTGGTGGGGTGGGGCGAGAGGCAGAAAAGGCCCTGACTCCGCGTAAGCGCTGCTCAGCGGTGACTGAAACATCCCTGTGTCACCAACGCTGCTGCCCGCACAAATCCAGAACAGGGCCCCGTACCAGCTACTGTGAAGAAAGTTAACTCTGTCCCAGCCAAAACCAGCACACAGTGATCTCCAGGTGTCACTTCTGTTTGCATAAGCTGTGGAAATGGAGAACCACCTCTCCATTATTTCAGAAATACTCTCTTCTGGATTATTTTTTTTTTTGGCAATGTGCCTCAAAATTGTTTAATCTCCTAATAGTCACTGCAGCTTTTCTTTATATCTTTGCCCTTCTGTTAAACTGGAAACAGCTCATTTGCAGTAAGGTGGTGTGTGGTTTTTTTTGGTTTTGTTTGTGGTTTTTTTATACAAGCTGACATCTAAAAAAAAAAAAAAGTCTTTTTTGAATGAGAGACCAACCATCAGTTAAATTTTCTCCTTGAAGTTTTTACTGCAAAATGGAGTTGAGCTTCAGGTTTTGAAGTCCTTTACGTGACTGGTAGAAATCTGGTCCCGAAGTCTACATCAAAAGGCTATCTAATTCCCTGTTGACTTTCATTTTATTTATTATATAGTGAATCTAGTATATTTATTTTGTACATAGTTTATTAACATTTTATACTACTATTTGCAGTGTTTTGATGAATACTGGAGAGAACAAAGCAGGAGTCATCAAGTCAATTTTTTGCAAACCTTAAATTATGTAGGCTTGGTAACATGAGAAAATGAAACCAAATCTCTTCT
Source organism: Tetrax tetrax (assembly GCA_009806455.1). NCBI lineage: Eukaryota > Metazoa > Chordata > Aves > Otidiformes > Otididae > Tetrax > Tetrax tetrax. The sequence goes on from WHYT01015779.1 coordinate 376,447, forward strand.
TGAGTTGGCTAGACAGCTCGACAGTTAATTGCATTTTTTTTTTAATATAAATGTACAAGGAACGTGGTTGTGGTATTTTAATTTGCAAATATAACAAAGTGTTTTCCCAGTCCAAGGTATTTTAATATGGAGGGACAAGAGCTAAGCCAGGTGAGGGATCAGAGATACCCGTTCTTTCTGTCTCTGCTGCTTCACTCAGACTGGCCTCAACCTCCCTCTGCACTTCCTGAGCTTCTCGCCTTTAGCGGGCATTGCAAAAAAAGCAAGCAAGCTTTACCTGCCTGAGAAAAGCCAAGACCGGAAAAAATCCCAGTGAACCTGCTTGTATGTTTATATACAGCTGTGTCAGAGCATATTGATGTTTAATGTATTTATGATTTGGAGTTGTACCTTCTCATAAGTACATCTTTGCCATATGGTGTGCCCCAGTGGATACTTGACAGCACATGTCAGCGCAGTGTGGCAATTTTTTGGGTTCAAACTCACCTTGTTAATTTCCCCCAGCTATGAACAGCAAAAATATGTATACACACACACACAAAAAGCTTTTCAGAGGGAAGGATAAAGTCTAATGGATTTTAATGGTTCTATATTTTTCCAAATAAAAATAGATTGGACATTATCCCCAACATGTTTTTTTTGTTGGGTTTTTTTTTTTTTTT
>WHYT01015779.1:377128-392261 GCA_009806455.1 Tetrax tetrax
ACTTCCATTTTGATTTTAGCTTGGATTATTATGTATGTCTCCTTAACTGGGTAGCTTAAATACCAGAATTTTATTTTTTTTTAAATAAAAAAAAAAAAAAGTTGTTTGTGCATCTTTTGATACAAGAGGTTGAATTTCAGAATTGAAACATTGGCCTTGGGGATGCCAAAACCCCAGATAGTTTTTATTTTTTGGGGGGCAAGGTTTGTTCTGTTTTTAATCTCTTTGGACTGACAAGGGCTACCAAACCTGTTCACCATATTATCTTTTAGTTTGGCACTTTGTTGTAAACAATCAGTAGCACAGGTAACTTAAAATGCACAAAGGGACTGAAAAGAAGAGAAAAGCATTAGCTGTTTCACAGGCTGAATAGAGAAAGATGTGATGAAATCATTCCAGAGGCAGAGAGGAAATGTGATTTCCATGCCGCTTTATGATTTATACTTTCTGAGCTGTGCTACAAAGGACAGCAATGAAAGGAAAGAAAAATATCCTCTGGTGATATTTCAGTAACACTGCAGATTACGGAAGGATCCTAGTTGAGGGCTGCCAAGCTCTTCTGACCATGGCTGTGCACAGGAGGTGCTGATATTCCCTCCAGTCCAGCTCTGCCAGTGCTTCTCTGCTCTCGTCGGGTCTGTGTGTGCTGTGTGACACTCTCCATCTTTGCCGCAGTATTTTCTTTTCCTCCCAGCCCTGTTGATAATTTGGGGAGTTAGGAGCATGATTACGGTGAACTGGAAGCCCCAGCAGCTCTCCTGTATTTTAGTGTTATCTATTGGCCCAGCAGGTTTAACGCTGTGTGTTAGAGATCAGCATAAAAAGGATTTTAGTGGATTCCAAAGAGGAAAAGGGATGGACAAAACCTGTGATTCCTTAGTGATGTGTCCTGCCTGTGCTGGACCTGTGCCAGGCAGTATAAATCAGCCTTGTTCTGCTGAAGTCTGAAACCATGTGGAGGTGGAGCAACAAATAAATTAAGGCACTTTTTGGTTTAGCCCCCACAATTGGAAGGTTAATGTGAAGAACAGTTCCTTCATTGTCACTCAAGTCCATAATTATAATAGGCACAGTACTTCTCTTGTACTTACACGCACAGTAAGATACCTGACTAAAAAAAACCCTTTCCACGACTTTTCGTAACTGGTTTCTGCTAAACTGTAATGATGGATTATCTTCAGAGTTGCCTGATCATCTGTGGTAGAACTGAGGAAAAAAAACCTCTTTTCTGAGATAATATAATGTGATATCCATTGTAAACCTTCTCCTGCTTTCTGGTCGGAGTCCAGGAGGCACAGGGGTCAGTGTGAATGTGGCAGGGAGAGCTCTGAGAAGCACTGGCTGTAAGTGAGGTGGAAATTATCCTTAAGCTATGAAAGGTAAAAGACTGCTACAGCTGAGATTCAGTCTGGATGTCTAAGCTTGAAAAATGTGGGTTTTTTCATCACCTTACTACTCCCATTTCAGCAGATTTGATTCTGTTTTAAGCAATTACTTGAATGTGGAACTGTCAGTTAAGTGCAGACAAGAACTGAACAAGAGATCAAGGGCCTCCTGGACCACGGCAGCATCAGCCACTGTGCTTGAAAAGAATGGTGTGTGGGAAAGCCCTACCCGACTGTAAACGGGAAGGGAACTGAGACAGAGAGGGGAGTTTCTCAGATTTGCAATATTGCTTTAACAATTCTTCATGGATGCAAATAACCATGGTAAATGAAAACTTATTTTGTGATTTGAATGAACTTCTGCAGAAGATTTGACTCCTTTGACATGCTCCCATGTTTCTTACTTCTGACAGTTGTGAATTTTTTGCACTCCTCTTCTTAACTGGGTCTAATTCAATACGATATCTTTGATTTGTTATGTTATAAGTTGTTGAATGCAGCCATAAAATTTAGCATGTAAAACTCTGCCATTTCCTGTAACTACAGTGCAATACAATTCAAGAAATCTATCGAAAAGATGCCACGTTCAATTCTGTTGGATTTTTAGAATAACTGTTTATACTGTCATTTCTGTGGGCTCCATACATATTTTGTTCAAAGGAACTTTTCCAAAATGGTGGGAGTCTTGCTTTTAGTATTCATTTCAGCAGAGTATGTTTAAATCCATTCAGTCTTATGGAACTTGTGACTAGTTTAACGAAAGTTAAATGCTTGCAGCATTGAAGCATTAAGGATATTTCTGCAGGGATGTGTCTAAGTTAACAAGTTTAAGGAAGGGAACTATATATTTAGTGGAAGTCTGAGGTTCACAAATTTAAAAGGATAGTCTATTGTTGACTGCTTTACATAGGATATTCCTCAGATCTGGGCAAAAAGTCTTAAAATGTGAATCTTTTGATACACTGAGGTGACAAGGGAAACTTTACTGTCAAGACTGACTTCACTGGCAAAATTCAGATCTACAAGGATAAGACTCTCTCATACATTTTCAATAATTTTGTCTTCCAGACTGATGAGTATACTCAGGCAGTGGCAGAATCAAGGTAAAACTCGTACTCAGGCCTTCTTTTTCCAGGATTTTTCAAGTGTGATTTGTATAGACTTAGCAAATTTTCAATTATTTCTGTATTACCTCAAGGGACAAAATTTCCACACTCGAGTTCATCCTTACTGCTCTATGCTGGCATCCTTCCAGGCTGGTTTGCGTATTTGCGAAGGTACGATGCTCCAAGCTGGACACAGGGCTCTTGTTGAAGCTATGTAGAGGGAATGAGCTGGTCTCACACATCCCTGTCAATGTCCTGCTATGATGGTCATTGAGCTGCAGAAATTTTATTCTATGTAATCCCTTGTCCACAGCCTAACCAACATAGTAAGAAACAAAAGCCTTCCGAAACATGATTGCTCAACCTGTTTCATTGAAGAGCCACCAAATAATTTTTCTCTTCTTTCTGCTCTTGGAGGAATAAACAATGTGAACTATTCCAGCTATTTGTTGTTGTAGTAAGTGTAGTCTGTCTCACGTTTGTTGTGTTGCTAGGGAATGTGTGCAGCTTTTGTTATTTTTGAATTATAGTGCTAGCATTTATCTCCTCCTCCAGCAAATAGCATTTATAGCAAGTTTTTTGAAAGCAGTGTAGTCGTTTGTACTTAAGACAGAATTATGGCAATAGTAAACAGTCACAGGGAAGAATTTAACCCAATGTTGTTTCTACACAGAGCTGACTCTGCTTACTCACATTCATTATTCATTTTTATAAGAACAATTTCCTTAAACATTTCCTTAAGTATCTGGAGGAGTGGAAGAACAGATTTTTACTAGTGCTGGCTAAACCATAGAATTTCCATTTGCCAAATACACTTTCTGTGAAGCTATAATGTTTTGCGGAGACTGAAGTGTTTCAATGATCCACTGAGAAGGAGTGAGGATTGAAGGTGTAAAAGAGGGTTTGGGGAAGCTGACTTACTGTGACACTGATCTGGGATGAGAAATGAGGGCTTGAATTTTCCATATTGCCTCATAACAGCTAAAACACTGTTGCACCCTCTTTCCAAATGGAGAAGATCAAATTTTATTTAGAAAGTGGACATTTTTACACAGTTTTGTTTTCATGGCAAGATTTTGAAATGGGTTTGATTTTGTTCCAGTGCAAAACAGAAAACATTTGAAAAATATTTTCGACATTTTGTTGTGGTTACATTTAAAGTTCTCACAAAATGGAATTGTAATTGTCTGGTCAACTTTAATTTGCTGGTATTCAGAAATTATACCAGGCAATTACATGTTCCCATTCCTGTTTTATGGATGTCTTGTTGCATACTCTAGCAACATGTGTTTTGTTCTATAATCAACATAAAAATGGATTGAATGGGAAGAGAGATTTTTGTTGATAACTCTAAAGCCAGCGTGTCATCTTCACAGAAAGAAACTGATGCTTTAATCCAGCACAGATCCGTTGTGTCAGCCAGGAAGTCAACTGAGAAGGATCCCGGGAGAGAGAAGTTAGTGCTAAAAATTTAGACTTAAGATTTAAAATAGATTTAAGTTCTCATTTTTTCCTTTGTGTCATTATCTAAAGCTTCTGGGGAGATAGTGAATATGCCTGGCATCACCCTGATGGAAAAAAAAAAAAGAGCTTTGTGACAATGTCGCCGATGTGAAACTGTGTGTTAAGTGAAAGATTTATTGTTTGGTGTTTATATTCTTTCCAGACTTTTTTATTTTGAAATGCCATCAGTAACTTTGCCTGTCAAAGTTGAAGAACCTAAGTGTTCTTTTCAGAGAGCCAGCAAAATCAAGTGATAGTGTAGGATTCTTTTATCCTCTCTTCAGATTGTAAGGAAAAAAAGAATCCTCTTCCTGTTTAGCCTAATGCATTAGAGGACTGTAAACATAGATTGATGTATGTATGTGTTTGGGGTTTTTTTGTTTTGATTTTTTTTAAACCATCATGACTTTATGATGGGAATTCAGAAATGTAATCTCCCTCTGCTGACCTGAAATAATTTGGATGTGCATTTCAGTGGCATGTATCTCTAGTCACCTTTAACTCATTCAGATCTAAGTAGCGATGATCATGCTATAGTTTTGAAACTCAGGCCTTAAGGGAGTGAAGATGAGTGTTCTCTGCTTATTTTTGCCTTTAAAAGGATGCCAACAGAAAACTGACCAGTGAAAACTCTCTGAAGTGAGCTGGTGTTTGGTGGTTGGGTGTTCCGGAACAAGAAGCAGTTCTGTGGCCAGTGGAATGAATTTTTTTTTTTTGTACTGAGGTAAAAGGAAAATTGCAGACAGTCTACATCTAGCATGTAATTTTCTTCTCCTTAGGGAAATGGAATAGAAAGTTCCTTGTATAAATGAACCTACATTCTAGTGGGGAAAAAGGAAGGAGGAGTCAGGTAGTATGATATGTGATCAGATATATTAATCACAAAATCCTCTTACAGATTTTATGAATCTTGATGCCACTTACATGGTATTGAAAGGAATCGCTCTGTCCCACCAACTCTAGAAGCAGAATGAGATACCTGTGCTTATCTGCCTCCCAGCCTGTCACTGGGTGCGGTAACCGAGGGTTGCTGCCCATTGAAGCATCTGCTGTCACCAGGGAATTGTCTTTGGCTTTGCTGGAGCTCTGCTACTTCCCATCGGCCCAGGCTCTGGGACTTTTGGTGATAAAGAGAATAGCCTGTGTTTTCTGCTAGCAACTTTTTACTTCCCTTTACCACCCAAAACCCTCTGTAGGGAAATATTGCCAGAATCGCACCTTACTGTGAAGAGTGCAATTCTTGTTCTAGCAAAACACGCTGATATAATTTTTTTGTCATATTATGTGTGGCTCCTACTGTCTTAGGAGATTGGAAAATGAAACTAGCTTAAAGCCACTGTGTAGTTCTCTGAATATACAGTATGTGAAATAAGCTTTCTAATTAAAGCTGCTTATAGCTACAGAAACATTGGATCTCAGTTTCTTCCCTTCGAAATAAACTTTTCACCACTGAGTGTTGTTTATCTTGAGTGTCTGTGGCTGTAATCTTCCTTGGTGGCACTGCTAAGAATTTACAGCAAGCTGGGGCAGATCAGCTGGATTCTTTGCAGTAGGTATCTATAGTAGATCTCAATTACTTCCATTAATATTTTTATATCAATTGCAAGTCTTGCTCTAAATTTTATTCCTTGTTTCCACAGCTGTGTAATGCTTTGGAGGAGAATGTGAACTTCCAGAGATACTTGAGCTCTCCAGGACAGCAATGCTAAATAGATAGTTTCATTTTCATGCTGAAGTGCTTCTTTTTATGCTTTGCTTGGTGAAAATATCTTTAAGAGTGTCTTAGATCTAGAGATGTTGAAATTTTTTTTTTTCAAACTATCTTTGAAATCTCTGCAGGCCCTCCAGCACATGCAGTGTGTTATCTACAGCTATTGCTTCTTCCCCTGCTTTTCAACTCAGTATTGTGACTGCGTAGTTGATGTGCTTCTATTTCCTGCTTTAATTCTGTTTCATATCATGCATTATTTATACATCCCTGTGTTAAACTACAGGTCCTGTTATATGCTTCGAGCATTGTTTTGGTTGTAGCCCTCTCTGTGGTTTTTCTGCATAAAAACACAGGAGGTGATTTTGCAACAAGAAGTGATCCCAGGAGAGAAAACTGTTAATGCAAGGATTAAGCTCTTATTTAAGTGAAAGCAAATATTTGGTTGGACAAAGGAGGACGACAAAGTGGTCTTTATCAAACCTGATTTTTAGCTGTTTGGAGGCTGCTAAAGGTCGTCATCAGGAAGGGTGGACTATTAAGATATGCCTAGGATATGCAGGCACTAAAGTGGGAGGTAGATGACACAAGATATGGCCTAAATTCCTGCCCTTTTCTCCCCCTGATATGTGAGTGAATTCAAGGGAGCAGGAAGAGCCTTACCTCCACTCCTCTGGCTATCGGCAGGAGTAGGTGGCCCAGTCTGCAAAGGAAAAGAGCTGATAGAGGAGACAGAGTGAGCCAGCAGTCCTCTCACCGCTGAGACAAGTAAGGGGGTGGAAAGGGGGAGCGGTGGCATATGGCCCTCGGCCAATTTCAGGACTGTTCTGGCACTTCATTGCTGATGACAACAAGAAAAGGAGTTCAAGTTAATTCACACATTAATCCCTGGAGTTGTCTCATCCTCTGAAAAGCAAGGCAGAATAGAACAACTGTTTTGGACCTTGTCTGTGGCTAAGCTGGGAGCCTGCAGTATCACTCATTGGTGTAGACGTGGAGGCTGGTTGAAGTGGACCGGTATTGTCATCTTATGTCATCATCATTGTGTGTTCTGGCATCTCAATTACTGTTCTAAAATAATGAAAGGAGTTGTCAGGTCAGGTAGCTTAGATGAATTACCCAGCTCAGTTACTGCTATCTGAAATAATCTGTATCACTTTGCTCAGCATCAGCATGTTGCTTACTTGAAAAATTACACTTTAACACTAGTTTCCCTCAGACATAAATAGTCATTAAAGAATTCTTTGGGGTTTATGTCTCTTGATTTAGTGCATAGCAAAGAAAATGTCAAACTCTTTCTGTAGAAAATATTTTAATGTTGGAAAAACATTTAGGAATATAGTAGAGGAAAAAAACCTACTATGGAGAAAAAAAACCTCCTTACAAATGAAAGATTTTAATAGGGGTGAACGTATTGATTTATAAATCTACCTTTATTAAAAAAAAAAAAAGTCTTTTGCAGTTGCAAAAAATGCAATACAGATCCTGAGTGAGGGGAACTCAATAGCAGTAATGCTATTGTAGTTCACTTTCATATTTTATTATGTTACTATTTAATCCTGTCACCATAGTGCTAAGGTTTGTACAAACAGATAAGACGACAATGTCTTCACAGGTCTTCCAAGTAGATCTTTAGTACTGCAAGGAGAATCCATATGCTTATATGATTTCGTTTGGTAAGATGAGGAACTCGGAGAAACAAAATGCAATTGAAGGACTGCAAAAAAACCCCAGAAGAATTGGAGAAGCTATTGATTCCGAAATTGCGTTAGCTGGCTATTTTATTTACATTTACCTTTTCTTTTTCAGTTGTTACATTAGTGAGATGTAACAGAGCAGAGGCACCACATTGGATTGGTGCTATATATACCCAGCACATCCTTAGTGTAGCATACTGACATGTCACACCCTGTAGAAACCACTTCACCTTCAGCTGGAGCGTGATTTGCCTGGAGGTTGGTGGTGATAAGAGGTGTACGAAGATAAACATCAATTAGAGCTAGATGGGAATTTTTCCTCATAATGAAGTAAAGAAAATTAGCTTGTATTTTTTTCTAAACTTGTATTTTAGAAAAAAAAGAACCTATACAGAGATATAGGCTAAAGTAATTATACGTGGTTACTGTTGAACTCTTAAATAAAAATATAGTATAACATTAAGTTTTTTCTTTAAAAATAAAAATGTTTCTGAAAGGAAAATTGACTTCCCTCCCCCCAAAGCTGCAGAGATAACAGAACTCAAACCCTGCACAAGCAGAGCGTGAGGGCAGGAGGATGGATTTGATCCTAACTTCCTTCCTAATAGGATGGAAGCTGGATTGTGGAATCCAGCAAGTTCCTCCCTTGCTGAGCCAAGTGGTTTTTGTGCTAGAGCAGAGGATTGGTTCAGTGACCCCATCTTCTCCTCTTTTTTCCTACACAGGGGCTTAATAATTTGAAAAAAAAAAAAACCAAAACAAAACAAACCACAACAACAACCTCTTAATGTTTTTAATACGTTGTAATCAATGTCTCAATTGCTTGAACTTCTACACTGTCTCTGCCAAGCTGGCCTGCTTTGTGTGTTCATATACTTGCTTCCATGTGATCCCCCCTCAGAAAAGGGCCTGGAAGGGTTGCCTATTGCATTCTTCTCACTGGTGACTGGAAAAAAAAAAATTATCTTGTTTAATTCGGATAAATCGTGCTTGGCAATGATGTGGTTTACCTCAGTTACCAGTTGATTCAAATTCAACAGCTGCTAATTGTGGCTTTTCTGGTCTTTGCCTGGGATTTGTGCTGCTGCTTGGTGAGGCTCAAATATGCACAGGTTTTATTTTGGAGTACATGGTCCAAAATACATAATAGAACAACTTTGATTTGGGGAGAGAGGGAGAGACATTCATAATACAATCTAACAAAGTAGCACTTTTCCATTTCCAATTAGTGGTGTTCTACAATAAAGCTGCCTTTGTCTGCAGCAATAGTTAGCAGAAACTCAGATTAGAACATATGAATCCAGAATATCAATAATGTTCTGAACTATGTGGGATGCCTAGAAAATGAAAGAGTAGATTAGTATTGGTCAAAAGCACGGATGAAAGAGCAGCAATAAATTCCAAGAACAAAGGTAGCCAGATACAAGGATTCTTATAAAGTTTCAAGTGAGTTGTTGGCTAAAACAGTTTAAATAAATGAAGAATAATTGAGACTTTATTGCATGTGTATTTAAACTATTTAAATAATTGAAGTAAAAGGGCCTAAGAGTCAATAAGACAAATTAGCATTTCATGTTATTGAGTGATATGAAATAGGTAAACAAAAGATAGGTTTTCACCTGTAATGACAGTTTTTTTTTTCTTCATTCCCAGAGATTACTGCTTTGGGGGGCTCATGAAATACAAAAACGTAAAATGTCAAAAAAATAACTAATTTGACAAAGCAGAAGAGAAACTCATCTGGCAGGAATATCTTAAGTGTGAGGGAGATAAACAGTAATGTATGAAAGCAGTAAAGCTGCTTGAAACATGATGCTACTGTATGTACTTAAGAAACCAGTATCAGTAACTAGCCCATCCTTCTCCTTACCGTTTTCCAAACTGGATTCTGAAAGATACTTGCTTATTCTTCATGACAGGTGTCCTAAATAAAATTCAATCTCTTTCACTTATTTAAAAAACTAGTTAACCCAGGAGAGTGGATGAATAGAGATGGCAAAATTCTATTAAAATAAGTGTTAGTATGCATGCATTTTTCCAAAATTATTGGCTTTAATGAAATCTGCATTTTCAATGGTGCTTATTATAGTTGCAAAGTATCCAGTACTGATCCAGCTTGGATTATGACAATGGACTGTACTGGGAGCAATAAGACCAATTTTCAGTGCTTTTGAAAAAAAATGTGTTCCTGTTAGTTTTCTACCTGTGTGTTGTGCTTTAACCCCAGCTGGTAACTCAGCACCACCCAGCCATCATCATACGTGACGGTTTCTTGGGAAGACAAAGGCCGTCACTCTGAACATCCCCCTCCTTCCTTCTTCCCCCAGCTTTCTATGCTGAGCGTGACGCCACGTGGTGTGGAATATCCCTTGGGTCAGCTGGGGGCAGCTGTCCCGGCTGTGCCCCCTCCCAGCTTCCTGTGCACCCCCAGCCCACTGGCTGGTGGGGTGGGGCGAGAGGCAGAAAAGGCCCTGACTCTGCGTAAGCGCTGCTCAGCAGTGACTGAAACATCCCTGTGTCCCCAATGCTGCTGCCAGCGCAAATCCAGAACAGGACCCTGTACCAGCTACTGTGAAGAAAGTTAACTCTGTCCCAGCCAAAACCAGCACACAGTGATCTCCAGGTGTCACTTCTGTTTGTATAAGCTGTGGAAATGGAGAACCACCTCTCCATTATTTCAGAAATACTCTCTTCTGGATTATTTTTTTTTTTGGCAATGTGCCTCAAAATTGTTTAATCTCCTAATAGTCACTGCAGCTTTCCTTTATTTCTTTGCCCTTCTGTTAAACTGGAAACAGCTCATTTGCAGTAAGGTGGTGTGTGGTTTTTTTTGGTTTTGTTTGTGGTTTTTTTATACAAGCTGACATCTAAAAAAAAAAAAAAAGAGTCTTTTTTGAATGAGAGACCAACCATCAGTTAAATTTTCTCCTTGAAGTTTTTACTGCAAAATGGAGTTGAGCTTCAGGTTTTGAAGTCCTTTACGTGACTGGTAAAAATCTGGTCCCGAAGTCTACATCAAAAGGCTATCTAATTCCCTGTTGACTTTCATTTTATTTATTATATAGTGAATCTAGTATATTTATTTTGTACATAGTTTATTAACATTTTATACTACTATTTGCAGTGTTTTGATGAATACTGGAGAGAACAAAGCAGGAGTCATCAAGTCAATTTTTTGCAAACCTTAAATTATGTAGGCTTGGTAACATGAGAAAATGAAACCAAATCTCTTCTTGAGTTGGCTAGACAGCTCGACAGTTAATTGCATTTTTTTTTTTAATATAAATGTACAAGGAACGTGGTTGTGGTATATTGATTTGCAAATATAACAAAGTGTTTTCCCAGTCCAAGGTATTTTAACATGGAGGGACAAGAGCTAAGCCAGGTGAGGGATCAGAGATACCCGTTCTTTCTGTCTCTGCTGCTTCACTCAGACTGGCCTCAACCTCCCTCTGCACTTCCTGAGCTTCTTGCCTTTAGCAGGCATTGCAAAAAAAGCAAGCAAGCTTTACCTGCCTGAGAAAAGCCAAGACTGGAAAAAAATCCCAGTGAACCTGCTTGTGTGTTTATATACAGCTGTGTCAGAGCATATTGATGTTTAATGTATTTATGATTTGGAGTTGTACCTTCTCATAAGTGCATCTTTGCCATATGGTGTGCCTCAGTGGATACTTGACAGCACATGTCAGCGCAGTGTGACAATTTTTTGGGTTCAAACTCACCTTGTTAATTTCCCCCAGCTATGAACAGCAAAAATATGTACACACACACACACAAAAAGCTTTTCAGAGGGAAGGATAAAGTCTAATGGATTTTAATGATTCTATATTTTTCCAAATAAAAATAGATTGGACATTATCCCCAACATGGTTTGTTTTTTGGTTTTTTTTTTTTTTTTGTACAATAGGACCTATCAGGTGATCTTGGAATGTTTCATCTGAGCTAGTATTATAATCCTTTATGCGGGTGACACAGCAAAAAAAAAGGGACTTGCCCAAGGACATCCAACAAATCATGCCAAAAGCAGAAGTCAGGCCCCCAACTCCATTTCCTGGACAGCTATGTGACCACAAAGGGCTATTTAAAGCACTCTTGATGAAGAGGTTTCCCCCCGTACACTTAGGCTTCATGGTGCTCTTTCTGAAAAGTGGTGATAAATATGTGAAGGGATTGTGGAGCTCAGATGTGCCGTGTGCTCGGTGGCATGTCACTTGGCTAATGAAGTAGTACCGTTGTGGCAACCTTGGGAAAGCTCCGCTCATCCTGGGCTCTGTTTGCTGGGTGTGAGGAAGATAACGAGGGATTTCTGTCTGAGCTTGAAGGCCATAAAACAAGGGCAATCTCCTCAATGCCTTGCTGTTCCCACTACGATAGCAGTAGAATGCTGTGAAGCGTTAATCCAGTAATCCTGTGATGTTCTCTCTGGCTGGGTGCAATGATGATTGTATGCTAAATTGTGGGGGAAAATGTGTAGATTACTGTCTCCAAATGATTGTAATTCTTTGTTGCACTGGTTTACAATGTTCCAAAGTGCTTTACTAATACTCCTTACTCAGTTTTGACACAGACAGGAGACAAAGATTATTAGTATGCACATTGTGCAGGTAGGTGCATGCAAGCCGAGAGGAACGGTTATGGTGACTGGTTCTGGTACATTCACACCTACGTTCACTTTGTGTATTCATGGCTGTTGCAATTTTGGGTCCGATTGCTATAGCAGCCTGCCTATACCAGCCTACCTCACATTTGCACGTGGCAAAGGAAGCCTCTGTATAAATCCAATTCATCTGTAAATGAAGGCAAGTTGCAGGACTACGCCCTAACGCGGCAGAGGAGCGACTACACACTTTACCTGGGCAGCTCTACCATAGAGGTGAAAACCTTTTGGTAGGGAAGCAAAAAATTTATCTAGAGAGGAGAGGTAGCTCCCGGCTTGCTGTAGGAAGTTTTGGCTTGATCTTGCCTGTCAGCACCTATAGAATGAGTTTGGAAGACTTTTCAGTAAAATTAATTTGGGCAACTGTACGTATCTGTTTCGTAATAGCATGATGTCTCAAAACCAGGAGTGCATGCTGTTTAACTGAACAGCATTTCAACTGGAGTGGGAGGCAGCTCTTGGTTATTAGATTGATAGAAATCCTACTTTCAGACACTTTTGGGGGAAAACCTGGTTTCAAGCATTAATTCAATAAAAAACCCAACTTTGTCACTTAGCGTCATAATCTTATTTTTAGCTGTGAATATGAAGAGCACACACATGTGTGTCTGCCTAACAGCTGCAGTCCACTATGGAAAATCAGAAGGCGAAAAACAGAGCAGAGATTTTGTTTCTCTGAGCAGAAGAGAATAATTTATATGTACAAGCTATTTATAGAAAGGCTGCAGCAAGCTAATTAATTGTTTATAGGGAGAACTTTAAAGAGCATAACCTGAGATCTGACATTCTGTGTAATAATTATAATTAGAGATGAGCTGGAATCAAAATCAGGATGAGAACATAGATACATTTTTGGGATAGTTTTGAATCTGATCCAGATCTGAACTTTGAGCTTTTTGCTGCTGTTAGGGTAGGCTAGAATGAAATCCTGGTCTGGAATTTGGTCTTCTGTGTTTTGGTAAAGTGCAAAGCTGGATATCTGGATCCACACCTGGAACAGAATTAAATGGAGATGCTATACCTTTATTGGTACGTATTGATTTGGTGTTTTGTTGGGGGTTTTTTGTTTGTTTGTTTTTTTTAAAAAAAAACATAACAGAAGATCTTACTAAGTTATGTGTTAAGATCTTGGAAAGCTAGTATTGACATTTATAAGGTGATTGTAAAACTTCTGAATTGTTTTAGAAATGGCCTAATTTCTGTGAAGTCCTCTTGAGCCTTATAATAAAGGAGTAGTCTATTGGTGTTTTCTATGTTTTGAGGGAGTAAAGGAAAATAATTTGAATGCTTGGCTTGGAAAGGCAGCAGAGGTATAGACACTGATTTATGTCAAGCTCTTGCTAGCGCTTCTGACTCTGATGCAATAGTACCTTAAAATTGTGGTGGTTTTTTTATCAATGCAAGTTAAACTGCAGAGTTGAACTACCTCTCCACAGAGTGTTGCTGCTAATTCAGTGCTACTTGAGGAACTATTCATCATTCTTGTTGTCTTCAGTGAATTTACAAGTCCATCTAATAAGGACCACACACATAATCTTTCATTTATGTGATGGTCTATTTATCACTGTGAGGTGAGAATTGGACCTTATTGTACAAACTTCAGTATTCCCGAAATGTGTCAAGATCCATTTTCCTCTTGCAGCTCAGCCCTTCCAAACCCTTTTGCATTTCCGTTGCACTTTTCATTATATACAGATTAAGCCATGCTCGTATATAAACACCATTATGCAGTTTACCAGCTAGTGAAAAGCTCTGATATGCATATGTATTTATGCATACACTGATATATAGTGTATACAGCATGGTGGGCTTTTTTTTTTTTTTTCTGAAGTAGGTTGTAGTTGGTTCAAATCAAAATAACATTTTACTAAGGATATTAGTATGAAAGCAGACTAATAACTGTGAGATTTCTTCTCCCTCTGGAAATGAAATGAGAATAAATGAAAACACACAGTATTTTTGTTCTTTCTTGTTGCATTTTGAGCCCAAATAAAAATTTCAGAAAATACAAACCAGCCAGTATTGAACTAGTGTACAGAAGTCGCTGCTAAACTTGGATTTAGCTATGAAAGTCAAGCCATCATCTCATCTGTGCACACAAATCAACCCTGACTTGGGATGATATGATAAGGTCTTGTTCTCCATGTACGTGTGTATCCTTTGCAGAACCTTTAAAGATGAGTAGAAAAATCTGTACACGAGGTGACTTGATATGCATACCCGGACCTTTCAGTTAAACCTGGGCTGTTTGCCTTTTCTCTGTCCTACATCACATCACAACAGACTCTCCTTGTCTTACATGTGGATTTTTAATTCAGAAATTTAAATGAATCTAACTCGACTCTTCAGGCAAAAGTCCAAAGCCTATGAACAGAAAGACAGAATTTGGTTTACGAGCCCACTGTGAACTGAAGCATAGGTTTGTCTGGCTTTAGTTACCTGTTTCCAGGGATACTTGAATCTGCTTAGGTAAACCTTCATGTTTCGAATTTTCACTGTTCTTATCAGGAGAATTGTATGCATTCAGTTTCTTCTGCTGGCTTCCAAATACTGCCTGGGGGATGAATGACAGTGAAGTTCAGTTTCTGTTAAGGAATATGCCGTGGTAAAGTATATTTTACATGTTTAATTGACACAAAGTCATTTGCCTAATTCATAAGGGGACAAGGTAGAAGGCACACATAGCTGAATGCTTAATTCCAAGACCAAAATATGGAGAATAGTCTGATGGATTTGATGTAATGCACTGTAAATACAGGTCACTAGACTTATCCATTAAAGGGAGAAAACACAATATATGCAATTCCAAGTATAGAACTAGTACCTTCGGATATTGTGTTGGAGTGACTACTCACACGCATAAAGTACATGAAACACACGGCCGGACTGGGACACGTACTATCGTATTTTTCCACATTAATTGTGTATTAGAATAATCCTTTTCATCATAGCACGCTCATGGACTAATAAAATAAGCTCACTAATTTAATAATACTCTGCAACTTTGTCTCAAGCATGTTTTTTGTTCTAGTATGTAAAAAAAAAAAAAAAAAAAAAAAAAAAACAAAAAAAATTTT
>WHYT01015779.1:416016-484769 GCA_009806455.1 Tetrax tetrax
TTTTTTTTTTTTTTTCTCAGTTATTTCAAATTTCTAAAAAGCAAGTTCAAAGAAAGGGTAATTACTTTCTGCATCGGGCATTCATCTAATGAGAGTGTAGTTTGCAATGAAAATATTTTAAGACCTATGTGAAATGTTGCTAATGATTTGCTTTGTCAGGCCGTTAGGTAGCTTTAAGGCTTCGCTGAAGGTAGCAGGCCTTTGCTCTCAGCATGACCACTGAGGAGGCATAGTCTTAATTTCTGGTCATATCACACCTGCTTTTTATAACACCCATTTATGCTCGTAATCTCATTTCTTTGTGGGGAACAGTGATGGGGAGAAGGGGCTGGATTGCTGGACTCAGAGCCAAGGCACAGGTGTGTCACTGCGAGCGCAGTGCAAACGCACCCTGAGCTGGCACTCGCTCTTTTATTGGCTTCCCAAAGTTTCTCATACTTTTTCCTTGTTACATTAATGTGTTGGCTTCATAGTCCAGAATTATTTTTTTTTAAAAAAAACATTGCATCAGCATGCAACGGGTATTGTGTATATCAGGGTTCCTTCCCACAGGATATAATTGTGTCAGACTGATGTTCTTGGTGAGCATTGCTGAGGCCTCTGGCAGACAACTGGTTTCAAGGAACACACTCTATTCGAAGAATCTCATGTTTGAGCCATCTGCAAAGCACAAGGATCTCTGTGCCTTTATAAAAGAGTTGGTTGCAAGGAGCGAGAATCTGGGTGCTTGGGAGCGATGCTTTGCCTGCTGTTATTTGCACGTCTGCAGTTTTGCGCACAACTCAAACCCGTTTAAGGGAGATGCAGGGCGAGAGCATTAAGACTTATCTGACTCATTGGCAATGTAAGAAATCTTAATTCTTCCTTTTTTTTTTAACAAAAAAACCCGTGTTTCTTCAGCATAGTGAAATCAGATTTCCAAACTAACCAAAGAGAGCTTAAAATGTAATAATTGTCACTAAACACTAGCTACAGCTTTGGCCAGGCTCCCTGTGAGGGATCTGCGAGAGGATGCTCAATGTCATCTGGATATTTTTCTTGTGATAGTGTTCTTGCACAAACAGAACTTCAAAATAATTAATCAACACTTACCCAGATGATGATAAACTTGTTTTTTAGCCATGGGAACATGAAAGATCTCTCAATTTTTTCCTGGGAGGGGGCAGAAAATATTTCTCTGTTCCTCTGCCCCCACCCCCGCTTTGAGTTGTTATTCGGTTAAGTCTGTCTAGGATAAAGAACTAAAGAAATAATAGAATTGAAAAAACATTAGAGGTGAATTATAATATTAATGTAGGTACAATATGGTACTAATTTTTATAATTATTTTCTATAGAAACATCCATCAGACTGTTCACAAATTTAGGTATTTCAAACACTGAGTATAAAACTGTTCTTAGAAATATTTTATTGGGAAATTTCACTTTAACTTGTTTAATCTAGTTAGACACCTTTTCCTGTCATCAGTGTAGTCTGTTTATGGTTGGTTCAGGTGTCGCTGTGAAGAAATTAATGCATTTTTACAGGAGAAAATTCACACAGGAAAAAGAGCATTTGGTGCAATGTAAGGAAACATCAGATTTCTTGGCCTGTTTTCTTTTAATTCCTCCTGTTTCCAAATGAAATCTCAGATCAGGGTGAGTTTATGATATAATTCAAATCTTAAACTCACTTATTTAATTTCTTGTCAAAGTCATACCTTTATGTCTATCCACTGCCCTGGTAGAATTAAAAATAAAGAGTGTTGTCAGATCTGGAAATGTAGTTATTTCCCTTGTCATTTCTTGTTAGTCCTTTCTTTCACCCATGATCACAGAGTGGATAAAATATTTAAAAGCATGTGCTGTGTTCTATCAAATGCAGTTGAGATGAGCAACAGGGGCTGTCAGCAGAAGAGGTCATCAGGCAATTTCACTCTCTGCTTTCTTTTGGGGCCTTTGTAAGCCAAGTGTTATGAAAGTAGGCCAGTCACACAATCCATGGTTTAATATATAGTATGTATTTTCAATAAGAGAATTTGGCTTGGATCCCAGGGATTATAATGACTTATTTCTGACGTGTAGTACTTCAAGTCTCTAAGAAATTGGTAGAGCATAAAAAAATCATTTTTATGTGACCCAATATGGGTTATAATTTTAAAATGGATTCAGACCTTTTGCGATGCAGGTATAGAGTGCACCTACATTAACTAGAGGACCTGTATTGACAAGCTAGCAACAGAACAACACGTAGCAGTGGGAGCCAATAGTCTAAAAGGCTCTAGCTAGATACAGCCAGCTTAGGATGACTTAGGTCTGATTCATGGAGGTCCTGAGCACCAGTTATTTCAGTGTTCAATCAAAGATGTTCAAAGCTAAGTGCCTCAAGATGAAAAGTCATCAATAACCAGGTTCCTTTAGGCAATGTTATATTCTTTATCAACTGCTGTATGTGAGTAGAGGTTTGTTGCACCAAGCCCCACACCTCATAAACCTGTTCTTGACCTTTCCTCAAGCAAAATTATGGCCCTTCTTAGAGAGCTGCAGGACTTTTGCATATCTGGCTGAACCTGTGCATCTCACCTATATAAAGAATTCAGATATGCTATAGGGTCTGCTACTCATCACAGGCACAGAAGGGTGAAGTATGCCTAACAATATCTGTTCTGCATACAAAATAGGTGCACGTGCCATAACTTTTTACACGGAGGACCACTGACACTAATCCCACTGAGGTCAAGTCCAATGATTTTGGCTTGTGTCAGAATGGACACAAGGCCTAATAACAGGCCATGATGCGAAGTTACACTCTATCTCAACCTGTCTCCCACAGCCTTGTAAATGAATGCTTTCATGGGGATCATCATCATTTTAATACTGTGTTGGAACTGGGATGTTTTTGAATAGTGTTCTGAGAGCTCCCAGTAGTACTGCAGTTGTTGGCAGCATCGTTTCCATTCACTCCTTTTTAAAGTGTTGAGGGTTTTTTTTTAATCAACTAGAAACTCATCTCAGCTGAATCCTGTCATTTTAAAAAGACAAATATAAATCTCTTTTCCCTCTCTTCTCTTCCTTCCACCACCCCCCTCTCCCTGTCTCCCCTGAAGGTCATGTCTGCCTTTATCACACAAATCTGAACTTCTTTTTTTAATGTTGTGTGAATGAAACTCATGACAGCGTTGGGACACCCAAGCGAGTATGACATCCCAGTCTATTGGCTGGTGTTCAAATACATGATGACAGATGTCAATCTAAGTGCAGAGGGAGAAGAGGAAATAAAGGGCACAAAGTAATTAATGCAACATCCACATCAAGTCATTGGCAGAAATAAAATCTGCACCTTTTTCTTACGTGTCTTTGCCCCTGTTTCTTTCTTCAAAAAAAAAAAAAAATAAAGCACTGTAATGCGGAGAGGTTTGTGTCCTTATCTTTCTCTCCCTTTCAGTACTTGCGTACAATTTCAGTTTCATTGTTCCTAGTAGATCTTCTCCACAAAGATAAATGATTACTGGTAATATTTTACATTTCCAAGCAGCCTTCTGCAGATTTGAGAAGTTTAGTAAGTAGACCCAATTTAACCTTTGAGTCGTCCTGCTTCCAGCATACAGATTATACAACTGGACAAAGATATTCTGCAGTTATTACAGGTACTTTATTAACTTCCATTCTCATGGCAGTAGGGCTCACCATCCAGCCTTTGAATGGAAGAGTCACCTGGATGACTGGTTTATTTCTCAGTATTAACAGTGGGAAATAAGAGGAGTGCTTCTGGTTCTGTTTTACCTATCAGTATGTGTCCTGCCTGCCCTAAGAACATTCTCTGTTTGCCAGGATTTACTTGAATGTTGCAATTATACAATTAGCATATTTACCCTATGCGCATAATTATACATAGTTACTGTAATCATGTCAATATGAGATAGGGAAAGAAAAACCCCGTGTTTAATAAGTCCCAGTGAAATTCAGATGAGAAACTCAGCATTAAAAGAACATTAAGGGCTTGATAAAACACCAAAATGATTCATATTCAAACACCACAGAAGAATATGGGATTGCCAGAGCGCTTCCTTTTTAAAGTATTCAGATATTTGCTTCCAGTGTGAATTTCCTTGACTGTGTATGGTTCATGGCAAATTTGTATACATATTATACAAATACATACATGAGAGGGCATACATCAGGATTTCTGAAAGTGATTATTCTTTAACTGCCACAAAACCATAGCATGTCTGGACAAAACAGTGCAACAACCGAGACCTGTTGCTTTAGCATGGAGTGAAAGAAAGAGCAAACTTCCTCAGTTACCACTCTAGCCTTGAAATGGTGTAAATAGGTAAGTTGCCTAGGATGCTATGTAATAGCATAATTATTTTTCCTAAGTTAGAAGCTGTCATTGATATTGAGTTGTTCTTCCAAACTTTCGATAGTACTGGGAAAAGCACAAGGTAGCACACATATAGTTGCTCCAAGGTGCAGCAGAGAGAGGGTCATTTAACTGGAAAAGCTGAGTGAACCTGCAGGGACTACACGTGAATGGAAACAAGAAAGGAAGATCTTACCAACATTCACGTTTTCTTTTTTTGTTCAAAGATGAACTGGTACAGTTTTGAGTCTTTCCATTGTCCGAGAAGCCCTCAGTGATCTGCTGAGAATACAGTAGATACAACATAGCTGTTCTTGAAAGAACAACTATGCAAAAGAAGTTGTGGTTGCAGCTGAGGTTAAGTTTCTTATTCAGTAGATAGTAGGGCAGGAGGGAACATTGAGAGGTCAGGTAGCCCAGAGGTCACCCAAGGGCAGGCTCAACTATAGCTAAACAGCACATGACAGGGAGTTTCCAATCTGCTCTTAAAAAGCTCCAACGACATAGAATCTCCAGTTTCTATAAGCAATTCATTTCAGGACTTCATTAGACTTAGTATTAGGAAGATATTCTTACTATCTAACTTAAGTCTCTCTTGTTGCTATCTCAGTATTTCTTGTCCTTTCCTTTTTGTAGCTACCTTGAAGACTTTTGTTATGTCTCCTTTGAGGTTAGAATGGTATAAAGCCAGCAGCAACTTGCTGGGAGCTGGGGACCACTGCCTGCTTCTTGTTTTTTTTTTCCTCCCTCTCCTTTTGATTGCCTTTTTCAGTTATCTCGAGTGTCTGCTTATATAGCATGCTGAGAGTCAACAGGGTTTATAGAGAGGGTAAAAGGGCCTATTCTGAGCACTTAAGCCACTTGCTACAACTCTGAATGAGTTGAAATGAAAGTGGAAAATATTGGTTCTTCCAATATTTCATTTCAGAGATGGGCAAGGCAAGCTCCTCTGTCACAGAGGAAAAGCGGTGAGAAGAGGAAAGCGCTCTGTGAGTCGTTCCTGGCAGAGGGACTGAATCTCAATAGTATAGTCAGATTACTGTCGCTCAGTTTTATGGGAATATATCTAAGATGAAGATGAATGAGAATTGCCCTTATAAATGCTTCCCAGAGGTGACTTGCATCAACATGCATATACCAAGTGGAAGGTGATTGCACCCCTAAAAATTTTAGTTTCCCAGAATTCACATATGTCTACAGGTTTAAGATTCCTCTTAAATGCATTCCAATTTCCCTGAAGTGGGGCATAGCTGTAACTAACTTTTACAAGATGTACATGATTTACATGGCAGAGCTACCTAGCATAAGCTGTTGAGGGATCTCCTGGGTGTTGAAAGCAACGTGTGGGATACTGTAGGCAGATCACAAAACTTTTATGAGTGACTGCTTTTTGTTAATGCACTGATTGGTACGAAGCAGCCAGCCCCTTAAAAATCCTCCTTTAGGGATTTGTATTCCTACTGTAGAATTGTTAAACTGAATTCTACATTGTGTGCCCAAAACAAGCTGGCTCATATGTGTAATACATACTGTGCCTGCTCTTTTCTTACCGCAGACCAATCAGTCTCCCATCAGGAGAGAGCATTCCGAAATAGTACAAAGTCCTGACTACCTCTTTTTACTAGCTTATGACTTGTCTCCAAAGCACAGTTGCATTTAGAGGCTATTACCAAACAAGACGGTACAACCTGGTACCAGCCGCTGGTTTGGCATCCAGAAACACAGCCCTTAAACGCGAAGCAGTAGTTTTGTAACTTTAATTGCTAAGTAAAAGTATGCTTTGTTTTCTGTGACCTTGAAGCTAGGCATTCAAGTGCTAAAATGTAGCCTCTGTTTGACAAATACTGTTCTGATGTGACCTATATTTCGCAGATATAATTTTAATTGGTCCCTAGCACTTACAGCAGCGTAAAATAAATGTTTCCTGATTCTCATTCATTGACTAATGTCTACCACATCATTAATTTGTGTGTAGCTGTGTTGTGTTGTTTGTGTTGGGGAGATTTAGATGCCCAGAATTGCATTGGTTTTCCCTTGACTATTTTAGGCATCTCAAATTTTTGCACATTTAGAATAGCTAATTCAGAGGAAATTATATATGTCATAAAGAAGAGATGTTAATTCTCATAAAGGATCAAATTCTGAAAAAAAAAAAACCCAAAGGAGTTTAACCATGGTTTATGCTTGTAATATTGAGGCTTTACTGTTCTGAATGTGTTTCTTAGGCTGATGTAGGGCAGGAGTGTTGGAGATTGTGCTTCACTCTGATAATGTCTGCAAAAGCAGACATGGATGCTGACTTCACTTACTGTCTAGCTGCGCAGCACTTTTTTCAGTTGCGTCTCTCACTTAGCCTGGAATTAGGCTTCATCACTGTGAAAAATGCTAAGCCTGTTTTAAGTGATATAAAAGTAACTTTATGCTTTCAGAGAGGAACTCGGCACTTTAGAGAAGAGGACGTCTTATGATGTCACAGGTTGTAGCTTACCTTGAGGATCAGCTCTAATTTGGACTGGAGTTTAAAACGGTCAGAGTGTATCCTAGAATCTCAGTGAATGTATAAAAAAGTGGGAGCAAGATCTTCAGCCCTTATAATTTTGTGCATCTCTGTAATTGTTTCCAGTGCTCACATGTGACCTAAAGATCTAAATGTTGGCTGGTAAAGGGGAAGACAAGAAGTTCTCAAGGAATTCTTGTGGAGCAGGTGGATATTTTTCATCAGACTACCCAGCGCGCTGAGCGTGAACAGCAGCTGCTTGGGGAAGAGCTCTAAAAATACTCTCTTGCAAGTCTCCAGGAACAGACTTTAAAGCAGACAGAAAGAGTGTGTGTGGTTCAGCAGCCAAGCAGAAAAATATATTTAAAAATCACTGTTCTGTTTACTAATTACCTTTGGGAGCCCAAGAGAAGCGACGCTTTTACAGAGTAATCAGCAAGAAAGTTCTGTGGTCTCGTGCAATTTTGCTGAGTTGATACAATCCTAGATAAGGTGTTTTCAGTGCAGATTCCTTAGATTCCCTGTAGGAAGAGAAAGAAAAAAGTCTGAAATCCCTCCTGAGCCGAATTTCTGATTTTTAGTATTTCCCCATCATCCAAAATATTCAGGACCTTAGTCAGCTTCTGGCTGCAGCTTTCTTGTCAGGACAGTCAGGAGTGAAACTGAACTTGGAGCATGGTGTAACTGCATCCTTCTGTACCAGCCAGAAAAAGAAAATTAAAAAAAAAAATCGTTTAGATAATTTTCTTTTTGCTTTGCTTGACTTCTAAAGGGGCAAAACTCACAACAGAGCTGGATTAAGAACATTTTCTTCCAGATCCAGGTAACTTCAGCTCCTGAGAGATAGTTTCTGTGATTGTGAGATGAAAGGTCGAAATGAGCAAAAAAAAGTCAATTTGTTCAGAAGTGGCTTCTTGAAAAGATAAGGCTGTCTTCCTCCCTATATGCTTATCATGTAGTTAAGTATCTACATAAAGTGTCCTTAAATTATTCCCTTTCACCTCTCTGTTCCTAGGGAAGGTTGTAGAAAACCAGATTAGGATTTGGGATTTCTCAGTGAAAGCAGCTGTATCCCTTCTCCTCCCTGCAGCTCACTTTTCCGACGTGTAAAGGCAGATTAACAGTGTTTATTTGATGAGGAGCTTTAGGGCCATGTTATTATCTCAAGTGCTGTCTAACTTGAAACGTCTTACCTAGTTATGTTTTTACCATTACTGCTAGTAATGCTGAAAAAAAGAAAGGGAGCAGTAATAAGGCAGCTGGCATTCACCTTCAGCAGTGCTTCATGCCTGGCTCTCCATGCCTTCTCATTTAGAAGCACAAGAAACAAGGAGAGGTGTGTCCAGGGTTTCTGCCAAGGATCCTCATCTTTGTGACTGTGGACTGTGGTTGCCAACAGGACTCAATGGCTCTGCAACACAGGTCAGGCTAAAAGAGACTAGAATTTACCTGATGATTTAGGGAAAAAAAAAAATCCAACCAACCAAACAAAAAAGAGTTTGGTAGAAAAGGAGAGAGCTGTTTGCTTTCTTCACCACTCCGAGTGACAGGGATTTATGGGGAGGTTGGAACTGGGGATCTAAGAGGAAAGAAAGCAACAGCTTCTGTGCTGTGACCAAATCTAACTAGAGTTTGAAGAGCTGTTGAAATATTTTGATATTAGGAGCACGTTCTGGGAGTTTTATGTCAAAATTGTTCTGAAATATCTTTAAGAGATTCCCATATGCACTAGGAAAGATCTTCTGATTGATATTGATAGGTTACTTATCAGTTTCCTCCAAGAGCTGAATTCGCTGGGCAGAAAAGTCTCTTTAGTCAGGATTTTTACTGAGCCATGGTGTGTTCTGTGTTGGGAAAGGCCATGGTTTACAGGCCATGTTAAAAGTCCAGCATGAGAGAAAGCAGTGTGCTTTCAAAAGGTATAGTTGTGAAAGAGCTGGTCCTCTGAGTATTTGTTTATGCTTTGTTCTTGATTACATGCTTTTCTCTTCCATGTGAGAAAGAAAACTGGAAACAAGAGAGAGGTTTGGAACCGCTCAGAATATTGTCATCAGAAAGACTTTTTCAGTTATCAACCCATTTTTCTGCAATATTTGGAAAATCAATTTTTATTACATTTCTTTTTACAAAAAAAAACCCCAAGGGATTAATTGCTTTGATTGTGTCAAAAGCCTGTTTCGAGTTTTGTGGGAGGAGCACTTTTAAAAAGTCCAAATCAACATTTTAGCAATGAGGCACAAACATAAGTATATTCTTACGAGCTTAAAAAGCTGAAAACCAGCCCCCAAGATATTAATGGATTTTAAGCCAAAAGAAAAAATTTCCCAGAAAATGAATTACTAAGATTGTTATCATAGCCGCTAGTGAATATATGGTGCTTGTTTTCAAGGACGAAAAATCTTTTGTTTTGAATTTACTGACATCAGCTGATCCAGCATAAATACCGAGAGTGGAGAAGGGCTGCTGCTGCCAGACAAAGCCTTAGGCTGCTGCGTGGCTTATAAGCATGAGGGATACATTGGACATACCTATTTTGAACGTGTCTCCTTCCACGTTTTTATTCACCCAAATGTATTTTAGATCCGCACCAAGAACAAATTCAGTAATTCAGTGTGCTAAATTCTGGAGTCAGTGATTCCTCTGTAACATCCGGTGTGTTAACGCTGCCAGGAGGAGAGATTGAATCTCTGTAGTACGTGGCATGAAGAACAGAGAAGGGAGTGCTTTGTTTCTGCCTGTATCTCGTGTTTTCCATTTGCTGCCCTGCGTGCCCGTTCCCCCTGTAGCCCGGGTCTGGCCTGTTTGGCCCCGTGGCTGCAGTCTTCGCCGTGATCCGTGCTGCCGCAGCCTGGGGCTCACAGCTGTGCCCAGCCGCTCTCCTGCCTTTGCCGTCGTCGTCTCTCGGCTGTTTACTCTGTGGCTCACGGTTACAGAGGCTGCGCCGTACCATGTGCATGTGCTCCGTTTTTGTGGAGCAGATGCTGCCTGACACTGGCTTTCTGAATTTTGTTTAAATTCTGCAGAAGGGGATCTCCCCTGAAGTTTTGTTTTCCTCTTGCAGTAAATCTTTCCTGCGCTGCTGTATACTGCACACCGAGACTTCCCCTTCCAGCGCTGCAGACCTGCTGATTATTGCAATTTACTTGGTTTTAGTACAGACTATGCTTCCCTCCTCATTGTCCCCCTCCCTGTGATGGTTTTGCCTGGGGAAGCAGTCCCAGCTAGAGCCCACAGTTTGTTTTGGTCCATTCCTCCACATACTGGGATATTTCACTGGAAGCAGCATGAAGCTTTTCTTGCTCCTACCTGCATCTGTGATAATTTTTCTTTGCAGTTTATTTTCTGGATATAGACTTTCTGTTATGCCTTCATTTGAGAAAGAGGATCTGTGACTTTCACGTGACAAAAATCTTGTTGCTACATAATCTTCCCAAGAGCATCAATAGAGAGCAGCTGTGTAGGAATTGCATCTGGATGCAGATAAGACCAGCGCTTGTCCATGCAACCTGGCTGTATCTGAGCTCTCCTCTCCAGAGTCAGGTGAGATCCCTGTTGCCCTCTGCACCAGAGCTGAGGGCTTGAACTCTGATTCTGAGCAAAGGCAAAATGCTGCCTCTGGTTTTTTCAGGCTTGGTTTTCGGAAGGTTGTGTACCAGCAACTCTTATGTGTCTCCCAGCTGAGTCCTTTGCTTCTACAGATGAGATTTTTCATGTCAGGTAATGCAGCAATTTATGGCCTAACATTTCAGTGACAAGTAGTCCTGTCTGCAATGAGTGCATAGCAGTTAGGACTCTGATAAAAGTTTAAAGTCCTGGTGATGGTTTTTAGGACATTTGCAAGAAATGACCAAAAGTGCCTGGGGAATTTATACCACATCTGTATGACTTGAATGTTTCCCTGTTACCCCAGTGTTGTGGCCATGCTATTCCAGAGCCCATCAACTTGAGTCTTTTGGTTTCCTCATGAAACAAAGATATCTATCCAAAATAAAAGAAATGTTGTTTCTCCATGGATTTCTTCTGGAATAATCATATCAATTAATTGTCCCAAATGAGAGACAACTTGATTTGCACAGAAAGTCAAAAGATTGCTGGATGCTAATACTCTGAAATGCTTTCAAAAAATCTCACCATTTATTTTCTGGATCTCACTGACTTGACTGGAAGCCTGCCTCAGTAAACAGCTGAGGGCAGAGTTAGGAAGTAGCCCGAGTTTGTGTTTTTCTGCCCTTCAGAGGTTGTACTTAAAAGGTAGAAATCCAGAGCCGCTTCTCAGTCTAATCTGACCCGTACTAAATCATTAACCATGTTGGTCTCATCCCTTCAGTTTAAATGTGAGTGGATGCTTATTCATTTCTTAATATAGTTTTGCTTTTAAATGATTCATATTCCATTTCATCATTTTCATTGCACTTTATGGAATCTTGGCAGAGGCCTGAAGGACCTTTACTCTCTCCAGCTTGTCACTCCAGATGGCTTTGCATTTCCACAGCAGATGAAAATGCTCCGGTCATGGCAGTGCAGTTGCATGAATTTTCTAATCTGCTTTGCCAGTCTCCTGGACCCGTGTAGGATGCTTCTGTGCATCACATTTGAAGAGTTTGCATTTAAATTGGCTTTTGGAATTCATGTTTCATTTTCTTATTTTAATTACGGTCCCTGCCGTTCTCATAGTTAGTTGTTATACTGTGCTGGAATACTTAGGGGCTATGTGTGTTTCTTGTGGTTTTGATAATAAATATAGATCTGATATTGTTGCTATTATAGGATCTAAATACCTAATTAATGTCTCCATGGGTTTTTTTTGAGTAACACAAAACACCTATAGTAAAAATAGGCAAAAGAGTAGTACCTCTGTTTTATTGATGGTGAACTCGAACCTCTGAAAGATTAACTAATTTGCCTCAAGATGCTTGAGAGATTGTGGCAGAATCTGAGACCTCCATTCTTTCTGGCTCGTATGACTTCTGCCTCATAAATTCATGAAACCTTGTGGGATCAGACCCGCAGCAGCAGCTTGGAGAACCGATCTTGTGCCGCAGAGTTGGTAAAATGAGATTCCTCACAAATGCAGTTTCACTAAAAGATGGGAAAATGTTTCTGGCTATTAATTTACTTTTCATCTTCATGAATATATTTGAGTCAGAAGAGGTATGAAATATTGTGCCATTTGCAAGTGAATTGGAGTTTGGACTGTGTCTGGGTCAGCTGGGAAAATTGTACTCAGCACATTGAGCCAATGTATTTCAGAAACTCCCCTCTAGGCGGTTACTGGGTGGCAAACATGCTTCATATTCGGAAAGTGGTGTTTTTCTGAAAAACAGTCCTATTATCCCACTCTGAAATATACTTACTTAAAATTATGGTCCTATTGTGTTTCTCTGAGTTTGTCTTTGGGTAATCCTCCGGCTTTTGCTTTAGGTCTTGGTGTATGACAAGTGAAACCATGCTGTGACACTAATGGCTTCAATTTACTGCCCCTGTTTTGTAGTACTCAGAGTAAAGATAGCAAATTGATTCATGCTCTCATTAGTGTTTTTGCTACTTTTGAAGTACTTCCATACCTCAGCAGATTGCATCTCATTCCACTGCCAGGATCAGACGCCTTTTTCCATTTGCCTGGTCCCTAAAAAGGGTTCAAATTGCATGCGGCGATGTGTGCGTTTGAAGGTGCTCTGCTTTAACCTCTCTGGGGTTGTTAATACATTGCAGAAGCCTGAGAAAAAGGAGGAAAGCACTGCTGAATTTATACTTTTGCAGAAAGTCTTTCACAATCAGTATCAACAACTTGTGAAAATGGAGACCTGGTGTGTGGTGTAAGGAGATCTGTAGGCTGTCTGTCTGAGACCCACGGCTCCTGGCAGCAGCACGGGAGGCACAGCTGAGTAGGTGGACATTGCTGAGAAGCTGTAGTAAAGGAAACTTTAGTGGTTGAAATTTTTGGTTATACTTAAAACTTATTTTTAGCTGTTGTGATGTTTAGAAGAGGGAAGTGTGGGGCATTGTATTTTCACACAGCTTGTGCAGAAGCTGTGCGGGACCAGCTGGGACCAGCTGTTGTGCTTTGCGGTGATTCGTGTTGCAAAAAATGGATGTTTAGAAATCAGATGTGAGTAAGGAGACTTGCAGTCTTCAGCAGGGATGAGAAACTGCTTGGCCACATGGCTCTGTCTTTTTGTGGGTCCTTACTGATGCATTGTGAGTTTGAATTTAGTGAAATGAATGAATTATTTACCACTGAAGTCAGAAGAAGAATTTTCAGCTCTAAGTTTCAGGCTGTTTTCACTAGCTCTGATGGTTAGAGGAAGCACTAGCTAGATGATTAGAGGTGCTGTAAGAGTTCTTAGCTGAATTCAATTATAATTAGCCTAGGACCAAAAAAAAAGAAATTTGAATATTTCTGAGAAAAGATAAACGTGGTGGGGAATCTCAGACCATTTTTTTCAGTCTCTTGTTTGTGTGGTGTGGAACTTTTAAGAGGATTTCAATCTTTATTTTGTGTGTTAGATGATTCCAAGCAGAGGTTATTTATTGCTGCAGCTGCAATTTTTTTTTAGCAAGTTTCCTTGATAACAAACCCATTTGAGTTGGTAAGCTCCAAAATCCTCATTCCTTATCCCTCTCCTCCTGTGACAGCTGAACCTGCCAGAAGATTGCAGGTGTAGGAGGTTAAGTGCCTATGAAAAAGGGAAGAGTTTTAGCCAGCCAGTTCCAAACTTGTCTTGTTGCAATCTATAGCAGTGCCATTACTGTCGGATCTAACGTAGTGGCTTAGCCTAACCCTGCAGTTATGCACTTAGAAAGTCACAGCCTGTCAGAATAGTATTAGTGTCATTTCCAGCGCCTCGCCTACCCACTGCCACCTCAGATCATGCCTGAAATATTAACTTGTGCTCTCTTGTAGGATGATCAGCTACTTGTCAATCAGCCTTTCAATCTGAGCTTCCAGCGTGCTCATAAATGATACTACCATTAGCTAAAACAAAGTGGGTGGTTTTTCTCGTATTTCTCATCTATTTTCACATCAGAGAGAAATTCAAAATGATGTATCCATGCTCTGAGCTTAGGGATGCTGCAGACTGAATTGCAGAAAGCCTGATTCTGCAGGTTTGGGTGGGTGGCTGCTCGCCAACCTCTGCCATGGCTCTCAACCTTGACGTGTGCACATATTCACATTTAGGACTAAAATCTACAACGTTGCTGTAGGAAAGGTTATATCTCTGTGTAACTTCCCTGGGGGAAGATAAGGATACCAGGCTCAGTGGTTAGAAGGAAATCCCTTGGCTGCTCAGGCAGTTTAAAGGAGCCTTCAAGAAAGTGAAAATCAGGTCTTTGTCAGGTGCCTATGTATAACTTTTTAGCTGGAAAAAAAAAAGAAAAAAGTAATGTTGCGTAAATCCTTCTAAGCACCAAGTGCAATAACATACCCTTCATGGCAGAATTAAAGCCTGGAAAAGCGTGGAGATATGTTGCTTTGTCAGGGCTTGTGTTTTTGTAGGCATTCTCTGAATTAAACCAAGTGTACAGCTCAGTGCTCTGCTTGGAGCCGAGGTCATGTACCGTGTTGTGCCGCGCTCTCTTCTGCTCTCAGGTAGCTCAGCGCTGGATCCCCTCTAAAATGGACCCTGTCCCTCTACCATGGACTGCTGGTGTGCTGGGACTCTGGGGAATGCTCACAGAGTTTCATAAGCTGCTTTTAATGCTCTTTATTAGTTTGATATCTATTACCTAGTGATTGGGGTTTTTTGTATAAATGCTGGATTTTACACATTCAGAGTAAGTTTATGCAGTTGTGCATTTATTTTATATGAGACTAAACAAAAGTCTTGCGGTCAAGTTTTCATCAGACTAATTAGAGTTTCTGTTTAGTGTGAGACCACAATGGTGGTTGGTATAATCTCAAAGACTGGCCTATTAAAAAAAAAAAAAACCAAACCCAAAACATTTGTGTGGAAGGAAAAATATACTCTGCTCTAACATAGCTAGTCCAGAGATTTCTAAAAAAACTGGAGCTATTTCACCCTCATCAGTTCTGTCTTCATGATACTAAACCTTTTGAAATCAACTATAGACTTTATTTTGACTTAAATTTGGTTTAGAAATTTCCACCTAGGTGAAAATGGTAGCACTCCTGTTTCTTCAAGGCTAATTTGTGGTGTGGTTATAGAATAAATTAAGGTGTATTAATGAGAGAGGTCTTAAGTTGCTTCTAAATAACCATAAAATTAAGGAACAGTTACCATAGTCATAACCTAAAAAGAGTGAGGCAGTAGCAAAGCTTCTGAGCTAAAATCCAGCGTTGCTATATGCATGAAATCGTAGATAAGTGTGACAGGATGTGACATCTAAGATACAGTTTGACTTACCAATGAGGGACAAATCTAAGACAAGACATACTGCCTCTGGAAGGGAAGGGAAAGGGAAGGGAGAAAAAAAAAAAGAAAAAGAAAAAGAAATGAAAGAAAGAAGAAAGCTTCACTGTAGGGATCGTTTCGATTTTTGAAAGAAATCACAATGCTTCAAAATGATTGTTCTATAATGGTTATAACATCAAAAATAAGGATAAACTCCTGGGAAGCTATATTTGCAGTATTTCTATTTAACCATTTCAAGGCAAGTGAGTGGATAAAATACAGGAACTACCTGCAGCAATGACTCCCCTTTCGACACATACACTTTTCTCGTGCTCTCCGTGTGCTTTATAGGGCTGGGCGGGCTACCTCCGCGGCTTTTCCCCTTTTGAGCCTTGCTGTCTCCCAGCAGTCCCAACCGTT
This sequence comes from Tetrax tetrax, assembly GCA_009806455.1. Lineage (NCBI taxonomy): Eukaryota > Metazoa > Chordata > Aves > Otidiformes > Otididae > Tetrax > Tetrax tetrax. Next base: position 431,629 of record WHYT01015779.1, read on the forward strand.
ATAATTGTGGCTTTTGTTAATAGTTGCTTTCTCTTCCTCTCAACCCCATTGCAGTTAAGTGCCATCTAAAAAACTTAGTGCACAGAGCTGGTAAAGGAATACGTGCGTAAGAGAGTGTGAGGCTGTTGGTTTTCCTGTGTGGTGGCAACGGGGCTGGCTGGCGCTGGCGCTTGTGTTCATCTCCACCCCACGTCCTGTGAAGGTCCGCATGGGACCAGGGCAACTGAGACCTGGCCCCTTTGCCTTTCTAATTTTGCACATCAAGGATTTATTCATTATGAAAGTGCTAGAGGTTGTAATTCTGTATTCTCATGGATAGGGCTAGAAAACAAACAAACAAACAAAAACCCAAAGAAAAGGAGCTTACGAGATCACTGAAATGTCAGTGTTAAAGCTGCTGTGTGACATTGATATACGCTGAAGTAACTTAACTCCGCTGCAACCAGTAAAAGTGACCTTGCTGGAAACTCTGGGGCAGGGTCGATCTGCGCAGAGGCAGACTGATACCTGTGAACACTGCTCAAAAAGCTGAATTAGTACACACTTTTGCATGCTGTGTCTTGCTGTCTGGGCATTTTCCCACAGTGCTGGGAGCTCTGATTAAGGCAGTCAGCCATAAATCACTAAGGCACATGTCAATGAAGCCCTTACGATGCCACTGGGGATAGAGGAATCACATCCTCTTATTGCTTTAATCGCGAGGCTGGAGTCCATTAAAAATCCATTTAAATCTATGAACTGGTGCTAGTTTTGAACTGGTAATTTATGTCCAGTGGATATTAGCAGCATTTTTTTCCCCTGTATCTGAACTATTGCCAAGAGCTGCTCTAACTAACCGGTGATATTCATGTTCAGGCTTATACAATATAATCTCCTCCGCTTTCTGGGTGTCTGTCAGCAGGCAGCAGTAATGGGTATTGTCTGAATCAAAGCCTCTTACAGAAATGTTGCAAACCAAAATGAAAAGACTGGAATAGCTCACCATCAGTGCGTGGAAAGTATTCCAAACTGGGAATTGATCAGTGGATTTTCTGTCTCTCAGATTGCAGTTTGGAAGGACACAGAAGTAGTTCAGTAGTATGTACCTGAAGCCAACATTCACCTACCGGGTTGAGCTGTATAATAGCAGTAAAACAAACGCTTTTAACAAACAGGGCAAATTCAGTCCAGTTAATTGCTTCATTATTTTTGGAGTTTGAGTGTTTCAGAGACACTCTGTCCTTGTGCTCATCTGATTTGCAAGACCACATGTTCTGCAGGGTAAGAGTTCACACATGCAGAATAAGGTCATCTCCTCTGTGCCAGTGCTTTTGCACGGTGGCCTTCGAAGGCAGGCAGCCAGCCCCCAGCTTTAACTGACCAAAATCAGCTTCTACCAAGGGCTCCAGTTGAAATGGTGCAGAACTGGTATATGTTGTGCTGCTAATATAATAAGAAACACTAAAGAGGAAAAGCGACAGCAATGGTACAGCCGGCACCTATGTTACTGTGTTTACAAGCAAACAATGCAGAAGCAAAGATGTCTTGGGCAGATATATCCTGAGGCTGGGATGGCTCTGGCAGCTCCTGGGCTGCAGAGTCTGGGCAGGGTCATGACCCGTTTAAAGCAATCTGATATTTCCCCTCTGTACTCTAAAAAGCCTCTAACTGCTCTATGGCAGCTTCCACTTCAGTTTTCTTGCAGAAATGGGCTTTGAATCACAGAGGTCAATGTCTTCTTATTTACTCACAGTATTAAAAAATTCTGGAATTTAAAACAAAGGGATTAAAAATCGTTAGTTCCTGTTGCCTGTTTTCTACTCTTAAATGATGTTCCAAAGTCCTGAGGACTGCGGGTAGTTCAGCTATTGCATCCATCTGTCGTTCCTAGGCCTTTTCAAACCTTTGTCTCCTGTCACTGCGCTTCCTTTGCCCTCTCCCTCTCTGCTCCGCCAGTCCACTGCCCACCTCCCCGTGGTGCAACCAACGGAGCTGCCAGTAAGTCACAGGTGTACCCCCAGCAAGTGCCGCAGGGACGCGCTGGGGCAGAGAGGATGCTTACGTATTCACAGCACGCCTGTCTCCAGCTATTTTGTCCATCTGTTTCAGTTTCTTACTACTAGCAGGTGAGCACCTAGCCCTGGAGGGCTACCAAAGCAGAAAGGAAACTGAAGGGTGATGAGATAAGCATAATAGTGGATGTAAAGGTGTGGATCGCAGTTGGAGATCCATAAAGGGATTTAGGAGCAAATGTTGAAATTTGTGGCGAGGGTTTTTTTTGCCGTCCATTTAGAAATGACCATGGGAGTGCAGTGAGCCTGCCTGATCAGCCAGAGGCAGACAAAAGAAACAAAGGGAAAATAGGTAAAAGCTCAAATATTTCTAAGCCAAAGTGCTGGTCTCTAATTTTTTATTTTTTTTTTTAAGTGAAACTAATTAATTCTTGCTGGAAATCTACCAAACTCTTTACTCTTACTTCTGGTAGCAGCAGCCACATAGGTAACTAGAAATCTCTAGGTAGTACAGGTGTTTGCTAGCAAAAGCAGCTGTTACTGTTAGGGAAAAAAAGAAAAGGCTCCCTTCAGTTTCAGCTTCATAACCCAGATGACAAGTTCTGAAATGGATAAAAAAAAAAATATCTCCAACAGACGCTTCATCAAAACCTGGCTTATTGCTTGCCTTTGCTTGCAGCTGTTTTGCTCCTTCTGGGATTTGGCACAGGATAGCTGTGGTGGGGGCTGTGTCCAGCCTTCTGCATGCCCTTTTTCTGGCTCACCTTCCATTCAGAAGCCAGTTTCTTTTTTCCCTTGTTTTTTGCTCATTAGCGCAAAAGAAGCAACTGTGCTACTGCCTTAGGTGATGCCTCGGCTAGACAAAGGCGAACGACTTCCTGAAGGCGGAGGGAAGATGTTTGGTTTGTACTAGGTGCTCACTTGGGACAGAGAGTAAACAAGGACGCTAACTCCTTCCCCCCCTCCATCCTAACATTTTTGTTGGTTTTCTCATATGATGGTTCTGCTTTGAAGTGGCAAAGTTCATTTACTGGACTTGAAGGCATCCAGATAACGCCTCAAAAGGCAAAATTATCCTTATGTCAGCAGCATTAGGGAAAGTTAAAGTTGTGGATATAAGGAATCCAAACTAAGCTAGGAAGCTTCTGTTTGATTCAGACAGCTTATAGCTGCCTATCACTGAAGTTTGCGTTTGACAACTGCAGAACTATATCCTTTTGATTTTTCACGTACAAAGTCCTGCAGGAGTTCCGAAGTGAGGAGCGGGGTTGCATGCGTATGGCTGAGTAGAGAGCATTTTGAAGTTATTCAGCACAAGTTATGTTTTGCTCTTGCTGCTTTTCTTTTTAGCACCAGAAATCGGTGCTGATGTCATTCTTGTGTTAGCTGCTTAGTTTAGTGAGAATAAAGGACAGCTAAATTGGGACCCTGCAAAATGCAACACCCAGATGGCTGAAAAGACAAGTGAACAAGGTGCTGAAATGAGAGGCTTTTGTCTTGAGTTTGAAAAAGAAATAAAAAAAAATCAAGCAGCATACAAGTAATACACATGACCATAAACAGAAGTGAAGTTCATTTTGAGCCGGAATTTTGCATTTCTTCACATCAAATCAGGCAGTCAGTATTGCTTTACTTATTCTGTGTTAAAAATGGAAGCAGAACGAAAAGCGAAGCAAGGCAAAGAGAATCAGAGCTCCAAGAAGTCTCTGGCAGTATTTCCGCACTCGGAGATAGCTGTTGCTGGTGAAGGGCATCTCACCATCTCCACGCAGGCCAGGGTGGTGTAAAGCACACCCACCCTTACAGTGATCCTTCGCAGTGACTTCTGAGCCAAATGCTCAAGGAGCATCTCAGCTTTTGTTGCTATCTCAGATCTTGGATATTTCACTGAATACATTTCAACCCCTCGTCATCTCAATGTTGTCACTGCAGAATGACAGCAGGCTAAGTCAGTGAATTAACCTGGATCTTGCTGTAGGAGATGTTACGACAGAGGCAAGAGTAGTGGCTACAAATTGAAGGACCACTAATTTGATAATTATCAGGTAATTACACAGCCACAGTAAGCCAGGTATGGCTGCTTTTAGAAATGTCCCAGGAGGAAATGAAATGGAGAGGGAATTATTCTAACATATGGCAATTTATCAGTTGCTAACACCAGCAAGACTTTGTTAAAAGATTCCCTTAGGGTTGCCTATGACAATGTCATGGATTTATGACTGGTGATGAACATCTCTCTAATAGTGCAAAATGAAGTAAAGGATTACAGGCTTTGGGTATTCTGTGATCCTGGCATACAGGTGAAACAATTTCCACCATAGCAGGTATCTTGTGACAGAAGGCAAAATGATTTCTAGTAGTCTGTGTGATTGGTAAGGTATGATATTATTTGCTTAGATTGTTTCATACAGGAGCTAGAAAGAGAGTTCATAGCCAAAGAGCCCAGAAGAAACTTGCTTAGTTTATCTTAGAAGATACTTTTTCATCTGCCTTTCTCTATTTTTCCATAAGCAATGGTTACATCAGACCTAGCAGCATAACAGGTGCTAAAATTAACAATGCTGTGTTGTAAAAACCACTTTTTAAAAATGACTGGTGGGAACTGCTCATGAATAAAACTGAAAAGGAAGGAGGAGCGAGGCATCATGGAAATGTTGGCAGAACTGTTCTTTCAGAATTTAAAATGTGAAAATTTGTTGACAAGCAGCATAGATTGCTTTAGGTAGGGCAGTGATCATGTACAGATCATGTTTTTTTTTTCTTGTCAAAAGTACAAGATACAAGTTACTGCAAGTGTTTTTCACCTGATGGCTTTACACGGAGGAGTGGGTTCGTGTTGGTTTCAGTCAGGGGTTACACTGCAGGACAGGGAAGGAGGATGTCCCCATGCTCGTCCTGGCTCCTTGCTGGGAAAACCCGAGGTACTATGTCAAAAAGAAATGTGAAAATGTGGGCAGGGAAGGAGTCCGTGATATTCACTGATGCATACCTCTGCTGGAAGAGCAAGTTTGCTGCTCGTTCTGAAAGGGAAGCAATCTTCCTAGCCCTCTGCAAGGATACCCTCGATTCTCTCTCTCTCACACTTGGGAAAACAGTTTCTTCATTAGATTTCTTTTTTGGGGCACTGAAGTTGAATAACTGATCTGATATGACAGTATAGCTACAACTGCAGACAAAACAGAAAGAATGGCACTTTTCGGTTTTTTTGGGATACTCCATCCTGTTCTAACATTTATTTGGCATGTTGTAACAATGCTTCATGTGTTTCAGTAACTGACTTTTTGATACAGCAGTTTTGCCAGAGAAAGCATTATAATTTATATACTGCCAGCAGGATTTTGGAAAAGAAGTGGGATAGGGGAAGAGAAAAACATAAGTACAAAGAATCGACCCTAGATCTAGACAGACTTTCCTGGAAGCTGTCCTTGCCCCATGTCAGTCAAGCTCTCATGCTGGCATTTCTAACCTTTCTTTAAATGGAAGTGCTTCAGTTTCACTGACAAAGGAGAGGCACCAAAAGGGAAAGAATCCAGATGAAACTGGGACAGCTCTTCCAGTAAATACCTCCAGAAGCAGTCATAGTGGGTTCAGGGCCTTATCTCTGGAAGTGTAATATCCCCCATTAAAAGGGAATTATAAGCTGCACTTAGGCACATTTAGCTATGTTTAATTGCTGGCACACGTGAGTGAACTGCTTTTGGGGTTAATAGTTACATGATATTCTCTACTGTGTAATAGGTGAACGCGGAAATGTCAGGAAAGGTTTTGTTCTCATACTCTGCAGCATCTCCCACTGCCATTTGGGATGGTAACTCAGGGCAGGATTTTAGGGCTTCGCAGCAATAGAAATCCTGCCCTGACTTTTGCTAATTGCCATAGAACATGCTGAAGCACTTCCCTCCCTGAACAGCCAGCCCTCTACTATCCATTGCATTTCCTTGTAGCAGTACACATGAGAGAGGTCAAAGCAGCTCAGAAACATACCTGCAGCTGAGAGGTCATTAGAAATACTGGTAAAAGCTAGATCTAAGCAATTTTACTTGGCCAAATAAATATTTCTAGTGCTATTCAAAGCTATGCAAAATCTCCAGTAGTATTTGTGTTGTAACCCCAAATGTCTTGATTTTTAGTGAAAGCAATGTGGTCTGAATGATGCTAGAATATTGAGAGTGAAAGAAATTATTTGGAAAAGCACTACGAAGACTTGGTTTAACATAATAGCTTTTACTACAGGTGGAACTTAGTGCAGAGACTGCAATAATGAACGTATTCCGCAGTATAAGCAGCCTTTTTCTGTGCTGCAACTGCACATGTGAGCAAACACTTTATACACAACTTCAGTGAGAACTGGAGGGAGCTGCATCCTTGGAGGGAAGTACCAAAGACAAAAAACTCGCATCAATAGCAGCAGTAGGTAAAAGTCTTCCTAAGTGTTCAGGAACAAAGGAGGTTTTAGGGAAAACTTTAAGCAAAGAGAGTTTACATCTTATCTATATTCATTCTTGGTTCCCCTTGCTTGCAGTGTTCTCTGTCTTACAAAGGAGATCAGTTTTTGTGGGAACAGCTGGGACTGGGATGGCTTATTGTCAAGTCTCAAATGTCAATGACTAATGTTGATTTACATGCAGATTGCTTCTCTGCCTTATTTTATTTGGTTATTTATTTATTTCTCAGAAATGCTGTCATTTGCTTCTGAGGAACAAATCAATGAGAGGGCAACAAAGGAGATGTAATCTTATTGCCCGTTGTGGTGGTGGGGGGAAGGACGAGATCAGCATTTCAGCAAAGGTATAACTGCTGGTAGTTTTTCTGTTCAGGTGTTTGCCAGATGTCAGTCTATTTGGGAAGAATGTGTGTTGCTATAGATCGAGAGCTGCAGTTGAGCCTAGACTCTGTGTTTAGTCTCTGCTGTTTCAGTTAGCCTTTAAGTTCTTTGCTATTTGTATGAACCAGCTACCATTCCACTAGCTCTGTTCCCTGACAGCCAAAGAAGTGAAGTCCTGTAGCTCTCACCATCTGGCTACGAGCAGAAAAGGATTTTTTTTTTTTTTTTTCTCCCCAATGGCAGTGCCTTCTTTCCAGGGTGTTCCAAATTATAGCTACATGCCTTACTGACAAAAAATAAAATCTTGTGGGCCGCCCATCCCCTGGATTCAGTGCTGTGATTTGGTTCATTTTCCACCCCCCTCCTCTCCGGTCTGTCCCTGTCACCTGCTCTCTAAGGCTGGATACTCTGTGGGGTAGCAACAAGCTCTTTGCTCTGTATCTTTACAGTGGTTTTGCAAGCCTTTCTTCCACCCTGAAAAATGTTTGTTACTGGTGATTATCAGAAATAAATTGGCTTAATATTTTTACAGACTTCTTGTTGAGCTTGGCAAGTTTGCATTTTGGAAGTTACAGAACTAACAGTAATGAGAAAACTTGAGGTACAGCCATTGAAATTGAAATGTTATGCACCACCAGATTTCTTTTGCTTGGTAGTTTCCAAAATACAGTTGCATTGTCATCAGTCCTTGTTCATGTTTAACTTCCACCGACTTCAATAGGAATTTGGTCCCCAAACTGTTCAGAAGTGGCAAACTGCATATCAGAAGAAAATGGGTTTGCATAAATAAGACTCTAGATTTAATGGCGAGAGATCCGAGTTCAATTTCTAATGCGCGGGCAAGGCGCCAGCTTTGGATCCAGCCTCACCTAATCCATTAAAGATGAGCAGACACCTACAAGCCTTGGGTCCACGTTCAGTTCCTTGCTGAGCTCAGCCCCGTGTGTGTGTGCGCGCGCATCTGTGAAATGGAGCTAATAACAAGACAGTCAAACTTGTAGGTACCGCACAGAAAAAGTCTGGTTAGACTGGGGTAAATGCTTATCTCAAGATTTATTATAGTCACTTATTCTGTGCACAGCCCTCCTGAGGACTCAGAAGAGTTAGGAGATTTATACATAAGAAGTTGGGACTAACAGATAAAGACACTGAGACAGTCCAGCTCTTGTAAATTTATAGCTGAACTGCATTGATTTTTATTCCTTTAAAAAAAAAAAAATTGAGTGGCTAAGGACATAAGAAATGATCACAAATTGATGGTGACCCTGAAAAATCACTTTGTAATGGTGATGAAAATCACTTATTAAAGATTTATGTGGAGCGAGGAACCAGGTGACAACTATTTCTGGTGCTGAGTGAATGTGCCGTGTATAAGTAAATATTACTGATGGTATGAATGTTCTTTCGTGAGAATTTTTAACGATTAGAGAATTTTCTTACAGTCAGATAACTACTACTCTAACTACTAATTACTCTGTTAAACTGTGTTCTGGTAGCAGGAGAAATGCAACAACAAATTTATTTACCTATTAAAATCTTTATGTGTCTATTACTGCCACCAGCCCATGACTCCTCAGAAATATAGACTCTTATTGATGGGATCCCAGATGCTAACTAGAATTTAATTTAGTTAAATGGTTTATACTACAGATTGTGTTTCTCCATGGATGTGCACAAACAGAACAAGATAAAACCATTAGCAATTACTTAGGCTTTTTTGTTTACCTCTTTGCACCCTTCTTTCTTTGCATTGTAAATATCAAATATTTACAACTGTTTATGTGAGATATTGCTTTTTTTTGAGTCAAAAAATCTGCTCCCTGTGCTATAAAGTTGCCTTCAATGCTGTTGTTCCATTTGCAACTGTCCAGCGGTTTATAAGACACTACATCTGGCTCTACTTATCTTTTTAGTAGATTATACTAAAGTGAATCCTTAAGGCTAAACCCTCTAATTTACTAAAATACATGCACATAAAATTACAGCTGTCTCACTAAGGCTTTCATTGATTTGAACAGAACTGGCATTCATTTAAGTGGTTATAAAACTTAGATAAGGAAACTTCTTTCAAATCCAGAGGAAAAAAAACCACAAGCAAAATACCAAAACACCCCAACCTGCCAAACAGCCCTAATTACTTGTTTATTGATTGGCTCATCAGTGCCTTATTCTTTATCTCTGTGTCTGCTAACACCATCTCTCTGGGATCCCTTGCCTCTGGTGGCAGCTAGGTGTGCTTTCCACGCTGAGGGACAATTTTATCACAAAGGTATGATGATTTCTCTGATTAAAGCACAGTTTCACTCTTAAATGTAACTGTATACATTGTGCAAGATTCATCTGTCTGAATCCTAGCTGTCTAAAAATCAGACACCTAACTTAAGCTGAAGGCAGAGCAATCATTGATTGCTTGTCAAGTGCAAAGAGAACACAGGTGGAGACCTTAAGACAAGACTAATTTTTAGGCAGCTTAAGTTAGGTAGGAGGTGGTTTCCTCCCCGCAGGTTTTCTAGTATTAGAAGACCCCACTCTGACTTTCTGCACACTCTGAAGTGAGGCATTTTCCTCTAAAAGTCTATGGGAATATTCTGAAGATGTACAGGAAGAAGTAGCAGCATCCCCTCTGGGGCCTGGTGTAAATCAGCTCCACGTAGCCCCACTGCATGGAAGTGCCAGTAGTTTTACACCAGGTGTGGAACCTCCTCAGCATCCTAATTATAACTCACAGGAGCATGGGTTCCGAGAGGAAATGTAGGGAAAAAAAAGATGTAAAACAATGAGGAAAAGGGAAGGGAATTTTCTTTAAAGACTCAGTAAGAAGCTGTTCAATTACCTTTCTGGGAACTAATGCCCCCATTTGGTCCCGTAAGTGTCATTACCCAGTTATGTCGCACAGCTTAGTGTTGCAGTGCTCAGGCATTACCGCTGCCGAGTGTTAGGGAAGACACGAGAATCTAATTTAAAAAAAACCCACAGCAATATTAAAAACAAAGAATTGGGTTTAAAAAGAGAGTAGTTACAGCGGTTTGCTTAGAAAAGTGCTGTCTTTCCCACCAGCAGCCCTCTCTCTGCTGATGGGCCCTATTTTCATTTCCAAATGATATCTGTCAGTTCAGTCAGCAGTTACAAATTTTATGGAAGAATTAGTGGAAAAAACTTCCCAGCTCATGTGATAAACAACCCTAGATGATCATAATCCATAACCAAAGCCTCTCTACTCTCACTTTTCCCCTGAGAGAGAGGAGAAGAGAATAGCACATGGCAGATGTTAGTGACTTTGCTTAACACAGTGCTCAAATCTCACAGCGTATTCATCTGCATGGCTAGCAGGTGTGGGGGTCTGCCTGTTCCTAATTCCTTCCTGTGCTTCCGCTCATAGCACTGGAAAAAGTTGATTATTGCAATGAAAATGGTTGAGAAGACATATTTTACACTGAATGGTTGTAGCATTATGTACTGCTGTAATGTCAAAAAGTGGAGTTTGTCCAAGGCTTGCCAACAGCGTGTGCAAAATTGAATTCTCCATTCTCAGTGCTGTGCTGGTGACAGGCATTGGCCATTCCTGTTTTGGGAAGTGAAATCAGAGCTGAAGGGAGAATGAGGAGGCAGGAAGATGCATTGCTACTCTTTTTCCTGTCTGGACAGGAAAACAACTGCTGGTTTTGTGAGAAGTCATCCTGCAGCCTTTCTTCAGCATTACCTACTGCCCCATTCACCCTTTCTTTGCCTCAGCGGTTGCCCTCGCCTGGGGCTTTGAGGTTATTTGCCCATGTACCTGTACCCCTACGTGCATACAGGTATGTACACCTGTAGGAGGCTGCAGCAGCTGTTTGAGTGAACGTGCAGACAGGGAGCTGGATGGGCAGTGTCTCACCTGCAGCCTGGGAGCTTCTTGCTCGCTTCTGCAGGGCAAGAGGGTGAGAAGCTGAATTTGCACCCGTGTAGGACAGACCTGTCCCTTTTTCTCCCCTCTTACTGGGAGCTCCACTTTTGTCTCACATTATTTCTGTCATTTCTCCTTTTTCACAGGATAATTGCTCAAAAGTACCCAAGTGACTTGGGAGCCCAAATTTTATTTTCAGACTGAGTCGGGTACTGTGATGCTGCCTGGTCTCCTAAATGTTGAAAATGCCATGGGGGGTGTTCAGGGAACTGGGCTGGTAACCTTGCAACGGCATTTCAAGCCCTGCTTCAGCAAAAAATGTTTGAGGATTTATTTGAGTATTGTGCAGTTAAGCATGTATTTAAGTGTTTCGCTGAAGCAAAGTGTGTTTAGCTTTAGAATGTTTAGATTTATTATATTCTTGGAAGTAAATTTGTTAAATTTCAGTAATTTTGTCTATGTCTCTTCTGGGCAGGTTGGGGTGTTTTAGAATAGCCTTAAGGATGTTGGTCTAAAGTTTGCTGTCTACATCAGAAATGTTTGAGAAAGCTACTGGAATAATAAAGATAAAATAATAGTTTTCTAAAGAGTTGGTAACTTGTTGGCAGAAGGTGGTGCTGTTACCTGATATTGAAGCAGATAACCAACTCCCGTGTCAGTGAACTGCTAAGCAAAGTCCCTGGGTGGAAGAGAGATTTTCTTTTTTCCCCCTAGTCAGAGATGTGATACATGAACAGATACAGATGAGGTTTCCCAGCCTCTGGGATATAATAATCTTCTTAATTAGAAGGCAGATGGCCATGCAGACATTTATTTCAACATAAAGTAGAATATCAGGTGAACTTTGTTCTGTAGAGAAATAAATGCAGCTATATCATGCTCATTACATGGAGCTGCTGATTTAACTGAGAACTGGGTCACGTGGACTGCATTTAACAAAAGCAAAAAACAAAAAGCGATTGATATAAGCATAGCTGAAAGTTTTTAAAGGTTTTTTTTCATGTGTGTCATGCTGTCACACTTGATAATATCAGAAGTTAGGAGAGAAAATTTGGAAAAATCTGAAGAGAAGTTTTGGTTGGGGAAAGCTCTTTCAAGTTCCGTTGTGCATTGATAACACAGTCAATACGCTCAACTGACAGGTGACGCATGGCAGCGGGTTGGGTGTATGGAGCAAGTCACGTGTAACACAAATCACTCCTTGACTCTTTAGAATGATTTCAAGCCTCCAAAAAACCTAACATTTTTTAAAAGAAAGGATAAAATGTAACTAATGATATGCCTGTGGGATTTATGGCATTGGAGCAACACCCAGGTGTAAATAGAAATTGTTGTTTTATTTGTCACAAAAGATCTTAGGTAAGGGGTTAGAAATTGTGAAAGTGGAATGTTTTACCACTTTCTGGATTAGAATACTCAGAAATTATTGTGTTTTTACTTCACTTACTGTTTCTGGTTTAGAAGATGTTAGAACTCTTTCTGAAATAGCTCACTGGTAACTAGTGGCAGAAATATCAATATGAGTTCCAAAGTGTTCTCATAAATTCTCATAATGAAGAGATTTGGAATATTTAGATATACATCCAGCTTTTTATCCTGAAGGGAGACCAAATTTCAAACCTTTGAAAATCTCTTTGTTGCTAATCCTTCAGCAATTTAAGCTCATTTAAAATACAAGCCTCCATAAATGAGAAAAATACTTCATATGTGCTAGGAGAGAAGATAAAACAGTGAAAAAGAAAGTCCAGATCATTAAATAAATCTTTCAGGACTCGAGTTATCTGCTAATCTGAATCAGCAAGGAAAGCACTGGTGGATTAGGAAGGGTGAGAAATATTTGTGGTCCTATGAAATAATCCCCCTTTTGGGATGGTAGCCATATAATAGGGGCTTGTGATACTGTAAATGTCCAGAGCTGGGCAGCAGCCCTGAGGGACAGCGTGGGCTCTTAATTTCATCATTGAATTTGTACAGTAGCCATGTGCATTTTGGGCCATATTTTTAAAATTCAGAAAGCTTGTCTTTGATCCTTTTGTTAGAATAGCTCCGTGGATGTACAAATAGCTAATAAATATCTGCACTTCGATGAGGTGTGTGTGCCTGGCTTTGAAAATCTAGCTTTTCGAGACAAGGCACCTTGCCATACCTTTAGAGAAAAGAAACAGAGCTGGTTAGATGCCATTTAAGGTACAAGTGAGTGACCAAAAGGCTTTTTGCAGGATTTTCAGACCTTGCGCGTAAGCCTTCTTTTTTTTTTTTTTTTTTTTTTTTTTTTCCAATTGGATTTCATGGTTGAAACTTGGTGTAAGAATCTTGAGACTAGGGAGCAAATAGCTTTTTATGGAGATTTGAATTACATTTTACACTTGAAAAATCAGCCTAAGCAGTGAGTGAAATGGCCTGGCATTTTGTCTCTGCGCCAGTCCTCTGCTGGGCTCCTCCTGGCCAGAGCCGGTTGCACCGACGAGGCGTCGCGAGTGGTGTGTGCCTACGGCAGAGCAGGGTACAGGTGGCTAAATAGAAAGAAAACCTTAAGAAGTGATCCTTCTCTCCTCCTTTGAGGCCTCCTTAATACCTGTTTTAAAAGTCTGTGAGGATTTTAGCTCTCGTTTATCCTGGCCTGGTCAAGTGATGCAGTAGAGATGTGGGCTTGCTTCCCACTTTCTACTGCCAGCATCTCAGCGTGAGGTGGGTACTAGTCCAGTACCATTTCATTCACTTACTGTGCTGACAAATATCATCACCACTTTAGTGGACTATTTAAAACTTGTGTCCAGTGATTCTTACTATTTATCTGATCGTCATCACATGGACTATGTCTGTTCTGTATGTGAAAATCCAGCAGTTTTCCATAGCTGCTGCTGGTTTGCAGGATTTCAGGTAGTTCTGAATTCATCTGTGCTTACATTGGAATAAATCCACGCTTTCCCACAATGTCTGCTGAGAGATGTATCTTTATTTGATTCCATTTTTGGTATTATTTATCTACTGTAGAGAATAGCAAACAACTGCCAGTCTGTTTATGAACTGAAGAGTTCATACAGTTGATACTTACTTCTTATTGTCTTGTGACTTTTGATGCATGTCTGGACAAAAGGGTGACTTTACTGTTATTTTCCCATAGTGCATAACTGTAATTCGGGGCCTTGAATGAAAAACTGTAAGTAGAGAGCTCCAAAACCTGAATTCTAACCTGACAATGGAGAAAAAAACACTATGAACCTGATGGTGGCACAGTCTAGCCCTGAAAATATCATCCTCTCAGGTGAGTTGTTCTGGTCCTGTAGAAAGCAGTTATATGTCAGCTATAATAATCTGTGTTCCCATTTTTTTTTTGTGCTGTGAGTTGCTGAAAAGCAAAACTTTCCCACAGCTAATTGTATTTACTAATTACCTGTGAAAAAGCAATTATCTCCAGGTCATGCAATTCTTTGGGAAGGCTTTTTTAATTGTCAAAGATAGGGAAATAATCTCTTCTATGGATGTTGTTTTCAGAAAAATCTTCCCAAATATTGTACCTGATGTATCACATTAGACACATCAGATTGGGTTGCATCAGCAATGTTGCATTACATCGCATCACTAAGGTAATGTGCTGTGACAGGCTTGCAATGCAATGTGTCAGCTGGAAAATGGGGAAAGATGTGATTTCCTGAACAAAATGCTTCTTAAGCTTTATGGTACTTTCCCCTCCTCCAACTAAAGAAGTGGCTGTTTATGTTTTGAAGTACTTCTTAAAAGACTCACTTTGCCTATTGAAGAATTCCAAGCATTTATTTTTTTTTTAATTTCTTGGTTCTCCATGGATAATTAACAGGTCTAGAAAGAAAGATATTTTTTTGCTACTTAGATTTCCATACATAGACTATGATATATCTGTTTCCCCAGACTTTCCATAAACTGAGACAGCATTTCCTGGGAGGAGGAAAGTTCTTGCCATTTGTATAGCTCTCAGTCCAGTGCCCGATCTTTTACCTTAACTCATGCAATATGCTTCATGTGAGAAATGACAAGGGGTGAGTTCAGTACAAGTGAGGTTCAGGATCACAGTAGTAAGGCTGCATATATATAGAGAGAGAAAACATAGCAGCAATGCATGCACACATCAGTCAGTGCTACAATTAGAAGGTGATTTTATAGCTCATGATTTATTTATGGTGTACATCATCTCCAGAGATAGCACTGAAGTACCTTACTCTGCCTTCCTCCATGAATATGACCTCCACAGGGATGATAGAGGCAGATTCTGCAGACTCTCTTGTCTGTTGGAAATCATCCTTCAGGGATGTACAGGAAGACAATTTGCATTAGCCAACATATTTCTCAAATCCCGAGTAAAGGATGAGTTGGCTAACTCCGAAGAATGAGGACAGTGCAGCGTTCACTGCAGTTACCATGAGTGCCGTGTGCCCAGCCAGCCTCACAAAACAAACCATTGCCATCTGCTCCCTGACCTTTGAATGAATTTCTATCCTATTTCAGGTGATGACAGTTGGGCGTCTTTGACAGAAGACTTGGTTGTGGTCCTTGTTGGGACTCTGAACAGAGCAGAGAAGGTGAGAATAGATGCACTCAGGTGCAGCTATGGAGGTAGGGCACATAGAGGTGAAACAGCAGTGCAGGTGAAGGAGATAAACTTAGAACTATTAAGCACTTTAGGAAATGAGAAGCTATGAAATCCATATAAAAGCAAAAATTTTTACTATCTCTTAACAATCTGCATTGTCAGAAATAATATAGAGCATCAGTTTGTTTCCTTTCCTAGTTTATTTTTAAAAAAAAAAATTGTCCAGTTTTTGATGAGCTACTCAGTGTTGTCTGATATTGAGCCTCCTTTCAGGAGTACTTTATGCTTCAGTGAAACATCATAACCAATATACAGAGAATTTCTGAAGAGGGAAGTGCTATACAATAATGATGAACATGTTGTCCTCAAGCTGTGGAGGTTAACAACCCAAAATTGCTTTGGTATTTGTACATACTGAAATAAGAAGGATTTATATGTTTGCTCTCGTTTTAGTGGGCTCTTGTGATTCATTACATTGGCACTGCAGGGTTCAGAATAGGCTCTTGTCTCCTGCAAAGCAGCACCCTTAACTGTGTTACTATTTTGTTGCTCATTATTGTCCCAATTCTTTCTTTTTTATTGCTGCACAAATACACTTTGGTTTCCCAGTAACCTACCTAATGCTGCTTTCTGTAACATTCATTGTCAAAAGGACAAGGGCTCTGGGGTACTAAGAAATCAGCTAAGTAAATCTATAATAG
Source organism: Tetrax tetrax (assembly GCA_009806455.1). NCBI lineage: Eukaryota > Metazoa > Chordata > Aves > Otidiformes > Otididae > Tetrax > Tetrax tetrax. Next base: position 447,596 of record WHYT01015779.1, read on the forward strand.
CATTGCTGTTTAAACAATGCCTTGGATCATTAAAACTAAAAAAAAAAAAAAAAAAAAGAAAAAGTTGTTTATGTACCTATGTATACCTTTCATTTTACATTCAATAGGTTTTTTATAAAATGGTAGCAGTCATGTAGAAAACATTTACATACCTTTTTGCTTACTTTGATTTAATCTTTAGGGACCATACAGTCATTTTTACAGTCTGTCCTGGGTAAGGGAGAGTGCATAATTGCTGTACCCTAGGAACAGCCTGGAAAAATAATTATGAGTTGAAAATCTCTAATCTTTCCCTGCCAACCTACACTCCTGCTTGCTCTAAGCAAGTATTAAGAACATTAAGAATAAAGGTATTTAAAAAGGTATTCGGGTGCCTAAAGATGCAAATAGGCTCCTAGTGTTGATTTGCTTTCCCTCCCCTCCAGAAATGAAAGGTGAGCCACTCGCATTTGTTGAAAACAAGAGGAGCTACATGCCAGTTCCCTGCCAGCTCTCTGCAAAAAGTGCTGTATGCCTTCTGGTACCTGTAAGTTCCTCCAACACTTCTACTGACCTGGATCCTGTTATTTCGCTTGAACTCCTGGCGCTGTACTTAGGCAGTATGAGGCTATCCTGTATCACCCACCTGGATGTCTGGGTGTAGAGACCCACGCTAGAGCCAGGCTCCCTGGTACCTGCACTGCGTGAGATGAAATGCATCCTGAAGTGTCTATTTGGTTTGTACTCACTACGTGAGAATTCCTTTGGGGCAAGCTCAGGAATGGATGTATTTAGTCTGGCAGCTGCATTTGCTCAGAATAACCATACTTTAAACAAAGGGGCAATCTTGGTGCTTAAGTCACTTGTTTTTGTCGAAATGTTTATTTTCTGTCCCTCCTCGTATGTATAAGTTATTCAGATCAATAAGAAACATTCTTAGTCTTGTATTTTAACCAAATATTAAGCTTGTTTCCTATTTACAAGCTGGTATTAACTCACACTAGCCCTTTTTCTGCATTCAGAACTCCTATTCTAAGCCTTTTCTTCAAACCTGTTATTAATTCTGCCTTTTATGTCTAAACCTGGTACAGCAGCACAATTAACTACTTATTTAACATGCAAGGTTATGAGTGATCTCTGTGATGCCACTGACATTAAGAAAGTAAATGGGGTTAAACTGATTCTCATTACAAGTTGATCTTTATACGGTCTTTGGTTGGTAGAACCAGCAGCTGATGTGTGTTGCAGAATCAATTTTAAGAGTTATAAGAACCATTGCTGCATGATGGTGATATCAGGCGAGAATGGAAGAATCCACCCAAGTCTTTAATCTCCCTCAAGCCAAGATCTTAATTATGCTTTATTCTGTAGTTTAAAAGAAGTCTTTAATCACACTGTCAACATCTCCTTTTGTGCTCTTCATTTCCTTCTGATTATAAATATGAATCAGTTTTTCCTTTAGCAAGAATGGGAAGCAGAGAAGTGCAAGCTTTTCTGTTCACAATGAGCAAGACCTACTTTTCCTACTGCAGCAGGAAGACAGTATCTTAGGTTCATGGTCTTAGACTTCTTCAATGGTAATTTCACAGAGAAGCAGTGTGTTCAGATGTTTCATCAGATCTAGCCAGAAGTGTTCCATGATGAGACAGAGAGAGAAATCACTCAGTGGCTTGTGAGTGAAATGAGGGAACAAGTTGGTGATACGTGTTGGTAAGTGACTGAAACTGTGACTTTTCCCCGTTTACGTCTTTGTAAAAGTAAAGCAGATGGACACGTAAGTTGGCTAATTCTTTGCTTCATTCGTGAAGAGCAGGAATTTAACACAATTTAAAAAGAAGTAGTAGTGGTTGAGACAGCAAATGACTAATGCATGACTAAGGTTTCTACAGAACCTGTAAGGTGAAGCTAATGCTCAATTCTGGCTGGATTTATAAAGGCTGTGAGCAACAGTTATGGCAAAACGGAGCTGTGAGTTTCAAAAAGCTTGAGAATAACGCTGAATTCCAGGGTTTCAGGGCAGATACCAGATCTGAGTGAGGTTTGTACTAGCAATGCCAAAGACATGACAGAAAAAACCACTCCAACCACCCACTCCCCCTTCAGGAAGATTTCTTATTTTGAAACTATTTGCAATAGGCACTCAGGAAAGCACTGAGACTCCAGCACAGAGAATAGCTGCTGAGGAAGCTGTAAGAAATCACCTTTAGAGAAGCGAGACTGAAACTAGCAGTGAGGCATCTCTGAGTGGGGAAGGGAAGATGGAGAGTAGAGAAAATGGAAAGTTTCCACCTGGTTTGAAAATGTGAAGAACTCAGCACAGCTGTGCCTTGCAAGCACCTTCTTTAGCACCCTCTTTTCAGTAGGTTGCTGGAGATTTGCATTAATAATTTGCGTGCTTGAAAGTTCTCCAAGGCTTCCAGGGAAAAGAGACAGATGTATCCTTTCAGGGCAAGGCAGTAAGGTTTTTGAGTAATTTCACTTCTGTGTCCTGAACTGTGGACGTACTGGATGTGAAGCCTTGGGGTTCCTGGATAGAAAACACCTAAACTTAACATTCATTAAGGAGAGCTAGTTTGTAACCACTGTATCCTTGGTAAGTAGCACATCAGTAGGAGGGCAAAATAACAATTGCTCTTGGCTTGGAGAAGCTTTTGCATTACTGCTACCCCAATTATTTCCTTTTTTACACGTGTTCAGCAATCTCTTGCCTCTGTAATTACCGCACTGAACACTGCAGCGATTAGATACAGTCACTAGACTTTTAACAAGCCATCATTACTTGCACTTGCTATCTTATAATTTAACAACAATGTCTTTGAGAGAGCAGTGTAACTTATTTCTCCTTCACAGCAAAGTCACAGGCTTCTGCATGGACACGTGTGTAAAAGCTGGTTGCAGCCATAGACTTTGTTAAGGAACAGGAAAGAAGCCAAGGGCAGAGCTGCAGAACATGGAAGCTGGTGCACGTTGTGGTTCTGATTTGAATATTCTACTTAAAAGTTATTTGTAATATCTCTATTGGGTAAATTTTTTCTTTCCGTGGGAAATAGTGGCTGAGGATGCTGTCCCAGTAAAACTGAGCCATAACATCAGGAAGATAATTGCCAAATTAGAAAGCATATAGATACCTGAAATCCTCTGAGGTCTTACACTGATGTCAGGTGTGAGGGCAGCTATGTATCAGCTGTCTTTGAACACCTGAAGAAGTGGAGAAGGCAGGTTGGGAAGATCTGCCTTTTCCCAGCTTCCTCTCTGCTTGGCAATTTCTTTCGTGTACTCTGTGCTCTTGTAATGGTGCTGAATACTAAAAAGAGCTAATTTTGTGTACATCCAGGCAAGCAGGAGCGTGGTGGGCCAGGTTACCTGATTAGCTGGTGGATTTTCTGTTCTAACCCCAGGTGGCCAGGCAGAACAGGCATTTAAAAACTCATACATCTCTTGTCTTACTGTCTTTGAATTTGCATAATTAAAAGTGAATTACTTGCTGTATTTTTAATATATGCAGCGAAAATGCATGGAAAGCTGAAAAATTACAGCAATCCAGTAATTCATGTCATGTCCCATTCAGAATTACAGCTTTCCAGTGCCAGCTCAAACATTGAGGATTCCCTGCCACCATAAAGCTATAATTGCTGAATTAATAACAGCTGGTTTTGGAGAGTGACTGCACAGAGTCTCTGACCCAGGTAATAGAAATGCTCATGTTAAAGTGAAGTTGATACATGTGACTTAATCTATTTCATACTGGGCTCAAGCAGTGAAGTTCATTGCTTTCCACGCCATAGGAGGATATGAGAGCTGCAGCAAGGTGTTACTTTCCAGATTTAGCTTAAGCCAGCTGCATTGCTTAGCCAACAGGGATTAGAAATTAAATTTTCAGAGACTAGCCAGACTAGCTTTCCTTCTACCAGGAGATTTGTACCCCAAATCTGCTAGTCTGCTCGGCACTTCGGGGAGGTGGAATTCTCAATCCAGCTGCAAAGGGGTGGAGAGCAGGATATAAAGGGATATGGTGAAAGGCTTCTGCTAACATTTCATTACTCCAGAATTTTATTCACAACAACTAAAAAAACCTATCACTCCACATCACCTTCCAACTCAGGAATAAATTCTGCAGCTGTTGCTCTTTAGAAGACTTGATGTCTTGTGGCCCCCACAGCTATGACACTCATAGGGACTAGGGTAAAGTGACTGCTGTTTCAAAACAAGATGATAGGACATGAACCAAAATGGCGTGATCTGAACGAAAGGTTACTTTTTTTTTTACTTTTTTTTTTTTTTTTTTAAATTTTTTAAGGGTTACTTAGGTGTTGGAGGAAACTGGTAATCTATTTACTGTGACTTCCTCAGGCTGGGACCCTGATGCAGTGGTCATTCGAATCTGTGGGACTCTACATTTATTTCAGTAGGTTTTGTGATTCTTCGTCACCACTCTAAGCTAATTCAAGTCGTTAGAGATCAACTGGCCTATGTCAAAGCATCTTCTTCTACTAAGGAATTGTTTTAGTGAACAACTATTCACATTGCAAAGCTCAGCTGCAGCAAAAGCCAAGACATATGACCAGTCAGATATTGGACTTGTCAGTTCAGGGTAATGTCCTGCACTGGGGATCTTTGCAATAGTCTCACTGAGATTGTATGCATGTTGTGGATAAAAAGAACTGGCAGTTTCCAGGGCTGGCAATCTGGTTCCTTTCGTAAGAATTACCATCATTAATTAAAATCTCTTTTTCTGTCTAATTATTTCAGCTCTAATTCTCTTACAGGTTCACAAATAGTAACATCTCGTTGTCCTGGAAAAAGTTCTTTTTTTCTCCTTTCCTTTCTCTTTGTCATTGCCCTCATTCTCTGCCCTCTCATGGCTTAAGGTAATTAAACTTCCAAAGTCTAGTCACCTCTCTGAAATATTTAAACATGATCAAAGAGATTTTCACATTTCTTTTGCATACAAAGCTCCATGAGAGTTTTGAACGCAAAGGCTGTGCTTTTCCCTTCTGCAAATAACTGCAAAAGAGGGGCCAGGCCCGGTAAGGGATCAGTTCTTTCCATGTTGGCTCACTATTACCCAGGCCCTATGCGACCGAGTTACTATTCCAAGAGCAAACATTTCAAGCCTTATAGCTTGTAGGCATTGTGAAAGGTATTTAACCTGATCTTTGTAATTGCCTCTTTGCCATTTAACACTAAGATTACAGCATTTACTGTTGGATGTTAGTAATTCTTTCAGCTGAACTTTTGCATCCAGCAGATGATGTTTTGCAGAATATTCCCATGAAAGATACTCACTGAAATTGAGTATCCTTGCATGAAAGCGTACGCACAGAGTAGCTTGGACTAAGTAACATTAATGAAGAGGAGAAAAATCTTCTTAAAGCCAGATACGTACAGCAATATTATCCAGAAGAGGTGAATAAAAGACCCAGATATTTTGAGAAAGAATCAGTACAAAGCTATGTTGTTAAGGCAGGAGGAGATCCTGCTTTGGGCAACTTGTGGTTGAAGTAGGAAGAATCTTTCTAGGCTTTCAGCAAAGCAATAATTTTTGTCAGTTCACTATGAAATCTGCCTTTTCTGTGCAGGTATTTAGCTTACTGGCCGATGTTTTCTTGAAATTTCCTTTCTTCAGTGTCAAGTTTTGGTAGCAGAAAATATCAAACACAGCTAAAGGTCAAAGTAAATCATGAATGAAATTGCACAAACTGGTGTACAGTGAAGGATAAAACAGAATGTCAGAGGCTAGTTTACATAAACGCTATCCCTCAATCAGAGGCCACCCATGCCTGCTCTGAGAAGCCCCTGTGCTTGCATCTCAGAGACGCAGATCCACCAGCCTTACTCAGAAGAGGTTTTAGAATATGACTGGAATGGCCACTAATTTCGCTATTAAAATAGCAAATCATTATGCTTGATTGGATGCTTTTATTTTGAAGGAAAAAAAAAAAACCAACTCCTTCCTCCAAAAACCACATAGGGAAACCAGTGATACCAAGTATCCGTGGGAGGTCACTGCTTAACAGCAGCTTGGCTGACACTAGGGAACGAGCAGTACGACGAAGATTGCTGCTTCAACTCTTTTCTTGCTTGTTAGCTTACGTGATGAGGGAAGACAATCAAGGTCTACTGCCTGTTGTAAGCACAGAAGAGAAGCACTATCTATGGGACAACTCGGAGGTTAGGAGGACCTGTCAGATCTGCCCTGATTCAGCACTGCATGCCAGTGTTGGATTCTCGCCTTGGTCCAGTGTGCAAAGTCTTTCTGTTTTCCAAAGACATTGACAAGCAAGACTACCAATAGTTTTAACACTTTTAATGGTTGCTAGGCCCTGAAACAATGTTGTCTATCAAACCAATTGAATTCTGCTTAGAAGCAATTAGTTCTGTGAGCCACAAAGACAACAGGATTTCAGTCCCCGTGTCCTGCATTTATCTCTGGGTAAATGAAGAGCACGTTTATCTACTTACCAAGGTGCCTATTTCATAAAATTTGTAGGAATGTTAATACTTTGACTCAGCACAGAGAGGCTTTGTGATCATATGAAACTTAAGATAAGCATAAAAGGAGTCAGTTTTTCTAGATATTTGCAGTGCTGTCTGTACCTGAAAGGAGTGGCAGAACAGGAGTGAAGGAAAAATACGTGCCTACAGATCACAAGCAGAAAAGTAGGTATTTTGAAATGCTTTGATGGTAACAAGAATGTTGTCTCTTCTCCAATGTCAAGGTTTTTTAAAGCTCAGTAGGCAGCAAAATGAAATGTTTTATGGTTTTATCAAGTGTGGGAAAGTCACTGCTATTATACTTGCGATTTCATGACCTGGTAAACAAATACCTTTGTGCATAAAGGTCTGAGTGTCAGTGGTGTAGAAAACTGATGATTATGCTGCTTTGGGAAATTGTAGAATCATAGAAGCTTCTTCCTAAGAAATGTATCGTACCTGAAGCAGCATCACTTGATATTTGCCCTTGTAGAGCATGACCCTGTCACCAGTGTTTTAGTGAGATCAAGAATGAAGAAAACTGGTGGGACCATTAATCTGGAGATATATTTGTATATTTCAGTGTGGGCTGTAAGGAATATGTATTGTCTTTCTGGTTTCCAAAGACAGGCAATGCATCTGCAGCCAAAGCTTGCTATTTATATGCGTTTACAAGAAAGACTTCCAAGAACCACAATTTTAGTGGTGTCTAACAAACCAATTGAAAACTTGGGTTTTCTTGGTGAGTACATTAAACCATCTGCAAGTCCTGTAGATCTGCTGTAGCTAATTTTATAAATTAATCAGAGAAATGTGATTGTAGAAGGGACCCCTTGACTGTTGTTTTGCACAGAAATCTTTTTGATTTCACCAGTGAATGGTAGCTTTATGCAGCTCTTGCTGTGTCTTATCTAATGTGTTATTGACGCTATTGCATTTGCTTTCAAACAGTCATTAGAACATTTAATTTGCAGCAGCTGTAATTTATATTTGTAATTTTGTCTCAGATCAATAAAGGAAACTGAAAAGATTTATAGTCCTAGTTTCAACTAAGATAAATTGAAACAGGCTCTGTTTCCCTGAAAAGCTTTATTTAAACAGCATTTTAAAAGAACCAAAATGAATTAGACGAGATATTTGCATGCACGTATGGGTAAATAATCCCTTCTGTCTGGAAGAAGTATTTGAAATTGTGAACATGGTCAGCGTGGTGTTCTTTGAAATACAAATAAACTCCTGGGAAATGTTACCTTAGTGTAGGATCTATTGGGAGTCAAGTAACCATTTCAAAATGTTTCTTAACAGCAGCAGTCGATAAATATCCTTGAGATCTCTTGTATTAATACTTTGTAATAAAACTGTAGATACTTGTTTTAAATACTGTGAGGATCAGCGTGAGAGTGCAAAGCAAGACCCTGAAAGCAAGGCTCTTTTGTATTTTACAGCAATCCTTGAGCATGGATTGCAGAAATGTGTTATTAATTTTTGAAAAATCTGTATTCATTTATGAAATATTCATGTTCCAAGCACTGCCTCGCATGGGGAAGAGGTGCCTCTCCCCTACAGCAATTAGCAGAGGGATTATGCTAGCAGAAGAGATGTGAGCACAGTCAAATCAGCTCAGGGCTGTAGTACAATTTCAGGATGAGTCTTATGGAGGGAAGGAAGAAATGCCTGGTGAACCTTTTTCCTCTAGCACAGCAGCAGTATGGGATACCAGATCAGTGCTCGGAAGAGCTGAAGTCTAGGGATGAGAAGATATAATTTAGCAGCGTGTGGGTGTGCTCAGCCCTTTCGTTCTGAACCCTTTCTAACTTGGTGTCCTTGGGGAAGGGAGGCTATTCTTTCTCCCCCTTCTGTTGATTTGACTTATGCCTGATCCAGCTGCCGTCTGCCAACAGACTACTGGTATTGCTGTGCCATGGCATGTGTTACTCTCCTCTCTGATCTAGACAGTCCTGAAATTTCTACTGTTTTGGATAAAGCTCCACTTCCAACTGTTGTGTGGTGACATAAAAATGGCAGATTTCATACTAAGAAAAAGATAATTTGCACTTCTCTGTGGCATGAGGGATAAAGTTCCGCAATAAGACCTTACCCCCACCCCACCCCTCCTGGGGCAGTTGGTTTTTTGGATAGGTTTTTCAATATTAGGGTGTTTTAACTTGGAGTTTTGCCAAGCTGCTGTACCCTTTCTGGGTTTCATTCAGCTCAGAGCCTACATCCTGAGCCCCGGTTTGTTTCACAGCTCCTGGATTTGTGGTGTTCATGGACCCGCACGAATCGTGGTTGCTGTGTAGCATGGTGAAAGGAAGGGAATGGGAAGCCTGTTCCAGCCTGGACATAGCTCATCTTCCTCTGTCATTCTGGAAAGATGCGTGTCCAACTGACACTTACATTCTGCAGGTGTTTATCCCTATGGAGAGCAATCCAGGATGGAAATCGGTGTTCCTAATCTGTGCTATTCTTAGATTGCTAAAGAGGGTGGGGGGAGGAAGGGAAAACTCATTTTCTACACTTCCACTTGTTGCATCCTGTGAAGGTTACATAGAAAACAAGAGTAGAACCTTACCCATCTCTGTGTGGGTGCTGTGTTTCATGATGAGGATTCATCTTTGAATGCTGACTGTCAAAGGCAGCTAGATGCTGTCCTGGAACAGATATATTTCCTCCTCATTGTTATTGTGGCTGGTTGTTTGAACTCAATTAATTTAATACATTTTTAATAGTGCAGTGCTGCCATCTCTACAGTACCTTGTAAACAACAATTGTTACTGTAAGTGGTCAACGAGCACCCTGTCTCTAGTCATCACAGGGGTCAAATGTTACCATTATGATCTTGGACTTAATGTGAATAATGTCTGAACTGCAATGAATTGCTGTATGGGCCATCAGATGGTAAACCCCATAGTTATTTCTATTGTTATAACTACTATTAATAATAATTGTATACATGTTAAGAAAATTACTAGATATGCCAACAAGGAATTATGGTGCTAGGGCCAGAATAGAGATAGATAAGTCTACAGAAGAAGACAGGCCACCTTCTGAGAACCTTCTCTTGCAAATGGGTTACACAGAAGCAAATGTGTCAAGGGTAAAAAAAAATTGAGAGGCAAGGAGACACGCTCAGCATCCCATGGTGAATTTAATAGAAGAACTGAGTAGTATTCTGTAATCCTGAACCACTGCTAGGCTCACATCATTATCCTGTTCATCCAAACAAAGCTGTGGCATACTGAAACCCCAGATGCTTTGTTATTGTGTGCAATCAGTTCAACTTGTCACTTCACCTACACTTTCTATTACCCAGTGTTTTCCTTAGAAGCTTCTAACAAAAGATTCAGGTGAAGGATTTCTCGAAAATGATCAGCTATCTATGAGTCAGTGCATGGTATTGGATTTCACCTGCCGTGGCTTTTGGGAGAGAGAAATTTAGAAGGAACAGTAGATAACACAGCCAGTTTTAAATGACTGGTAGGTTAGTTTGAGGGCTTGCCAGTACCATGTAACAGCCCCGTATCCTGCTGTCGCCCTGCAAGACTCTTGTCTTCAAGCTTGCAGGGCTACAGCCCGCATGGAGGTAGAACGATCTGTGCTTTTGTCATTACTAATGAGGCCGGGGGAGTTGGTTTCCTTCTAGAGCTTTATGTTTGTGTATCCCTGCTATCTATCCTCTTCTGCTGAATAAATACTGTGAAGGAACGTGAGGAGGGATGGCTGACTTTTTAAACTGCAATAAGAGAGATCTACTAAGGAGGGTTTACTTCTGTTAAGGAGGTCTTCTACTAAGCATCAGCAGAGAAGCTTTTAGCCCCCATGTCAGCACAGCCAAAGCATCTGGAGTCTGTTCTCTACAGCATTCCACCTCTGATTTTGGGTGTAGAGGGATGATGATGACCAAGGAAAATACCCCCAATTTAATACTCCCTTAAGATATGGGATATATTTTCAGGGCTTTCACTGGTGGGTGAATAAATGGCTGAGCTGAGCTTCGGAGCCCACCACTTCAATTTTCTGAACACCGGTGTCGGTAGTCACAGCTGCAGTCTGGAGATTGGCAGCCCCCCTGCTTTCATGCACTTTGCCGGTGGGGAGGATGGGATAGAGAGAGTGGAGATACATCTCCATGGCTTGGGTCCCTGGGGTGAACAAATGAAAGAAAGGGATGTTTCAGAGATGTGTGCCATTAAGCCAGTGTTTCAAGTTGCTAAATAATAGGCAGCATTGTGAAGCTTCTCTGGGGAGGAGGCTTCCGGTGGAAGCTCTCTCTGTGCCTCCCTGCTGTGAGTCATTGTGAACTGAAGTTCAGAGGAATTGGTACCAAGGAAAAAGCATTGATATAATAACCTTGAAAAATCATGAGAGAGGGGCAAAAAAGGGAAAGATTTATACACTGAAAAGAGCAGAACTGCCTCACCCTAAAAATATTCCGTAAATGAACTCCCATGCTTCCCAGCTATATGCCTTTATCAAAGCCACCATCTTCTAAGAGCAGAGACACACGTGCATCAAGATTTAAGGATTTTACATGTTGTGCCACACCACCTAAGCCAGTGGTCGATATGCTGCCAGTTTACAACATGACTCATCAAGGCAATGGAAATGTTTTTAAATCTTGTGTGTGCAATTATAAAGAACAATACTTTGTACTGCTTCAGGAGAAATAGTGCTCTGATTTCCTTTCTCTAAGCATGCAGGTCTCTAGTGTTAAGAATACTGACATCATTCAAGAGTGTTTTACCTTTCTAAGAGCCATAGACAATGCCATACTGTGTGGGAATTTTGTGGCATTTGCTAGCTGCTGGGCCTTCTTTTCTTGGAGATAAACATGCATTCTGTTATTAAGAAGGACCCTTCAGGTTGCTGTTCTGATTTATATTCCCTTCTACACTGTTGCATGCATTTATTGTTTTGTTAAAGGCTGACAGCCCCAGAGACCTAAGTTCCTTATTTATTCAAAGTGCAAAATTCCTCTCTCTGTAGAGGGGATGCCAAAGGCACTAATTGTCAGTGACACTGTTGCACACAAAAAATATCCTTTCTCTGTTTTCCAGCCAGAATAATTTTGCCATGTGAGAGAGAACTCCTGAAATGGAAGCTGATTCAGATAATTTATCTGGCGGAGGCAATGGGACTTCAACCTGAGAACCTAGACAAGCCCAAGTGAAGGTGAGGGGAAGAATGGCGGTGCTGTCAGATACAGGATTTTTTTTCTTATGCTGTACCTATGCTCTAAAGACAGATGCTCTTTGCAGAGCAATCTTGAGAACTGGACTGTGTGATCAGACGTGACCTGTCCTTGTGGGGTGAGCTCAGAGCAGTTTAAGGTGGGAGCTCTGGGCATGCCTGCACCTACAGGTTTAGGCATCATCACCATCAGAGTGTAGGACTCAAATGTCAAATATTTTTTAGCATTTTTCAATTAATCTCAATGAGTTAAAAATGATCTAATATGTTCTGAGCGAGCTCCTTTAGCTTTCTGCTTTCCTCAGCAATGTATGTTTTATTAATTAGACATACCTAGTATCCGCTGGTACAGAGGTAACTAATTCCTCCTGTCCTTAAATAATAAAAAATGTTGGTGATCTTATTGTTGTTATTTTAGGGACACAAAGAAAGAGAGGGAGAGGAGATCTTATAACAGGAAAAATACTTTTCTAGCTTTGCATGTTGGTAAAATGTAGTCCTAACATATGACTTATCACTACCTGCAAAATCCCTTCCAAAAGCAGAATTTGTAGAAGCTACCAACTAGTTACCAAGAGCCTATAAACAGCAATATTGGAAGGCATTTTTATTTCCTTCTGTAAAAGTAAGGTGGTGCTAGGGGGGAAAAATGGATTTAACAAAAAGCTGAATTTTGATCTTCTCTTTTACATTCCTTTCTGAACTGTGTAACTAGGCACCATACTCTATCCTTACTCATCTCTGAAATCCCAGAGAGAAGGAAGCTCCCATTTAATCTGAGGAAAGATTGCAGCTTTGGCTCAGTGTTTATTCTACTGTAGTGTTCTACAGGAATGGCCACAGGGCATCTACTCAAGAAACGTGAAAAGCAGATTTATTTTAATTACCTCAATTTATGTTCATTAAAAAGCCTCCTCAATAACTAACCCTGGTATTGAATTGTTTTGTGTCTCTTCCTAATGCACTCAGACAATGTTTATTTAATTTAATTGACAGTAAGGGTGAATTTATAGTACTGTAATTCACACTTTTAGTGGAAAAAAAAAAGCAACGTGGAACTATATTACTTGCTGCAAAGATGAACTAGGAAAATTCATCAGAGCAAACTGTGTATTCAATTTTAATAGTTTCCCTCATGAGGGTCTCTTAATGGTGTGTCTTTTGTAATTACTCTAGGGCATTTGAAGCTGCCCATTGTGAGAACTTGCCAAATAACACTGAAATAAATTCAAATGTTAGAGGAGTTTTTAACAGCATAACCTTTTCACTTCCCCCTCTCTGATATCACTTTTTTTTTTTTGAGTAGAAAATACTGAGTTTCCAAAAGATCTCCATTCTTCCATTCTCTCCCGTATTTTTTTTTTTTTTTTTTAAATCAAAACCTTTGCTTCACCATTTCAGTACAGGTTGTGGTTTTGGAATGGATAATCAGACCATTTGTGGTTCCTGAAGATCCTGTCTAAATCACAACTAAGAAAGGTGCCTCCAGCTAAGCTGTTGATAATTTCTGCTAGCCTTTCTATGCTCGGGTCTATGGACAATAAAGTCTTCAAATAACTTCACAGAATCATAGAATCACAGAATTATCATGATTGGAAAAGACCCAAAAGATCATCCAGTCCAACCATCACCAATACTTCTCAGCTAAATCATATCCCTCAACACAACATCCAAATGTTTCTTGAACACCCCCATGGTCGGTGACTCCACCACCTCCCTGGGCAGTGCATTCCAGTGCCTGACTACCCTTTCCGAGAAGGAATATTTCCTAATGTCCAGCCTAAGTAATATTTCCTAATGTCCAACTTGATCTAAAAGCAAAAAAAAAAAACCCAAACAAACAAACCAAAAGTCCTATTCACACCCCACCATACTTCCTGTTTTAGGAGGCTTTGCGTGAAGGTGTTATGTCCAAATGATAAGGGAAGACTTTTTTTTTTTTTCAGACCCCATATGGAAGAGACCTCTGAGAAGCATTATAAGGCTGAAATCAATGCTGCCTCCTTCCACTAAAGGGCAGCAGCTGTCTTCTCATGACTCTCTTGCTAGTGGACTCCCACGAGCCAGGAGGCAACTGGTTCCTGCCCACTTACTTCCTAGAAGCAGCAACCCTCAGCTTTTGGTGAGTTTATCCCAACGTGTGCATACAATGTGTGGGACTGGCAGTGGGTCAGGTGGGGCATCCTCCTCCTGCTCTATCCTTGTGGGATGCACAGGCCCTGCCACAAATTCCAGCGGCAGAAAATTCCCACCAAACCATAATCTGCAGAAGTTCAGTGAGCAAGAGACAACAATGCGTAATATTTGAATTTTTTCTGTTAAATACTGCCAAATTATGAGGTACTTTTTGGAAGTCTACTTTCATGGAGTGTGTAACAAATATTTAAAGCTGGAAGTAAAAGTTTCAAAATGTGCCTAATCTTTACAAGGAACAAGCAACCAACTGCAACAAAGTCATAGCAGTTTGTGGACTTTGGAGAGGGAGCGAGGCAGGGCAGAAGGTGTTTCTATGGGGCAGTGAATTACAATAAGGAGTAAAGTGGGATCTGCCCACACAACCTGCCTTCTCATGGGGAAACAGTCTGTATTCAAGTTCTGGGTTTTTAAGAAATTGCTCTGTTGCAAGCTGAATATACTATCTTTGAGATGACAAGATTTCTTCCTGTACTATAATAAATAAAGGTAAGTATGACGCTAAGAATTAATAAACAGAGTTTATTTGTCCAGACAATCACCCTTCAGTACAGAAATCAAAGGAACCGATGAACTTTAGCCTCGCTGTGTGAAGCTTTTACAATGCAGTGATTATTATCAGGTCTCAATAACTTCCATTAACGTGTAAGTAGCATCAACAGCAGCTATCACACAATTCCATTGGGCTTTCAGATAAGTATCTAGAAGTAGAACCAGGTTTTAGAGGTATAAAGAACACAATTACCATTTAAATATCTCTGCACTGGGAACAGGAAGATTAATTTTTGTAGGTCTATTTTTGTGATTTTTCACAGGTTGGGAAAGATATGCAAAAAAACTGGCAACAATACTGCAGAAATAAATTAAGTGCTGCTGATAGCTAATTAAAGGAGCACAACTAGATAGCAGAATTATTGGAAAAATCAAAATCTCTTGTACTTTAAAGTCAAGCTGTACTTTTGATGGGGTTTCCAAAAAGAAAGAGAAGAAATTTCGATATTGTTGGCTCTTGTTTCTTAATGAAGTCTAAATCAGCATTTTCAAAGCAAGACTGTATCTCAGAAGTCCAGAGAATAGAAAAAAAAAAAAACGTAATTCTTCTCCTTTAGGCTATATTTATTATTATAACACTTGTGAGTGTATTTGTTGTTACCTGCCAATTCCTGTATTCTAATACACAGATATAGTGTGTTTTATAGCTTAATTTCCATCTCGTTCACTGCTTCCTGA
This sequence comes from Tetrax tetrax, assembly GCA_009806455.1. NCBI lineage: Eukaryota > Metazoa > Chordata > Aves > Otidiformes > Otididae > Tetrax > Tetrax tetrax. Next base: position 462,662 of record WHYT01015779.1, read on the forward strand.
TGAGGCTTTTAGAGTTGGTCCAATAAGAAATGAACTCAGTTTCTGAATGGTATGGATATGTGACTGCTTTATTGAGATCCAGTTTAAGAAAAGAGATATATCTACCAGAGAGCTGGGCTTATTCTAGAAAAACCAGTAGTGTTTTGGCACAGAATCAGCAGCAGATTTGCTGCAAGTGGCTGATGACCTTCTCTTTTCCTTTAAAACTTAATTTGAGCTGAGCATTCGTCGCTGTGCTACATGTGGAGGGTGGAGAGAGGGGTGATGTATCATCTACAGTCTGCACAGCAGCATCATGTCAAAATCAAGATGGACTTAATAACTTTAATTATACAATAATAGAATCATAGAATAGTTTGGGTTGGAAGGGACCTTTAAAGGTCATCTAGTCCAACCCCCCTGCAAGGAGCAGGGACATCTCCAACCAGATCAGGTTGCTCAGAGCCCTGTCCAACCTGGCCTGGAATGTTTCCAGGGATGGGGCATCCACCACCTCTCTGGGCAACCTCTTGCCAGTGTTCTACCACCCTCATTGTAAGAATCTTTTTCCTTATGTCCAGTCTGAATATACCTCCCTCTATTTTAAAACCGTTATCCCTCATCCTATCACAACAGGTCCTCCCCGTCTTTCTGATAAGCCCCCTTGAGGTACTGGAAGGCTGCTTTAAGGTCTTCCTGGAGCCTCCTCTTCTCCAGGCTGAACAGCCCCAACTCTCTCAGCCTGTCCTCATAGGAGAGGTACTCCAGCGCTCTGATCATCTTCGTGGCCTCCTCTGGACTCTGTCCAAGAAGTCAATGTCCTCCTTATGCTGGGGGCTCTCGTGAAGTCCAGGGTAGAGAGATTGCTGCGCACCATTCTCGCTGCCCTAAGGAACTTGAACTCCACCATTCATGGTCACCGCAGCCAAGGCTGCCCTTGAGCTCCACATTCCCCACCAGCCTCTCCTTGTTGGTGAGAACAATTAGTATTATCTCCTTATAGCATGCTGCCAGGGATGTTGCTAAGATGCTGTGTGGGTCAGCAGGGTGGCAAAATAACAGACGGCAACCAGCAAGAAGAATAGAAACAAAGTCTTTAAAGGGCACGTTCCAGATTTTTCCTGTGTTTCAAGCATTAGAGATATTGAGCTTATATTTTAGACTGGAGATAAAGTATGGAAAATCCATGACTTTTAGCTCTCTCTACAAATTAATCTATTCACCAGACAGAAAGTTTTAAAGTGAGTTCAGGCTTGAGGCATCACACTGATCTCTGCGAGGAAGAACAAAGTCTCAGCGGCTGTACTGTCACACACAGCCCATCACGCCTCTGACAGCTCGCTGCATCAGGAAGAGAGAGGTAGCAAGTTTTAATGACCTGTTAATATAACTAGCCACATTTCTATAAATGTTAGGAACGTTGATGTCTCCTGCAGCATATTCCTGAGGTGTCTGGGGTTTTGTGCCAAAGGCGTTGAGATTGTTACAGGTGTTTCATGGTATTTTCTGGTTTGGGGAATGTGCGGTTGGAAGGGAAGGAGGAGAATGCAAAATAAATACACTCAGGGAACTCTAGAATACTTAGCTGTGTTTGCCTAAACTGGACTTGTGTAGGGACAATATGAAGGCCATACATTTTTTTTTGCCACAATTACCTTAAAACTATAAAGTCACAGCACTGAAGAAAGCCTTTTCATACATCTGTATGGCAAAAAACTCTGTGATTTTAAACCAAACTTACTCTCTTTGAGGAGTTAGATTTATGACCACTCTATTGGCATCTGTTTTAATGAAAAAAAGTATAATTTAATAGCATAAAATTAATTTTAGCTAGTGGGAGGGAGTAAGGAATTTTTTTCCTATATTTTCCTTTTAGTGAAGAGGATGGAACTAAGTTACTTGGTTCCCTTTTACTAGTAATCATCACCTGTGATTTGAAATATGTTATTTCTTGGCATTCTTTTCCTACTGTTGCTTTTTCCCTAAGCACAAAATACTAAATGCTGAAGAAGAAAACAATGTCAACAACCTGTTTTCCAAAATAAAGTGGGGAAAATAAGGGGTCTTTTTTTTTTTCCTCAAGTATTGCTGATGACACTTGAGAAACATGATTTCTTTTAAAAGCATGTATCTGAGCTTTCCAGAAGTTTATTCCACAGCAGTTGCATCCAGGGGTTAAAAGATCTCCTGTGAGCCACAGAGTCCAGAATTACAAAACGCACCATTTCCGAGAAGGGGTAAGGCCCCAGTTACTCACCCGCCCACACTCGCATCACCACGCAGAGCTCCCCAGTCTTCTGGCATAAGATCCGTCTGGAGCCCGCTGCCATGCCTTGGCTGTGTCAGCCAGGAGCTTGTTTACAGTTGAACCACCAGGATGACTTGTGTGGGATGCTTTCCCCATGAAATGCCCTAACTCTGCAGAGATAACTCTGCCTGTGGCTTGTCATCCTGCCTTGAAATTTTGAAGTGTTTTAGCTCTGCTGTCTCGCAGTGAATTCCTCTTGCTGCTGGTGCTGTTGACGAGCTGCCTTCTGCACAACCGTGCATCTCCATAAGTCTTTTTAGGAGTCAGATTTAAAGATCAGTAACAGGTCCCTAGCAGGGCTGTCTGCCACTGGCTCCTTGCGGAGTTGACATTTACCTTGTGCGCTGGGGCAGGAGCTGCCACAGCACCGCAAGGCAGAGAGGGGCTAGTGAGAACCACAGGCTTTGTGACTTTGGGCAAGTCCCTTGCCAGCCCTTCCTGTCAGCTGGAAAATAGAAATAACAGCATCCTCCTGCCCCACAGAGGTTTTCTGATAAATGTCTCTTCCTTTCAGAAAGTATTTGAATTTTGCTCTTAATAATGCAATTAGCTAAAGTGCATAGATAAAAGCTGGTGGGTATCCCTTGCACAGAGTTACGTGTTTTGGTGATGCTGAGCACTCAGCAGCTCAGTCCAGTCACTTACAGAGAATAAAAAGAGCTCATCACAGAATGATGGAAGGGACCTTTCAAGGCCATCCAGTCCAACCACCCTGCAAGGAGCAGGGACATCTCCAACCAGATCAGGTTGCTCAGAGCCCCGTCCAACCTGGCCTTGAATGTTTCCAGGGATGGGGCATCCACCACCTCTCTGGCCAACCTGTTGTAGTGCTTCACCACCCTCATTGTAAAAAAAAAAAAAACAACTCTTTGTTACATCTAGTCTAAATCTACCCTTTTTTAATTTAAAACAATTACCCCTTGTCCTATTGCTACAGGCCCTGCTAAAAAGTTTAGCTGGATATGCTCAGGAAGTCTTTATTAAAAAAAAAAACTTTAAAATTAGGAAAACTATCAATACAAGAGAAGTATGTCTGTAATTTCTGTTTAATTTGAACAGACCTTTGAAATCCTTCCCATCACTGATATTGGAGGCTTTAATCACGAAGTGGATCAGCAATATCGTCACTGAGAATTTCCAATTGGCATCTGCCCCATGGGGATCTCATTGTCTTCTCCATCTTGCTAACCTGTGGTACGTGACTGGGGTACCGATACAACTGGCGGGAGCTGCAGCTGAAGTGCCAGAATTGCTCTGCTATACAAACATCTGTGTAGTGGGATCGCAGCTGTATAGCCCTCCCTCTACTCTGCCCATTTGCATTTGCTCCCATCCTATTTGTGAATCAAGTTGATGGTATTTACAGGGCAGTAGTTAACCAGCTACTTTCAGAAGCAGGAACTGAAGGTAAGCATATGATAACCTGTAAGTATAAATTTATTATCCATTAGGAAAGGGCAATAGTCTTACTAGACTGATAGAAAGAGGAAGGGTTTTCTCCCAGAGAAAAAGGCCTTGGTTTGTTTTGAAGGATGAGGAGCAGAAGGAAAGGTATTTATCCTTCTGTTTCACCTGTGTTTCCTTATGGAGGGGGGAACTGTTGGCAATCAAGAAAAAAAGACAGAATTTTATGCTGAAAACCAGTAGTTTCCTCAGTTTGTTTATTTACTCAAAACAGTAGCTATACATCAAAAATACTTTTGGTAGAAATGTGTCTTTGGATATCATGTCACAGGAGACATAGGAGATACAAATGAAAAATTCTTTTACCGTGTTTTATTTTTTAACTTTATAGGAGGTTGTGCTTTAAAGAGAGCTTTGACTATTACTGAAACAGAAAATGTTTTCATTAAAAACCAAAGAAAAAAAGGGAGAGTGGAAAAACTCACTCAGAAAATTCTTCAAAATCAAAAATTACTTTCTTTGTGACTGTTTCTCTGGGCTCCTTTCATGTCTATGTCCTCTGGACATTTCAGCAGAGAGCAATGCTGGCATGGAGGCTGCAGAAGAGAAGTTTATGCTTGCACCGTGCTGTACTGGAAATAACATGTGAGTGAGGCTGGCCAGGTTCATCGCTGGGCTAATCAGAAGAGAAAAGTGCCACACGGCTGAGATAAATCAGCATGGCAGAGCAAATTTTGACAGTTATGCCAAAGTAATTTGAATTAGACAAACCTTTGATGTCTACAAAGCTGGACTTGATACCCTGGTGGGAGCAGATTTTCCCATTATATGTTCATTTAATATTTTTTTTTTCCTCTAGGTTGGGCAGAAATAACACAAAAATGGCTTTTTGACAGACTCATACGCTTGCTTCTGAACTCCCAGGGATGCAGAGATCTAGCCAGACAAAAACTTGAGGAACAAGTAATCCCAAACTGTGACTCTTATTCCTTGCTTACTTTATTACTGAGGTGTGGGTTTGTTCAGGAAAGGTTCATTTTTTAAAAGATATTTCAAATCCTTACTCAAGTTGCAATCCATAATAAACACAACTTAGAAAATGAGGGTCAAATCTTCAAATGATGCACAGAATTTGCTGCATTGAATGTGTGGATGTTCTGTCTCAGGTAGATGTAAGTACAACTGATCTACAAGGAAGGTCAGCACAGAGGAGGCAAAGTACATTTTTAATTTACACACTTAATGTAGCTTGTGGGCAGGTGTTGAAACTGGCATCACTGATTAAGGGAAAAAAAAAAGAGATACAGGAAGATGTCTGGCATTATCAACTTTAAGTCATGCACTTGAAAATAATACAATGTGAAATGCAGAGACTTAATGCAGAGAATTTTATACTTCAGCAGGAATGCTCCTACCTCTGCTGATTAGCTGACATTTGTGGTCAAATATTTCCCAAAGGTAATGGCAATTTTATAATTAGGCCCTCAGTTAGCAATGTCTTTCTGCTTATGCCTCACCCCATACAAATTTGCAGTGTGGAGGTTTTCCATTGTGAGTGTGATGTTTGACATTCATTGACCAGAAGTAACTGGAGTGAAGAAAGAACTGAGATTAGTCCAAGTGTGTTTGTTTAGCACTGAGGATATTTGAATGAAGCTTTTACTTCAGTGAATTCTTCAGGGTCACAAAGTGTTCATTAGATGAATGGGAATATGTATATTTGCAAGAAGACCTTTGTCATCCAGGGATAAAGTATGACTGTGTTCCCTGGGGACACAACAGGAATGGACACGTGCCTCCTGGCTCTCCCACTGTGCTGGGAGTGCTCACAGGGAGCAGCGAGAAGTCCTGGCCAAAAAGGCTTTTCTCATCATTCGAGGGTTTTATAATTTCAGGTATTTTCCTGACAGCAAATGACTTGTGTGCAGTGAAACCTGGCTTTCCAGTGCCACAAACTAGAAATGTGTTGGCAGGTTGCAAGTGTGGGAGCCTGGCACAGCGGTGCTCCTCTCTGGCATGGAGATTCAGTAGTGGTGATGTAACATGCAGTTCACCCAGGTGACTTTTCCCTCTGGTTGCTCTTAAAAATGCTGTTTCCTACCAGAGTCCCATTCTCAGTAGCTTCTTAAATTAAAATATGAATAGCTTAGTTTTCTCCAGGATATTTCTTATTCTGCCCTAATAAGGCTCTTTCCCCGGGCTAGAGCATGCCATTCACGCACAGGGAGAGACCCGTGCTTCTTAATCCGCAATTGCGGAGAAGCTACTTGGACTTTACTGACTAACATCAGAGATGGGGTCTTACATGCTGTATCAGACAGTGGCACCTTGGTGAAGCTCATGATAAGCAGAAAAAAAAAAAAAAAAAAAAAAAAAAAAAGGTGAAATAGCAAATTATTTACATTGTTTTCATACCATAGTAGATTTTTAGAAAGACTCAAACAAAATACCTTTTGTTTTTTTTTCTCAAATGGTATGTCAAGTTATGGCAAAAATAAGAGCATGCAGAGATAAAGTACTGGAATACTTTCTCTGCATTTGCATGCAGAGATATACATACAGATATACACATAACTGTGTATAAGTGTATTCATGTACATGCATGCAAATATGTAGATGTGCTTGTGTGTAATACACACACATGTATGTTCATGCATCCACTCAAGAAAAGAATTTTCCATAGACTTTCTCTAGTTTAACAGTAATACGGAAATACTGGCATTCAACAATCTAAATCTTCAAACGCATTGAAGAAAGGTAGATTTTAATGGCGTTAAATGAACCATTTAGCATGGAGGGCCTCTCGCCTTCAGTGGCACACTCTCAGAATGAAATCCAGTGTTCACATACAATAATAAAAAGAAGAAAAACAATACTACCTGTTTAAAGAGAATATAAAAATCCAATTAAGTTCTGAATTTTAATTTGCTTGCAAGCATGGGTTTGTTGCTCTGTGAAAAGAATGAAAATGTAAATGACATTTCTGTGTGTTATCTACATAATCCAGAGGTTAGAATATCCTGTCATGCTTATTTTGTCTGGTGATGATAAAACTAAACAGTTTTAACTGAATTTCCTGTAAATGGGCAAATAATCAAAATTGAACATCTTTATATTCTGATCTTTCATTAATTTATGTATAAATGCTGTTATTATAAAGATATTAGCTTTTACAAAAGAGAATGAATTTTGCCTGGCATCTGATAGCAGTGATGGGCTGTAGCACACAAAATGCTGTGGGTGGAAGACAGCTGGAGTGGTCACTCCCTTCTGGACTGTGAATTCCACAGCAGACAAGAAGAGAAGCTCTGCAATCAAGAGGCCCATGTGGCACCAGCCATTGAACTGCAGACACAGACTACTGTGCCCACGTCACTGCCATCTCCTAACCCCTCTTTATCTGAATGTGGTGGATCAGTCATGGCTGTTTGCGAAGTCCTGTGTCTTAAATGAACTGGTAGCACATACTGAAGGGTGGCAGAATGAAAGGTGGTGATCTGAGAGTGCAGGAGAGAAGTAGCGTGGTAGGAGGCTTCACAAGTGAATTTGCTTCTGTGGTAATAATCTCAGTGCAGTAAACTCTGCTTTCCATTGCCACTGACTATTCCTGCTTTCCCTTCTTTCCTTAGATTTGCTTTATTTGGACTATACAACATAGAAAACTATCTCTACTCTGACTGTGAGTATCCTAATCAGCAGTTAAATTTTTATCTACGTAAGGCTGTCACCCACCAGCCTTGCCTAGCAAGAGGATGTCCTAGGGATGAAGCAATAGCAAGATACACTTCAATCCCACCGTGCCTCTGCAGCCTGGTACTGTCCAGCCATGCTACACCCTGTGTCTGTGCTCTTGGCCTCCAAGGAGCATTGCCTTTTCCGAAATAAGTCAGCACAACTTCAGACACTGAGAGCTCAAAGGAGCAAGGCAGACTTTGTTCTTTATTTGCGTGTTCAATGTACTGTTAGGGAAAGATATTTGGCCAAATTGTTAATTGGGAGGCACAGAATATACCTACATAATGGTACCTGCAGAGGACGAGACAGTATGTCTGGGGTGGTGTAAGTCAGGTTACTCTCAGGGAGTAACTTTTTGTATGGTTTATAAAGGTAATTTAAAATAGGCAAAAGGCAGAATGTCCAAACCCACATTATTTTAACAGACCTTTGTGCCTAATGGTGGGATTAAGGATTCAAACAAAGGAGTCTTCTGGGTATTGAGCAAGACTGGAAATTCTTGGTGTCTGATGTTTTAAATACCGGTCTCCATAATGGGGGGTGCCCAGTTTGAAGAGTATCCAGCCCTCCAGTGTCTGGGAAATCTCCTTCTCAAACAGCCAGAGAGGCTGTTTACAATCTCCAGGTTTTGATATTAGATCCAGAAGAAATTATTAATTTGTTCATGTGTTCCCTGTACAGGAAACAGGGTTGCAAAACTACTAGATCTACCTCTTGATAGGAAGCATCTTTGGTTTTCCACTTTTTTACACACTGTATGTGCTGCTCCTGACCTTTAATCTAACTGCAGATTTAACTGCCTTTGAACTGTTCATTATATTACAGAATACAGCAGGGATGGGACCAGCGTTACCTGAACCCAGATTCTTCTGTGCTTCACAAAGTTATGCACCATATTCTGCAGTTCTCCAAGTTCAGAAAGGTGCCAACTTTTATGCCTCTTTGTGTCCTGTAAAGTAATTAAAGGACAGACAGGTAAGTTTGAGATGGAAGTAAAAATTAATCTTGTGTTTATTTTTCTGTATCCAGGATTGGTTTTGTCTTATTTATATTGTCACTACTGTGGTCCTACAGCATGCCTCTTTTTCAAGGTCATGTTGCCTGTGAAAATGAATGAATTTTAAGTGTATGCAGGGATATAATACAAAATATGTTTAACGTGACAAAGCTAACACTGTGTGCTTTTAATCTTGTTTCATTTAAAGCCTCAAAAACAATCTCAGGGCCTCATCTCAGTTTCTTACATGTAATTTGTTATGCAACAAACATCACATTCAGTGTCTTATATGAAATCTCCAGGTGTTGTTCAGCCCTTTCGTATTAACCCCCTTCATTCCTCTTCAAAGGTGGCCCAGTGTCTGTCTCAGGGCAGCATATGAAAATTGGCCACACGTGTTTATGAACATGCTACAAATCTGTTTTCATATTCATAAAATTAAAGGGATGAGAAGTCTGAAGAACTGTAATGATGCAGATGCAATTTCCCCTAATACTTCAGTGCTTTTGTTTCCTGCACCTGCTCTTGTCCCTAAGAGCGATGCATCACAGCAAACCTGAACTGGTGCAGGCAGTAAGCAAAGCCACTTTGCAAGCACTTCCCCGCTGTTTGTGCTGCTGGAATTTAAGGACTTGATCGTGCCCTCATTTTAAAAGCCAAACACAAAATTCCATCAGCAGAAGATCAAGCACTGCCACTGCTTTCTGATTTAAAAAAAAAAAAAAAATCATCATATACGAGTTATTTGTGTTTGGGTATTGAATCCCAGAGGAGTGGTTGCTATTTTTTGTAATTCAGTGGAGATGGAGTAAATGGTTATGAATAGCACAGTGGTAGAACAGGATTGATTACTAAGCTCCATTCTATTGAAGCCACCTCAATTTGCCAAAAGGTCTTGTTGCATTGCAGTGGGACTTGTCCGTGTACCCTTTTACTTTTAAGCCCTACCTGAAATACTGCCCAGAAACAAGGAGGTCTGGAAGGATTTCAGAAGAGCTGTTTGCTGCGTGCTGCCTCACATACTGCTTTCGCTACAGAGACTGCAAGTCCCTCTTCACTGTTCGTGACACGCTTTGTACAAATGGCATCACATCCTGAGCACTGCTCTGCAATCTTAATGGTCCTTTCCAAGAAAGAGCTCTAATAGTTCATTGAAATTGCGTTTAGTCTGCAGTCCCCCTGGAGCTATTATGAATGCAATTAATGTCTGTGGATCAGGACAAAAATGTGAAGGATTCTATGCTGTATTGACTTAATATATCATCATGGCTCTGTCTGGGCCCGGATGGGCTACTGTTCATCCAGGAGGTTTGGTGCATGCCACAGATGCACAGTGTAGCTTTTGGCATGACTTAAGGTCTTGTGGGGAGGATGGGCTTGCAATGTGCCTGCTAGAACAGAAAACAGGAGATTGACCCCAGCTGACACTGCTGGAAACTGTGGCTCCGTTTCCCCATAAGCCCCTGTGGGCAAGTGGGTTTAACAGCCATCCCAGCTGTCCTGGAGGTACAGGCCCAAGCTAGTGCCTGGGATCTCCGTAAGAACCAGCACACCTCCAGAGTGCTTTATCCTGACTCCAGACCCTCCAGACCTGCAGCCCCGGGTATTTCACTGCTGACGGAGGAGCCGTTTCACTGTCACGCCTTTTGGTTTCATGCTGGGCCATAAACACAGGGCGCTTCACGAATTCTGGTTATAATCAACCAGTGAAGCCTGATTTCAATGATGTATTTTCCTGATTTTACACAATGAACACTAAAGCAAACAGATAAGCACATCTATGTTTTATCTTACAGAATCCCCCAAGTGCCCGAGGCAGTTTCAGGTCCAGTGGCTGAAGTTAAGCTAAATGAAGCACTGCTGAAATGCAGAGTAGGCAGGGAACAGCTTCCATTCTGAAGTCCTGGCAGTGCAACTGGCTGTGCAAGCGGAAATCCTTTTAAATGTCAGAGAATTTTTTTTGCTTTGAAATCTCCATCATCTGTGTTATCTCTTCTTTTAACTTAACAATCATTCAACACTGGAGTTTCCATGTCATAGAACATCCTCCCAGTCCAGCTCAGGTGTCAGATTTTAAATATAAGCTCCTGAGTTCTGCTGGTTTTAAATTTTCTTTTTAAATTAAACTGGGATTAGATTCATATAAACTGCAATGTGTTCCTGGATAGTACAAGAATAAGAAAAGTAAGAGAGGTTCATTTAGTGAATTGTTTTTTACAAATCACCTGTCTCTAATCACAGTGCTGCTTTTGATATGAAAATATAGATGTAACTGAAATAACGATACAGCTGCACTTCAGAGTGAAATGAAGAAATCTGAGGTCTTTGGAGCTCTTTAGATTGGCACCATTTCAGGACTAAGTACTGTCAACATCTGTTTATATGGAGATAGAGTGTGATCACAGAAGAAATATTTTCCATGTGAGTAGATGCTTGTTTTTAATGCTATTTCAATGTATTTTCACTTTAATTATATCATTTTACTATTTACACAGAACTTCTGGAATTTATTTCAAAAGAGTAATGCAATTCCCTGATCCTGACATACCTAAAAATGTATTTGTAACATTCAATTTAACAATGTACAGCTTCAGTCCTAGCATTAAGCTCACCTGTCTCAGACCTCAGCACATCCCTAGGTAAGTGCAAGCTGACACAGTTTTATCATTTGTGAAGAACTCTTATTTTTCCTCACCAAATACAGCCTAGGAGAGGCAAGCTTCCCACAGAAGTTGTGATCAGAAATAGATGCGTCAGCTGTTATCTCCAAACTTGCATGGTTGTAATCACAACTGCTTGTATGTGCCAGAAGAAATTGGAATATTTACAGCTTTTCAGTGCAGCCGGAAGGAAACAATTACAAGTGAAATACAAACATACAGTCACATATACAAACATATGGAGAAAAGCACAAATATGTGCACAGACATGAACATTCACACTCCCAGAGAAATAACTAGAAAATGCATTTGCAAGTAGAAAAAGTTAACAAAGCGGTAGAATATAAAACTGTATAGAAGCAGAGGACAAAGGCAAGTGGTACAAGAGCAGACACCAGTAGCTTTTCTGTTCCAGGATGGAGGGTAAGTATGGAAAGGTGGGCCCACACGAACAGTTCTGGTTCTGGGCTGGGAGGAAGCAGTAATCTACCCTGTGTGCATTGCACTGTTTTTCACTGAGACAGATAAAGCCAGGAAAAGGGTTTTGTGTTGATGGAGAAACGCTCCACAGTATTTACAAAGCCTCTTAGGAACAAACTAACCAGAAATGCTACTATGTTCAGTTAAATTGATGCTGCCAGAAACATGAATGGGTTTAAATGGAGACAAAATTTTGCCTTCTAGGGATATGTTATTAGGTGTGGGTGTGATCTCTAGGTTTTGGGACTCCCTGCCACCATCCTTTCTGCTAGTTCGCATATCCCCTTCTCTCATCTTATTCCTGAAATTTTGCTACCCAGTGCATCATCACATGGCCTGACCAAGTCATGCTCCTTCATCAGCACAGTAAAATACCTGCATTTCTTCTGACAATGCAGATAATCTGAATTGTTCAGTTTTATTCCTGCTAGGTTTTCTTTGTCTATATGCTCCTTGAGAAATCAATGCTCAAAGGAGCAACCTGTATATCTCTGACTTACACGCAGTTCCAGCTGAACAACACTAGGCTTCTAGCAGAAGGATTAAAAGAACAAAGAAAAAGGTTCATTTAATTTACCTTGAGGGATAGTTCGTTTTTCAAATAGAGACAATTTGAAAAGCACAAAGCACTATGCCAATATTTTAGTCACTCTCAAAAATAAAATTAAGTCTTTCTCACTAGGAAAATAAATGTCAATGCTATGTACATTTGCATCCAGCAGCAATTCTGGAGCTAATTTTGTAGTAATTGATATGCTGCTATATTGCTTTATTAGGAGTGTTGAAGCATTACACGTTCAGGTCCAGGCCAGATTTGGCCTAACACCAAAGTGGTCATTTGCCACTTGCTGAGCAGGCTGACCAATACACAACAATCATCAGAGCTGGCACAGAGCTTAAACACTGATGTCCACTGGCAACCCGAATACAGTTGAGAATATTATGGGCCAGAAATACTAACTTACACAGGGCTGTTTAATGAAACCAAAGACTGAACTGGACAATATAAAGCCATATATCAAATTAGAAAAGAAGCTGCCCTCCAACCATTAAGTAGCTGATAAATGGATGTTTCTGTGAGTAGGATTTCAGGATGCTAAGTTCAAACCAATGTCTTTTTGAGTGATGCTGATAAGTATCTCTATTACGTATGAAAATAACTGTGGGAGTAACTTTGTGAGAAAAGTGCATAATGGGTTATCTATCTATTAGAAGGAGATGTCTAGGTAGGCTTCATTTAGACACATGGGATAACTTTTTAAATGCAGAGCTACACTATCAGCTGGAGTATAGCAGATTATTTTCACTGTCTATCCTAATACACATCCACTGAACACTGATGTTGCTGTGCTGCAATGGACATTAGGCAATACTGTTGTGGCCACAGCTCCAGGAATCACTCTCTCTAAAATGAGCAAACAACAGTGCTACTGGCATGACTCAAAAGAAATTACAGATACCAAAATTGCAACAGGAAAAGAGAAATTATGAGTTGTTCTGCATAACACCTATTCAGACACATTTACACTGAAGCCAACATCTAGTTATTATAATTACTCTTTTACGTATCGAACCTCCCTCCCTGACTTTTCCAAACTGGTGTTCCTGAGTATTGCAGCTGTAGCAGTTGGTCAGGCCATACCTTGTATGTGTGCTGCTGCCTTAGTGGTCCTGTACTGGTGTGCTCTGTACCTGGTAGCTGGTGGTGCAATGCAGTGTGTGTCTGTAGTATTTGCTCTCTCCACTTATGGCTCCTACAAGGCAATTCACTTGTTTATTCCTGCTTGTACTGCTCGGAATGAGGACTAATTGCTATCAGAGGATCTCATTACTCTCTCTATAGCACATCAGCTGGACATCCCAGACTCCATTACCTAGCATAACCGCCTGCTGATGAACTAATCCTTTTATGTTAACAAGATGGCTTCATAGTGACACTCCTACTGCAATTACAGTGACAGGCTTGGCAGGTTTAATGTTGGGATCGAAACAGCACTGGGCCACTTGCTGAAGTCTGCTCAAGTAAGCACACAGCAAAGGACAGTGAGGTATTTTCCTTGCAGGACAGAGGAAGAGACAGGAAAGCAGATGTGTTCTTTGGGCACAGGAGGCTGCTTGGCTCCAGCTAGGCTTGGCAAAGGGGATTTCCCAGGCTCCACTCAAAGCACTTCCACATGGCTCCTGCTCTGAACTGACCCTGGGAGGAGGCTGTTTCTCCCCTTGGACTCCAGGTAAGGTTTCCGTGCCCCAAAGCCTTTGGTTACCTTCCTTGTGATCTCTGGCTTCAGCACCAGGGACTTTGTAGCTAAAAAATTACACCCCTGGAGCCCTTCTTGACACCTATCCCAACATAAGGGTGGCCGCACAGAGTTTTATTTCACTTGAAATGTGCTCTTCACCAATTCGCGTAGTTTCCCTTTGACTTAGCAGATCCTCTTCAGCTTTCTGCAACAAGCAGGTGTTTCTCTATATTTCCAGTCTGTGAACTTAAAGAAATTCTAAAATAATTTGTCATTTTATAAATAAGTTATACAAGCTGTCACCACAAATCTGTCACCACGCAGACAGGTGCAAACATGCGCAGTATGCAGAGAAAGGCACTGACACCGAGATCAGAATAAAGACCATCTAAAAGCAATTACATTTCCAGGTATTAGGCAAACACAATTATTTAAACTGCTAGTCAAAAACAGTTGATAAAATAGATAATTAAAAAAGATTGACCTAAAAGCTGATTTTAAATTATTCTCTAATGTGCGTATAACTCATATAATTGCTCTCTCATGACCCAGCCTCCATTAAGAGGAAATTTCACTTAGGAAAAAAATTATATATGCGGCACAGTGATTAAAATAAATACATATTCTCTCAAATGCTGGAAACCATGAGAGGAACTGTATTAAAAAGTGGGAATGAATTAGCCCTATATTGCAAACTGTAGTGCGGTCTGTCATTTTAATAAATCACGCCAAAGAGGCATTGAAATAGAAAGTATGACGATGCATTAGACCACATAAATAATAGATGACTTATTGTATGTAGATATATGAAAATTAATCTGGAAAAACATTGAAAAAGATAACATAGATGCTGAGATAGTGGAAAATTTGTTTTCTTTTTTGGATTACGGTGGCTCCTAAATGACAATGGAGTCCTGTCATGCTATGAGCACATAGCTGGAGAGAGAGCAGCTGCTGTAGAGAGACTACATTTACTCCAGACTAGGCATAAAAAACACAAACAGAAGAGGAACAAGAATTGTGGCACAGGCAGATTAAAGGCCAGATTTACAAATATATTTAGCGCATCTTGATGAGGGAGATGGAAACCTTGGAGGAGTCTCAGATGCCCTTTGTGACCTGCAGAGGTCACACGAGTCTGACACACAGATGAAAAGCAAATGTGGAGATCTGAGGTCAAATTTGTGTCCTTAGCACTGGGAGGCTGGTGGATGTGCGTCCACCTGAGCTGGACACATCTGCTATCAATATTAATTGCTGCAGAAGAAAAGCAGATCTTTTTGGCTCTCTTTGCAGTTGGCATCCCTCTCTGCTTCTACAGCAGCGTGGCACGTGAATGGCTCACAAATAAGGTTTGTTTGTGCAATGCTCTCATAAAAGAAGAAAATCTCACAGTGCCTCTGTTGTGAGATGTTGCTTCTGACTTAGCTTTTAACGGCTTGATGCTCAGCTGGAGTAAAGAACTTTGACCGTTGAGATAGTGGAACTATGACAGTTTGTACCCAGTTCTATCGCTCCTGATCTTCTCAATCATGGTTGATGCTTTCAGTATCTATGGCCAAATATATGCATTGGTGTTAATGCCATTAAAAAAAAAAAAAAAAAAAAAAAAAATTGACCTATGGCTATCCATACATTAACAATTCAGAGAAACTGGTTGAAGGACATTTTTTTAGGAAAACCTTGTAAGACTCCAGTTTTAATAATGTGTAGCTCTGCCAGTCTCATTGCAGAAACATGAGAGCACCTGCTTTCAATTTAAAGAGCTCTCCTCCACACATAGTACTTCTGTCACTTCTCAGGAGGCTCTTTCTCAGGCAGGCTACGTTTTAAATCAAGCAGTTATGACAGTTTTCTCAGCAAAAGAGGACAAATCAGTGAAAGGAGCATATATAGCAACTTGATTATGATAACTGCTAAACAACAGTAACCAGGGTTCCTGGGAAGCAACTAACTGGCTCAGGTTTTGCAGTGACAATCCATAGAAAAAAAAGTAATGTAGGACTAAAACAGCCCACTGGCTTTGGTGCCTAGAGTAATGAGTTAAAAAATGGTGCAGACCAAGAACATTAATCCTGGATTTATTGACAAGTTTGAAAGCCCTGGGTAGGCCTTTGTTAGAAATTCAGCTGAAAGTACAATCTGCTCTTATAGATATAATATTTTTGAAGCCCTCTGCAATTTTAGATATGTTTGTTTTCCCCTGGTGCCTTTGAGGCAGAGTGACGTGGGTAGTCCACTTTTTGTGGATGGGATGTTGAAGCCCAGAGGCCATCAGAGTGGCTACTGAGGGGTGTGAATTATGGCTTGAAGATAAATTTTCACCACCTCACCTGCATGTCTCTTCTTCCCCTTTGCAGAAACTGGAGCTGCAGACTGGACACTGCTGATTTCATATTGCAGATTTTTTATGCAAGCTCAGGCACAGCCTGTGACTGAGCAGCAGTAGAACGGAGTGGTTAGAAAGGAGCTATTTTACTAATCTGCTTTCAGAGTCAAATTTTCACATCTCAGTCTTATGATAGGAGATCAAAGTCCCTCATTAAGGGACTGAATCCAATATTTAATACACTTACTGCCCACTTTATATACTCAGCCTAGTTTCTGCATAAAACAACATCCAAGCTGCTTTTGACACTTAATGAAGGGACAGATTGAGTGTTTTTAAGACCTCATTTTCTATGCTGTTACATGGTGGTGAAGCAGGACTGACTTTAGTAGTTACACTGTCATACAATCAGTCTGTCAAAAGCAGGATCAGTCTCCTATGCTTTACATGAGGGGATACAGGAGTATCCTTATTAATTCATCTGCCTTTCAAAAACTATCCTGTGATACCCTGCACTATCATCTTTGAAACATCCTGGACTTGGGGAATGTCAAAACTTAGGATATGAGCACACACTATTACTCTGTAAGTTGTATTGGAGCTGATTAACCTATCAATCTCTATTATTCAGCTGCTGGAAATGAGATAGATATGTCTCCTGGGGATTTACCTGTAGTGAGATCAAAAGGAAACTGCTTTCTCCCTTCCCTGCATGAAGGTTCAAAATTTGTTCGGACTGTTCAAAATAAATATATGACCTGAATAATTTGAGCAATTCCCTTGTGATTACAGTGGGGAAGCATTTGAAACGTGAAAAGTTGCACCCATGTTCAAATGAGAGAGGTGCTAGTTAATTAGTTAATTATTTAGAGCAGCTGAAAGCTCATCAAAAATTTAACCAAGATTTATTTCTCTGTGATTATGCACGCACCACAATGTGCAGAAAAGGAGGCTTTAACTCTGTTAAATTAAACTCTCAGGTTTGCGCCTCCCAGCTTGCCAGTGCTGCCTCAGTGGGGCCAATGCATCCTTCTCTCCCATCTCACCTCTTCCCCAACCACGTACAGAAAATTGCGTTTGTCAGTGATGCTCATTAGTAGGCTGGATTAAATAGCATGCCCAGGCAAATAAATTGGCATTTGAAGTACTGATAGGGGAAGCCTGTGCTGGCCCACAGCGGACTGTAGCTGCAGCTTTTCAAGGCTGTAACTGTTCATCTGCAGTAGACAACATCAAATACAAGCCAGTCTGCAGCAGAGCCCCACTTCTCGCCCATCTCTGGGGTGGTGTGGCTATGAACCCTGGGCCCGGCAGAGCTTGGGGAAGGGAAGGGAAAGCATGGACTGCCTTCCCGTACCCTGCGGGGCAGTTAGCACACATATTCCGTCCCCCTGTATCACTGGTGGGAATATGAACATTCTTGGTGAAAATGGGGAGAGGATTTTACAGGCCCAGGATAAGACCCAGAAGTGAGGATAGTTCCTTGATCATCCATCCATCCATCATACTGGGATAGGTAATGCACTAAAAGGCAGCTCTTTTTCACTCTATTTTTCTTCTTGGGACTGTATTTTTTTTTTCTCACTCTTCCGTTGACCCTCAATTCCCAGACCTGAGAAGTCAGAGCTTTGCAGCACACAAACTATTTAAAATTCCCTAGTGCCTGAAGCTTCCCCAGCCAGAGGCAAGTGTAGCTGCAGGAATGGCTCCGCAGCCAGGCCCCTTCCCATCGCTGATGGGCAGCAGGTACCCCACATGCTCTGAGTCTCCACACCCTTAAATAACCAGTGCTGCAAACTGGGAGCTGTTCTTAGTTCACATCTCACCAATTTTGTGCACACTGCCTCAGAGCTAGGTCTGGGCCATTGCCCTTTTCTTTGAAGTCCATTGCATTTGTGATTTTCTTTGATCATTGCTGTGGAAATGACTGAAATGTTTTTCTCATAGGTTTGTATGCACACAGGCATAAGAGGACTGAGAACTTCGGTAAAGTTGAAATAGCTGACCTTATCTTGACTTGGGTAGGATTAAAGTAACTTTAAATAGGACAAAATTATGTTCTAGCTACCCTGAGAGCCTAATGAGGAGGGAGTAATATTATTTTTCTACTTCTATCAATATACTCAATACATTAAATGACTGTGAAAGAGCTTTGGCAGTAAGCTTAGCAAGCATGCAGTGAGCTAAAAATGCCAGATAGGACCTTAGGAATGCTAAGGAATTGACGTCTTTCACAGAGTTTCCCATGGTGGCACTCGATATGTAATATCTCAAAAGAATGAAATGTCCCTGAAAAAGAAAGAAAATGAATCCATTATTTTTCCACCATCTCTGAGCAGAAAGATCACAAAATAGGGGAAACTGGGTTTCCTGGAGAAGCCCCAGTCCCACTGCATTCTCCCTGGTTTCTAGAGCTTCCCTGAACTGCTTTGTGCACTGAGCCACAAAAGGGAAAGAAACAACTCTTGCCCCATGTTTCTGTGCTGGTTTGGCTGGTTTGTCTATAAAGACTTATTTAAGAAAGAAATCTCTGAGTCATTGCATATAGTACCTGCAAGAACAAATCAAAGCTCAAAGGTAATCAGCCAAGGGAAGAATGCTAGGAATAATGCAGAAAATGCTGAAGAATAAAATAATATCATTTCTTAATTTCAGTTCTATCAATCTGTGGCGTACCAGCTTGCAAGCCCCACTTGTGATTGTCTTCTCTGAAAAAGGCTACAAGGGATCAAGAAAGGATGGAGATGACGAAAGCAAGGGATGCCTGGAAGAAAGAAGTGTGAGGTAAGCTGAATGAACATCAGACCTGTTGGTGGTGGAAGATATCCTACTGGGCTGTCAAATCATAAATAATATTGAGAATATAACCAGGGAACAATTATTAATCCTTTCTTAAAATACATGAAATACTTTTTATACCAAAAAGATTTTTGGTAAATAGCTAAAATAAATCCCCCAAATCAAACTGAATACTTTAATGCTTTGTAAGTGGTAACTAGGGAAAGAAACTGTACAAGGCTTGCATTTTCATTTGAAGTGTTACTGTATATTTTTATTCATTTGGCTCAGTTCATGATATAATGGAGCATAACTGATGTAACTTGGCTTGATGTGTCTCCTTGTTACACATACTGGAACAATATCTGCAGAAACATTTGATATTACACATTTTTTCAGACATCTATTTTAAGGATCAGTAACTTCAAACAAGCAGAGCACTTAGGCATATTTTAAAGGCTTATTTCCTGCAATCATGCATGGGTCATGGCTTAATCCTCATCAGAAAGCACACACTTCAGGATCCTGATTACAGGAGGGCGCAGTGAAGGAAGGACATAGAAAAAAGGAAAAGTAGCAGTGTTTTCAAAAAGAGCCCAGAGATCTTGCACCCAACTAGTAAATCTTTGATGCTAATTAAGAAAAGAGCTTATTAGCTGATTTTTTTTTTTAATTTATTTTTTTTTAATTCTGAAGAAGAGACCCCCAAGAGGCAAAACAAAGGTGATGATTCAAAATATCTTTTAGGAGAATTTATGCCACTGCTCAGCACTGTGTGTCCATGTGTGACACAAAGGACAGAATTTGGAAGAACCAGCTGTCCTGGCAGGGAACAGGCAGCCTAATGGGAGGAGCAGCTAACTCCAGTATTTCTTACTGAATAACTGAATTTCTTAGTACTTTGTAATAAGGTTTTAAAAGGAAAGGCAGGCCTATTAATTATTTTGGAGTGAGAAGGAGTAGGGTGGCTTTTCTTGGCCATATGCACAGTTTCTCTCAAATGAGACAGGCTGGCAAAAGGATCCTGGTGTTTCACTGGAGAGAGGTCAAAAAACAACTTTCTACAGCAGGTAGGAACTGGATTCTGGGCTGCTTTGAATAAGTTAAGCAAATAATTACCTGTGAATAAATTACTCAGGAAGAAAAATGCTAAATATATTCATTGATAGATACCATATGTTTTTTGTAACTTCTTAACAGAAGGCTCATAAAAGCACACAGCTACATTCAAGAGTTCCCCAGTCAGGCACATTTTCTGCATATACTTTGCACACTCACCACTTAATAGCTGGAATACTCATTTAATGGATATTTTAAAAACCTAAAACCATCCTTTCGAGGTCTGTGAATATATAGTGGAAGTCTGTTTATTCCTTTCAATCACATCTAGATGAAATATCCAATATCCAAATTTCTTAAGTAATTTAATTTAAGAAATTTGGATATTTGGCAGTTGAACAGGGAGTTTTTGTCTTTTAAAAAATGAGGAAGGGAATTTCCTATGCAACTCAATTTCCTTTACTTCCATACATCATTGAAATGCTGATATTTCTGGAGTATTGGATATTTAAAGATACTATGTTATTATAAATTATTGTTATTCTTGCTTTTAAGAATTCTTCCAAATATCTTGAGACAGATGCTCATGCTCTTTATTGGAAGTGCTCCTCTGTTTCTTCATACCTTTCTGTTTAAAGATTTTGCCAACTGATGTGGTTTACAGATGCCTCTAGGCTGCTGTCATTTCTGCTAACAGAGCATCCCTGAGCTGATTGGGCAAAAAACAAAGGGATCGCAAACCATACAAGTATTCACCTTCATTCCCACCTTTTATACTCCAGTCATTGTCCATTATATCCTCAGAGACTTCTCCAGAAATTGGGTTATAATTGTCCTCCCCCTTCACATTTTTACCTGATGCCTGGCAGCATCCAGAGCAATACCCATGGGTTTCAGCCGCACAGGCAGAGGCTCTGGCTAATTGGCTCTGGTTCATATTTATGAAATGTGGCAGCAGAGGCAGGATTTTAAGGTCTATTTAATCAGTCCTCTAATTCAAATTTTGATTTGCTCTTGAGATGTTTAGGTACAAGTGAGGATTCTGCTTCTGGAGGGATTCTGGCCTCTCTGCGTCCCACATACACTGGTTATTGGAGATGGTGCAAAACAATATTCTGAGAAACAGCAGTAATACCAGCATAAGGAGGATGAATTTTCCTAACGTTATAAAATTAAGAGAAGATTTTAGGAGCCATTTCAGCTGTCTTACAGGTAGGTGAGTGACGAGTACCCAAGCAGCTACAACGGCCATAACATGGGGACAGAATTGTTCTCGCTGTGATGTGGTGAGAGTGATTTGCTTTATGTGCGTTTCTGTATGTGCTGAGCTCTGTCCTGCTTTGGCTGCTCCTCCAGCACTACCCAAACTGTCTAGGTTTAATCACTGGTGAAAGTTTTGTGACCCACATATGATGCCACAACTATGGCGCAGATATTTCTACAGCAAATCCTGCAGGATTGAGATCTTTTCTCTGAGAGCGTCGCTGTCTGGTTTGCCGCGTTAGGCAGGGGGAGGGGCGATGCTGTTAAGGTGCTATATTCTCTGAACTCCAACACTATGTAAGTCCAAGTGTGGTGACTGAGTCTTGTCTCACAGGGCAGCTGGTAACTGTTGAGGGTGTTTTCAAGCCTTCCATAAGTAGAGGAAAACCCAAACAGGCCTGGCTGCACATTTTGTAGAACTGATTTGTAAATTCCAAATTCAAATATTTTGATTTTTAAACTCAAGTTTAATCTCACCACTGTGAAAAGCCTGTTTCTCCCTACCTGTGACACTCAGAAGCACTTCTGCAGATGAAAACCAACTTTCCATCCTGCAACCTCCCACAGACATATGTGCGTACATTATGTCCCATGTTTAATTGCCTTTCAAAACTGTCTTATCTTGGCACGAACTTGTCATTGGTTTATCTCTGCTAAGGATAAATGCATACCTAATCTTATTACTGGATGCACTCAGAGCAGACAATCTCATTAATAGCCACCCTTAAGGGATTTTTATCTATGGATCAATTTCATAATTGGAACACAGCTCCATAATATATAAATTTATCCTTTCAATGACACAGCCGTTTTCATGCTGTTCCATGCTGTTCAGTCTTGCACATCTCATGGGGAAAAAAAAAAAAAAAAAAAAAA